>BSUD01000007.1:108363999-108433197 GCA_033239045.1 Fagopyrum esculentum | reverse complement strand
GGGCCCCTTGTCTCACCCCCCCCCCCCCTCGAAGGAGTGAAGGTGCGTCTTAATCTGGATCGGTTTCCATGTGCCATTATCCACGATATTTTGTATTGAATGCCCCAACCGTTCCAGGCACAAAACAAAGAGGTAGGGCGAGAGAGGATCCCCTTGTCTCACCCCCCTCGAAGGAGTGAAGCAATCCAACATTTCGCCATTCCACAAAACCGCCATTGTTTGAGAGCGCACACAGCTTGCAATCCAGCTTCTCCAAATAGATGGAAGTCCCAATAATTCGCATGTTTCAGCCACAAAATTTCAAGAGAGCCTATCGTACACTTTTTCGAGATCGATCTTGATTGCCATCCATTTCTTCCCTTTCTTTTTCTTCATCATTGAGTGGATGATCTCTTGAACAATAATAGCATTATCCTCAATCGTTCTACCTGGAATGAAGCGATAGGACGGAACTTTGTTATGAGCATATATTGCCTTCTAGATGTCCATTTCCCAATCGGTTTTACAAATGACTGTGGTTATTATCACGAGTTGGAAAGAAAGGCTATTATCTTTGCCCCTCTCCTAGTCCGTATCGCTCCCGTCTTTGTGGTAAACTCAAATCTCCAAATGTTGGTCTTCATCTAGGTGTCTAATGCTACAGTATGCTACTTGATTACTCGATCCTCAGTCATGTATGTTGTTGCAATGCAACTCCGAATCTCAGGGAAGATCGAACTCTCTTGTTTTGGCGCGTCTTTTGATATTTGGCAGAAATGCACCATAATTGGCCTCAAACGCTTAAAACACGAAATAATTAACATTAATAATACAACTCGATTATATATTTTGGAAAGGCAAAAGGGTGGTTGATGCGTTGTCCTATTTTGCATTTTCATTTGCTGTTGTGTTACATGTGTTTGATGACCCTCTAAGGATATGCTCGAGGGATTTATTTTCCTCACTTGTAGTATTTTGCCCTTTGATTATGTTAGTGCTTTAATGTGCACTCCTTTTCATAAAATATAAACAAGAAAATATATATTTACTAAACTATCTTTCAACAAAGAGATGCACTTCGATCTTCACAGGCGACAACGGTAGAGTAGAAGTCCGACCCGGCAAGGAGACTCTCTCAATTAGGGTTAGGGTTTGGATCTCTCAAAGCGAGAAACGTGAACAATTATTTAATTTTTATTTTTTTTTTAAAAAAAAGAAAGCAGCGGTGCCGATTCGATGGATCGACCTGGTCACGGTAGGATAATATTAAATTACGATATTGCGGCTAAAAAAGAAATGTTGGGAAGAGAAGAAGAAAATAAAATAGTAAAATAGGAAATGGTTTTGTGTTGGCGAGTCTGAAAGCGTCAAAATTACGTGTGCGGACCATCAATGGCAAACACTATACTTGGGGATTGGGGGACATTATAATACATTATAATACCTCTTAATTAATAAACCACTAATGGAACAGATTAATCATAAGTTTTTAAGTGCTTATTACTTATTATTATATTTAGACCCCTCACCTTATGGTAGGCTGCTAGCCTAGCTAGCTAGGGGCATTAGCTTGCTATGTGTTTTCGAATCACTTGAATTTTAATATAATGTTTTTTAACCTTTTTCTAAATATGTTAATATAACTTCATTTTAGATAATTATCTCAAATGATGTGTAAAGATAAAAAATCAATTGTCTTAAATATGTCAATATGTATTTTCTACAGTTCAAAATTTTCCTTTCAAATATTCTAAATTTGTATGAAATATATAAATATTATTGATAATTTATACTTTATAAATGATATGAATAAACTAATGCATGATAATTAATATAATAGGAAAAAAAAACATATAACATTTTACATATAGTTATGTTGAATTAGTATAATATAATAAATGTACTTTAATGTGTTTTTATTTATATATTTCAACTAGATTTTATAACACTAAACATATAATAATATTATTCAATAGTCGTAGTGTGCGTCATAGTTAGATTGTTTTGTCGACTATATGCTAAGAAACCCTCAAAATCCTTATACAAGCAAAAGAACGCGCTTAACGCGTCAATAAACCTCTTGACTGTGCCGTCACTTTCAACCTCTAACCCTAGATCTCAAAACTTTCATTCATGGTCGCTCCAACCAGGGAGAGGCACCCTCCCGTCTTAAACGAAGAGAATCGATGACAATTTCCACTACAAGATGAGGGCGGCCAACGTTTGCTTCCGGTTTTTCAACAAAACGAAGGAGAAAAGGAAGAAACAAAAGGGTTTTAGCATGGCTCTAGCATGCTCGGCGGCAGGGAGGGAATGGCGTTGTCATCTCTTCGTCGAGGCTTCCTGGCGCTCAATCAGGCCTTCTGGAAGACTGGTTTCCGAGAATCCACTATCGTTCACAGCACGATTAGGTTCTGGAAATGGCGTTTCTTGGTTTGATTCTCCTCCTGCAAAGGGGAGTATCAAAGTGTCGGTTCATCCTCGCGCTGAGACATTGATTCTTCTCTCAGACGAGTGGCAATGCTTTCTACAACGGCTATCAAGGTGTTTGATATGGGTACCATGAATGAACAATTGGCTGGTAAGAAATTGCTTAAGAAATGAACGTCATAAACCTATCCACAATAGAACAAAGGAATATATACCTCTTCTCAGACGGATGACTCAAAAGCTCCTGGTTCTCTGCTATTGTTGCGTGCACCTCCACAGGAGGAGAAACGTTGCTGCTCCTGGTGTCGCTTGTCCCCCGCAGGAAGAACCTTGGCATGCTGTGCAGAAGGAGGCCAGATGAACGAGGGTTTGGCGTGGCTTGCTGCACTGTTAGTGTGCGAACTCCCCGTGTAGAAAGAAGCAGAGGCTGGCGGTTGGAGATGTTCGACGAGTGTAGACCGGGAAGAGAGAGTTGGCTCCCTTGTTGTGGCGATGCGTGCATGAAGTAGGGCAGCGACGCTACTCGTGTTGAAAGACCGGCTCCCTTGTTGTGGCGCTGCGTGCAGGATGGAGAGGAAGAGAGAGGGGAGAGAGGCCACAGCGTCCAGACGGTAGCAACAGGCGTGAGCAGTTAGGGAAACGAAGGGAGTGAAGAGGAAGTTCCTTGATGGGCCCAGCTGGTTCATTGCAATGGCCCAAATGACGAGTCTTTACGGGCCCGGATGGCCTATTTTAACGGATACAACTCCTTTGACTGATAAGAAGAGGTAAATCGGTTTCCCGTATTTTATGTAAGTAGAGACATCGCATAAAATAATAAAGCTATCGAAGAACTCGTTGTCACATAGATATAAAATAATAAAACTATCGAAGAACTCGGTATCACATAGATTGACAAGAATGACGGAAAAGTCCGAACCGGTCAAATTCCGATTTGTCTCGGAAATATCCGGAAATCAAATTTCCGGATGTTACACATAAAATGATAGAAATTAAATATCGTTTTATTTTATTTAAAAGAATAAAAGTTGGCGGATCGGAAGCCGGTTGAATTCAGTATTAAACAGAGTTTAAATTTTTCTGGTATTACAGTTATCATATCATACCGGAAGTTATCATATCATATAGGAACTTATCATACCGGAATTTATTTTTTTATTTTCTATTTATTTTTTTGTCTTTTTTATTTTCTTTATTTATTTTTTTATTTTTTTGGAATGCATACCGAAGTTTCACATACCGGAGTTTCACATACCGGAAGTTATCATACCAGAAGTTATCATATCATACCGGAAGTTATCATACCGGAAGTTATACCAAACAAACTGATTTTATTTCATAGTTTAGAATTAAGAATTACATACAAGAGAATTACATACCGGAGAATTACATACCGGAAGTTATAAAAATGGTATGAGCAAAAACGCAACATTCAGGTATCAACCTTGAAGTAACAAAAATGTCTTTAAAAATGGTATAACCTTCTTCTTTGCCCTGAGACGATCAAGACCACTGTCAGCAACACCCTGAGCGAGTAAAGGTTGTAAATTCACCAGTGTAAACATCATTGGCATCCGGTATGAACTTCCGGTATAAAAAAATTTCGGTATGAAAATTTTCGTTATGAACATCCGGTATGAACGGTATGAACTTCTGGTATAAAAAATTTCGGTATGAACTTCCGGTATGAATAACTTCGTTATGAACTTCCGGTATGAACTTTCGTTATGAACTTCCAGTATGAACTTCCGGTATGAACTTCCGGTATGAACTTCCGGTATAGAAAATTTCGGAATGAACTTCCGGTATGAAAAACTTCGTTATGAACTTCCGGTATGAACGGTATGAACTTCCAGTATGAACTTTCGGTATGAACTTCCGGTATGAACTTTCGGTATGAACTTCCGGTATGAACTTCCAGTGTAAAAAGTTCCGTTATGAACTTCCGGTATGAACTTCCGGTATGAACTTTCGGTATGAACTTCCGGTATAAAAAATTTCGGTATGAACTTCCGGTATAAAAAATTTCGGTATGAACTTCTGGTATGAAAAATTTCGTTATGAACTTCCGGTATGAACTTCCGGTATATAAAATGTGCGGTATGTAAATGTCCGGTATGTAAATGTCCGGTATATAAAATGTCCGGTATGTAAATGTCCGGTATGTAAAATGTCCGGTATATATAATGTTCGGTATGTAAATGTCTGGTATGTAAAATGTCCGGTATGTAAATGTCCGGTATGTTAATGTCTGGTATGTAAATGTCCGGTATGAAAACAGAAAATAAAAAGGGAAATAAAATAAAATAAAATAAAAAACAAATTCAGTAATTAGAATCAAAATTTACATAACAAACATCAAATAATTTTTCTTTTTTAATAGAAGGGTTAATTAGTTTTACTTTAACATTAAATGATAGTGGTAAAAAAATCACGGGGTATATTTACTAAATTTGAAAACTAGAAAAGACCTACTTAGTATACAATAAAATAAAAAAGCCTTCTTACCTAATTAGCCCAGAAAATTTTGGGCGCCGGCAGAAGGCGCTGGCGCCAAATTTTTTTTTTCTTATAAATTGGTCGATGGATATGTTCAGGTAACTACAATTATAAAGCATTGTTGTAGGAAACATAATGCCTCAGCAGGTTTATGGGGCAACCGGTTTAGAAATTATGTTCAGACTTCTATGATGCTTCCCCAAGGGCTAGGTGATGTTACGACAGAAAGAGAATCGTCTTATGTTAACTCACCTTAGTGCACTTTGGAAATACCAATTGCAAGGACAGGAAGATTAAAGAAGTTGTCGAGGTATTGCGAGTATTGGAGAAGAATGAGATTTGTGTAAATTTACCAAAGTATTTAGATCTAATGAAGATATGCAAAGATGAAGAAGCAAGATTCATCCATGAGCATCTTGGAGGTGTAAAATTTACCACACTACTACCACATTACACACACAATTAGGTACAATACAAGAAAGACATACAAATGTGAATCTGCTACATCGAGCACACATAGGTATACAACATAGTTACACAATTGTTTAGTGCAACAAATATAGTACAGTATGCATAGTGTTATAGTGCAGCCAGTTACTGATGTATATTGAAATGCACACGCAAGACATTGCACTTGAAGACAATTGTTTGGAGCAATGCATCTGCTAATAGGTAAGTATTATGGTAAATAGTCATTGTATGTAGTAGTAGTGAGACAATACTTCATTACAATTGACATTATCAATTCAAACATCATAGGGAAGTTCTCAAATAATGAGTTACAAATTTACAAATAAACAATAGAAAGGAAATAAACTAAACACAATTGCATTGCTCAAAAATAAAATAAGTAAAGAATTGTAGGGATTTTCTTAGTTGACAATCCTACAGTTGGTCTTGATCTTATCATCATACTGGTAGTGAAAGATAAATTGTACATGTTCATCCAATAGTTTCTGCTCATTTCTCAACAACGTAATGGAGCTTTCTATAGGCATATAAACACTCAGTTAACACTTAACTACATCCAATTTCTGCAAGTTAATCATAGCGCATAAACACTCTATTTAACATTTTTTCAACACCAAGAATCCTATTACTCTTTCACCTCAACCAAAGCAACAAAAATTAATCATCTTACATCCAATTTCTACAAAGCAATTAGTGTATATTGTATATGGTTTCCAATTTTCAAGAACAAAAGTTGAGACATAATTGAAGAACCCATGAACAAACCGGAAAATTAGTTGTGAATCACACACGAAAAGGGAACAGCGTCGTAGGAGGGGAGCACGTCGTCAGAGGACCGGTGAAGGAAGGAAGTGGAGCAGCGTCGTTGAGTATGGAGAGCGCCATATGAAGACCTCACTCGCTTGCTATATATCTTGGGCCTTCGGCCCAAGTTGAGCTCATCTCACTCGGTCCTTGGCCTATCATATCAGTATACCTAGATTTATTGTCTTATTATAACAATCTCCACCTAGACAACATAATCTAATACAAAAATGGAAACACACATACAACTTCAAGACCTTGTACGCTAGATCCTTCTTGCTTCTCTTGACAGGGGGCTTTCTCACTTCATCTAACAACGAGTGACATGAACCAAATCCAAGAAATGCTTGAATTTGCCCGTGGTAACCGGTTTGGTCATCATACCAGCTGCATTCTGAGAAGTGTGCACCTTCTCCAAGATGATCTCACCAGAAGCTACTATCTCTCTAATCTTGTGAAATCTCACATCATTATGTTTAGTCCGAGCATGGTACACCTGATTCTGAGCTAGATATATAGCACTCTGACTATCACAATGTACCTCAACTCCACCTTGCTCAACACTCAGTTCCTCCACAATTCCTTTAATCCACAGAGCCTCCTTAGCTGCCTCTGCTAAATCCATGTACTCTACCTCAGTTGTAGACAAGGCTACTACAGACTGCAAAACTAATCTCCAGCATATAGGCCCCCAAGCAAGAGTAAAGACATACCCTGTAGTGGACCTCCGGTTGTCAAGATCACCGGCATAGTTAGAATCAACATACCCTACAACTGAAGGATCACCTCCTGACCACCAAACATAATTCCACGGTCAGTATTACCCCTCAAATACCCGAGAATCCACTTGACGGCCGCCCAGTGTTCTCTCCTAGGATTAGACATATACTTGCTCACTTGGCTAACACCTTGGGCCAAATCAGGTCTTGTACACACCATAGCATACATCAAGAAACTAACTGCACTTGCATAAGGAACTTTGGACATATCTTTTATTTCTCCATCAGACTTCGGACACTGGGCTGAGGAGAGTTTGAAGTGATTCAGAGTTTGAAGTGATTCGCTAGAAGAGTACTGACATATTTGGAGTTGGCCATATCAAATATGTCAAGAACTTTCTCAATGTAAGTCTTCTGAGACAACCATAACCTCTCAGAACTTCTCTCCCTGCGAATCTCCGTACCAAGGATCTTATGTGCAACACCAAGATCCTTCATGTCAAATTCCTTGCTCAACAAGGTCTTCAACTCAACAATATCATCAACATTCTTTCCAGCAATCAGCATGTCATCAACATATAATAGCAAGTATATGGGAGATCCATCATCCAAATATCCCATATAAACACAACAATCATACTCACATCTCTAGTAGCCTATCCGAATCATGTAAGAGTCAAACCTCTTGTACCATTGCCTAGGAGCCTGCTTCAGACCATGCAATGACTTTGTCAACTTGCGTACAAGTTTCTCCTCTTTTGGCTGAACAAAACTCTTTGGTTGCTCCATGTAGATCTCCTCCTCCAAATCACCATGAAGGAAAGCTGTTTTCACATCCATCTGCTCTAGATGCAAATCCCAGCTAGCTACTAGTGCCAACACTGGTATGATAGACGTGTGTCACACCACAGGTGAAAAAATCTCGTCATAATCAATCCCTTCTTCTGTGAGTAATCCTTTGCTACTAGTCGTGCCTTGTACCTTATGCCTTCTTTCTTTGAGATGCCTTGTTTCTTCTTGATCACCCATTTGCATCCTATTGCCCTCTTTCTTGCTCAAAGAGGAACCAACTCCCACGTCCTGTTCTTATGAAGAGATTCTATCTCCTCAGCCATAGCACCTACCCATCCTTCTTTCTCCTGACTATGAATAGCCTCTCGAAAGTTAGATGGATCATCTCCGCCAATGACTAGAGCATAAATGACCATCTTCTCAAAACCATATCTAACGGGAGCCCTTGTGATGCGTCTGCTTCTGTTAGAAACAAGAGTTTTTACCTATTGTTGATCTACATCATGCTCATCACCTGCTGGTGTAGGTGTGCTAGAATCAGAAAGCTCCACCTCCACTGTTGATCTGGATTTAATCTCTGTAACTGCAAGTTTCTCAACTTCCTTGGCTTGTAGAAGCATTGTCTTCTCATCAAATACAGCATCTCGACTAATCATCCGTTTCTTTGTAACAGGATCCCAAAACTTGAAACCCTTCACACCTTTCTCATAGCCTAGAAAGATTCACTTCTTAGACTTTGCATCCAGCTTTGTTCGCTCATCACCTAGAATCAAAACATATGTTGGACTACCAAAAATCTTAAGATTTGATAAGTCTAAATCTGAACTAGTCCATACCTGTTTTGAAACCTTCCCGTCAAGAGAAGTCCGGGGTGATCTATTTATCAAATAGACCGCCATACTCACTACCTCTGCCCAGGATTGCTTTGGAAGCCTTGCATTTAATCTAAGACACCACGCTTTTTCTGCAATGGAACGATTCATCCTCTCAGAAATACCATTCTGCTATGGTGTCTTCTGCACTGTATAATGCCTCTAAATGTCATGCTCACGCAAAAACTCTGAAACTGAGAATTTGTGTACTTTGTCCCATTATTAGATCTCAAATACTTCACTTTCCTCCCTGTCTGATTTTCCACTTCTGCCTTCCATACCTTGAACTTGTTGAAGACCTCATATTTATGCTTTAGAAAATACACACAGACCTTCCTTGAATAATCATCAATGAAAGTGATGTAATAACTAGATCCTCCTAGTGACGACACTTGAGTTGGTCCCCACACATCAGAATGCACATAATCAAGAATTCCACCTATGTTGTGCTAACCTGTCTTAAAAGACACCCTGGATTGTTTTCCCATCTCGCAAAACTTGCAGAAGTCGATCTTACAACTCTTCACACCATCTAGGAGGCCTCGCTTGTGATGCTCAATCATCCCCCTTTCGCCAATGTGACCTAGGCGCATATGCCACAGAGTTGTGCAATCTACTTCAAAAACCACGACTGCAACTCCACCTGCAACGGTACTCCCTACCAACCGGTAGATATTACCCGATGTGATCTGCCCCTTCATAACTGTCCTTGCCCCCTTGCTCACCTTTACACATTCTTTTTATGTTTTGAAACAGAACCCTTTCACATGCAAAGTCCCCAAGGAAATCAGATTTTTCTTTAGAGCTGGAATGTGGCACATATTAGTCAATGTTCGGATCACACCATCGCGCATCCTCACCTTTATCTGCCCAATTCCAACAACATCACAAGCCTTGTTGTCTCCTAATCGGACGGAGCCAAAAGTTCCAGACTTGTACGTCGCAAACCAATCTCTATTCGGAGTCATGTGAAACGAACATCCCTTATCCATGATCCATACATCTGAGTAATTGCCTGAAGTCACAGAGAGCATGTCAGAATTTGGACCGTCTAAGTCATCTTTCTACACCACGTTTGGTTGAAGATTCCTTTGACTTCTTATCTTCGTACTTCTTCCTGGTAGGACAATCACGTTTGAAGTGACCCTTCTCTTTGCAAAAGTAACAAGCTACTGGCTTTTTACCCTTGAACTTAGACCTGGATTGCTTGTTGCTTCCTTCTTGCTTCTCTTTCGTCCTCCCTCTATCATGGTTGCCTCTAACATACAACCCTTCACTTTAAGAATTCTCACTGGTATGTTGTCGTCGTTCGGCTTGTGAAAGCAACGATGTTGACACAGTATCAAGACTTATCTCGTCATTCCCACATGTCAGCGTCATCACCAGATTCTCATATGAAGAGGGTAGAGAACACAACAAGATCATATATTTATCTTCATCTTCAAGTTTTACATCCACCTAATCCAGATCCCCAATAATTTGATTGTAGATGTTCACGTGTTTCACCAAGTCAGAACCTTCCACCATTTTCAACCCATACAATTTCTATTTGAGATACAATTTGCTAGACAAATATTTTGACATATATCGTTTCTCCAATTGAGTCCAAATCGCTTGAAAAGATTTGAGATCAATAATATGGTATATTACCTCGTCTGCCAAACAAAGTCGAATGACCGACGTTGCCTTCTCCTGCATCTCCTCCCATTTGTCATCTTTCAACGACACCGCTTTTGTCTCCTTCAACTCCTTCAACGTCCCCTAATGCGTTAGCAGATCCTTAACTCGTCGCTGTCAAAGACCGAAGTTGCCAGTTCCGTTGAATCGCGGAACCTCAAATTTTGCAACGGAACCCATCAACATCCTTGCTTTGATACTAGATGTTGTGATTTTTAACGAGTTACTTAGGGAATAGAGAGAAGACAAAACGTTTTGTGGTTTTGCTGCACAACGATCGACTTGTGACATCGATCGCCTTGTGACATCGATCGATTAATTGACACTTCGTTTTTGTTTTTGTGACTAGTTTTAGTTTATTCGTTTAAGTGTTTCATTATTAATTTGTCAAATCAAAACATAACTTTCCCTGAGTTAAATCTGGACCCCTTGCTGCAATCGGGTCTTTTAAATATTTGTGTGATTTGAGATTCATGTTTCAACCCTCATCACACTTGGGGACCACCCTTCCTTCATCACTCTCACTCGATTACGCAACATACAATACTTTAGGACCAAGCTTTCAGGCTTAAAGGTATCAAGGGTGATTGGATTCGATATGACACATCTCTATCCATTTAACGTTGTTACAATTGGAAGTCTTCCTTGGGGGCTAAAGACAAAAGAGAGTTGTCGTTAAGGAGCCCTCTTGCCACCACACCTCCAACGCTACACCCAAGGAGGGTATGGGAATAAACATTCTCAACTCATTACATTACCAACAAGATCCCCTCCCTTCCTCAACACTTTTTGTATCCCAACCTCTTTCTAGCTTGGGTTCCATTCCTTTCAACTAGATGTCTACAACCTTCTATAGTCCCAAATATCTAGCTACAATGCCTTCTAGGTCGAGTATCACTGAAAACTAAACCTTGTTACCTAATTGTCCACTTTGGATGTTAACCCGGGCAAGGTCGAGGGGGTGCGTAGTTAGGACATCTCTCCACGATGACCGATGAGTTAGTTGGCCTCCACACCGACCTCTTCTATGAGTTATAGGGGCGAAGATGCTCAACAGAGGTGGAGATTGGTCCAACCAAGATCCTCCTAACGAAGAGGTTGATTGACTTGACAAGGAATTAGGTCATATGTTGGTAATTAGAGGCTATATAAATCGTTGTAATCCATGAGTCTTATACGTGATAGTTGGAGGATAATATTCTTGTTCGTAGTAAATGAAAATAAGTGCGAATGCGAGAATGTGATAAAATGCGGCATGACAGGATGAGGATTGTGATTGGTTATGTGAATGAGTAGTGATTTGGTTAGTGGAGCGAATTGAAGGAATTAGCATATGTTTGATTGGTTCTCAATTGTTAGATAGGGTTGAGAGTTTTATCTTTCTAGGTAGGTGTTGGTGTAGATTTTTTTATAAAAGAGTTTTGTGCTTCTATATGAGAGTATATATGACATAGTGTTGCGATATATTTTCTTAGAATTTTTGGAAGTTGTTTGGAGGTTGTAATATTCGACCAAAGTAGGACCCTTAGCTAGATTTGGGTTACAAGATCGGGATTCCATAGTGAGTTGGAAAGTTTGAGAACACTTTCAAGCTCATTAGATTTTGTTTAGCGTTTGGTTAACATGTCCTTGAATGTTAATTAGAGATTTTTGAACCTTTCTAAATTCGTTGAGTTTTCAGAACAGTCAGGGGTAAGTCGTCTTTTTCTTAAAGCGGTCTAGTTTGGTATATGTTTCTAATCATCGTCGTTAGTCTAGAAGTTTTAGAATCTTCTAGAAGGTAGATATATTATATTGATACCAATTCCCCTTTGACCAGGCAGTTGAGGTCATACACGTACTGGAGCGAGTGTTGTTATTAGTGAGCATTGACTTGATACAAGTAATTCCTTTAGGCTTGCTTAGCTAGTTTTTTGTATATTGATGTGGACTATGATAGTGGTGTGTGAATTGTATGTCACCTAATTATAACTTGAGTAAGACGACGTTGTTATTAATTGAGAACCAAGTGTATGTATAACGGGTCGTGGTATCACTACCTAACTCTGACATGAGTCTGGGAGGTTCTCCGCGACCAGTCCAGACATTGTATACGGGGAGATGCATCAAACCACTCTTGTTGGTATACGGGGAAAGAGACAAGAGTTGGAAGACTCTCGTGCCACACAATAAGTTGAATTAGAAGTGAATCACTTAAATACAAGATAATAACCGGATTTTTGTGTAAACTTGTTTTGTGTTACTTTTTCGCATTGATGTGTGTTTGTGCTATTTTAGTACCTTCTAATATACTAGAACCGTTAGCTAACGGTTTTAACGTCGTGTTGTTAGATTTCTTGTAGGTTAAGGAAGTTGCAAAGAAATCTAGAGCGGATGGTCAGTCAGGTCCACCATATAGTTTGACAAAGGAAATGTCTTTTAAATTTCTGCATGCACATAAGATACTAATATTTATGTCTTGTAAGGTTGCCTCAAGCTATACTTTCATGTCACTATCTTTTATAAATTTTTTAATCGTTTTAATTACATTTGTGTCTTGTTGTAAGATCCTGTAAATTTGTTGTCAGACTAGAGTCAGGAACCATTGTGAGGTCCTATATCGTAGCGCCCCGAGTTTTGAGAATCTGGGATGTTACACATCCAACACTTTAGGACCAAACTTTGAGGCTTAAATGTATCAATGGTGATTGGATTCGATATGGCACATCTCTATTCATCCAACGTTGTTACAATTGGAAGTCTTCCTTGGAGGTCAAAAACAAAAGAGTGTTGTAGTTAAGGAGCCCTCTTGCCACCATACCTCCAACGCTACACCCAAGGAGGGTATGGAGATAAACATTCTCATCTCATTGCATTACCAACAAGATCTCATCCCTTAACACTTGTGTATACTAACTCTACCTCTTTTTAGCTTGAGCTCCATTCCTTCCAACTAGATGTCTACAACCTTCTATAGTCCCAAATCTCTAACTACAATGCCTTTTAGGTCGAGTATCAAACCCTGAAAACTAAACCTTGTCACCCAAATGTCCACTTTGGATGTTGACCCGGGCAAGGTCGAGGGGTGCGTAGCTTGAACATCTCTCCACAATGACCGACGAGTTAGTATGCCTCCACAACGACCTCTTGCATGAATTCTATGGGTGAAGACGCTCATATGGAGGTGGAGATTAGTCCGACCAAGATCCTCCTACCGAAGAGGTTGATTGACTTGACAAGGAATGAGGTCATATGTTGTTAATCGGAGGCTATATAAATGATTGTAAATAGGGCAATATTTTGGGTAGATATTGAGGCCACAACTAGGTCAAATCACCAACTAACATTAAGAAAAAAAACGTCATATAAGTGATGGATTTTTCCATAAGCAATAGTAATTCAAAAGCTCATCTCAAATAATAGAGTGCACGCATTAAACAAATATCCAAAATATATAATCAATATTATTTAGAAGTGTTTTGATATTTTATAATTAATCGTTATGGTCAATAAAGTAAAGACCTTGTCAGGTCATTTTAATTATTTTTTTTATATTTATAATGAACGTAATTATTATTTTTATTATTATTATTATTATATAAACTTTAACTAGAATAGTATTTTTATTTTTTGGAATTTATTTTTCTAATATTTGTTTGTACTTATATGAACCATATTTTAGCTAATTTTTTTGATTAGTCAACATTCATAATCATCAGTGGTTTTTTAGAGCATCTTCATCCCACACACCCTAAGTTTCTTCCCTAATTAATTTTTAAAAAATAAAAATTAATGTCAGAAGGTGGTGTGGGAATAGAGACAATAAGTGGAGAGATGGTTCTTTTCCAACTGATGAAATCTGACAATTTTCTTCACAAAACACAGAAATTAAAGAAAAATTTTGTTTTATTTTTAATATTTTTCTTATATTTTGCTTGTTAGGTTAGTTTTTTTGGTTTTTTTTATATTTAAAGTTTTGTTATAAAATAGGGAAGTAGATGAGTTATTTAAAATTTTAATTCAAATATTAGACATAAAGTTTTAAGGTTTAAAATATATAGTAAAAATAATGAAAATAAAAATTTTATGTTTAGTTAGAAAATATTTTTATCTATCTATAGACATTAATATTGATTATATTTTAATTTTATTTTAATAAATCTTTTTAAAAATATTAATACTTTAAAGTGATGGACACAAATTTAGAAATTTATCTAATAAAAGGTATTAAAAAGTTATTATACTTAAACTTTTTTAATTAATAACAAATTATACATACATATAAATAAAAGAATATAGGCTACATAAAGTAAGTAGAGGGTAAGTTAAGAAAATATCATGTAAATATGGGATAGAGAATTGAATTTTTTTAGATGAGGTGGAAGAGAGATAAATTTTGAAAATGAATTAAGAAACTCAAAAATAGTTTTTGGGACGAAGATGCTCTTAAAAGTTAAGCATATTGTCAGTGTACTATTTTATATTATTTTAACAACTTGTGTTATCGTGGGATGATAAATTTGATATAAATTTATTAGAAAAGAGTTTCGATACTTCTTTTATTATTCTAATTATTATAAGGAAAAATGACCAAAAATAATACCAATTATAAACATTGAACCGAAAATAATACCAACTTTGAAAATAACTAGCAACGGTACAAACTATCAATGTATTTACCAAAAATAATACGTCATATATTTTCTGGCAACAACCCTAGCTCCGGCGATGACGTGGCAGCCAGAATGTTACATATCATCTAATAAATGAGTTAAATGTGTGACGTGGATTTTATTTTTAAAAAAATAATTTAATAACATTTAAAATATTAAAAAATATAAAATTATTATTTTTAAAAATTTAAGTAATAATTTTTTTAAAAAATTGTACAAATATTTATTTTTAAAAAATAATATTTTTAAAATAAAGTTTAAAATTTTTTTTAAGTAAATTTGTAAAAAAATGTAATAACATTTATTTTTCCTAAAAATATAAAAATATAATATTTTTTAGAATATTTTTTAAAAATTTATTTTTGGATTTTTTTTATAAAATTTGAATTCTAAAAAAAATAATTTGTAAAAATAATATTCGAATTTAATTTGTTTTTTACTCTTGTGACCTAATCCCTAAAAAAAATTTTTTCCCAAAAATTTTTTCAAAATTTTTTTTTCCTAAAAAAAATTTCATAAAAAAAAAAATATTTTTACATTTTTTTACAAACATGTATAAAAAAAATGTTCAAACTTTATTTAAAACTTTTTTTTCACGATAAATATTTTTTTAAAAAAATTTGTACAAATGTTTTTTAAAAAATTATTATTTAAAATTTTAAAAGTATTAAAATTTTTAATTTTTAATATTTTGAATATTATTAAATTGATTTATTTATAAAATAAAATCCGCATCACATTTTATCCATTTATTCGATGACATGTAACATTTCGACTGCCACGTCATCGCCGGAGCTAAAATTTTTGCCGGAAAAGTATGACGTATTATTATTGGTAAATACATTGATAGTTTGTATCGCTCCTAGTAATTTTCAAAGTTCGTATTATTTTTGGTTTAATGCTGATAGTTGGTATTATTTTGGGTTATTTTTCCTTATTATAAAAATATAGTAAAATTTCCTACCTTTGCAATTAGTTTTCAATTTGATATTTCTCTTATTGATTGCGCACAATTTCTTACATAGTAATGGACTTATTTTAGATCTTTAACAATTTCTCGACTACTTAAATTTATATACAAGTAATAACTTATCAATATACTTAAAATATATATATGTACACAGCACGAGCTCTAAATTGTTATGAGTAGATGGAATTAGTAGAAGATATAAGTGGCATATGTAAAATTACAATTGGAAGATGTAAATAAGAAATATTTGTAGTTGGTGAAGCTAAGTGTACGCAACATTCCAAAAAAGGGGCCTATTAGCCTATAACTCATTGATTGATGAACAACTTAAACTATATATAAAATAAAGACCATTGAGATCTTTCATTCTTACAAGTAAAGAATATAATTCAAAAATTATTGCTCCTTTTCTTTTTAAGTATGGTGGAATTCACACGTGGCTACTTAGGCCTTGTTTGGCTCTCTCTTTTACATCCAAAGCAAATATTGGCTCCCTTGTGGGGAGTAAGGGCAGGGAATGGGGGAAGATATCCGCTATCCGCTATCCGCTATCCGCTATCCGCTTTCCTTCTACTCCAAACTTCACCAACCCGATACATATCCATTTTCTCTAAGTCCTTTTAACTTATGGTTCATGAATAGCTTTTTGATAATCAAAAACATTTACAATTTGTACTTATGCTTGTGTGGTAAAGCCCTAAATATAGGAATCCGGTATCTACGATAATATAAATTGCAAGTATGATTCAATTCAAGTTAGCCTGAAAACACATAAGGATCTCGCAACAAGGATGCGTCGTAATAAAGCTCTAAAATTTATTCATAATATTTTAGCCTTTTTATTTTAAGCTATATCTTAGTTTGTCCAATTTAATGTTATTATCTTTTTAGTTATAAGATAGAGTTTGATAGATTTAGATAAGCAATCCGTAAAAGGATGAGGTTAAAAATCCTCCTATAATAGGGTGTTTGTGTCACTAGTATTTTTTTTAATCAAGTTTTCATTCAAAACCAGTCCCTAAGCTGACCGGTCTTATTTCTTTCAATTAAAAAAGTTGTGAATTAATAAAAAGACATGCCTTGTTAAATTCTCTCGTTCTAGGATCTAAAAAGTCCGACTACATGAATAGTTTGTGATGTTAATAATGATCGTTATCCTTATGAATGTATATTAATTGAGTCTTATGGTAGTTTTGGATTGTTCCATGCAAAATGCGAGAGTTGAGCGCGAAATAACTTTATAACTATTTTTTGTAGTCGACTTTACTAGGTGTGACGATCAACTCTCAATCCTCAATAAATTAAGTCTTGACCTATGCTTCCTTGATAGCATGAATAGATTTTATTGTAGAAATTCCTCCTAGGATAGCTCTATTTTAGCTCCGGAAAAACTAGAATATTTGCAATATTCATGAAAGCATGAATAGATTCCCAAACCAACAAATGAAGGAAGTCTACTAAAATTTGAAGTAAATCTAACGTATATGCTCAAGAGATATATATGAAAGAGGGTGAGAAAACACGCTAAAATGGATGTTTTCAAATACCTCATACTTGACTCATCTTGTACGCATAAAATGGATGTCATCAAAACACCTCTATATGAAGGACAATATACCCGTTTCAACTAGGAAAATATCATTTTTAAGACCTTTGTCATCATCATGCATATCATAGTCATATATAAAAGTCAAAGCATCAAAACTAGCAAGACCATTCAAGGACATGCGTATAACTCTCTCACAAATATTTAGGCATATTCAATAATCACTCAAACTAAAATATACATGCATGCAGTTATTCAAAACCTTAATCTTACCAAATCATTCTCAATCTTCATCGCCCGCTTTCCTATAGTTACAATATGAACCAAGAGATCTTTATAAGGTTGCAACATTTCTAGGGGTAATGAGTAGAAAAGTGACGAATAAGTCAAGAAACTTGAGAGGATTTTGAAAATTGGGGGAGTGAATCAAACTACCCATTTAAATGCTTCAAAGGCGAACTAGATCAGATCCAATGGACCAGGCTGATTGGGTTTGCGTCTCTATTGGGCATGCATTTGACTTTAGTCAAATCAAGCATGGAAGGATTTGGGTCATCCCATCATCGAGTTAATAAGGCCCTTAGTCATTCCCTTGAGCCCGAACCCATGACCGCGGCTTGGCTCGGCGCACACTTGTGTGGTCTAGCAAACGCTAGAGCGTCTCTTCATATACTTAGACAATAGGGATGCTAATGATTCAGGTGATGGGTGAGTGAACCACTTCTATCACCCACCCATTAACCATACCGGGTGGTTCGGGTTTATTCGCATGTGATTAAAAGTTATAAATAGTATCAATTTATAATGTATTTTCAAAGTATTTTTGCACATAGTACAAAATTAGTATGTTCAAAACCAACAATATCTGTAATTCCAATAAAACTATTTAAACGTGTTATTATGACGTTAATAACAATAACGTTGTCATATTTTTTTTGAATTTTATGACTACACAAAATTCAATAAACTTTGGATGTATCGGACCAGGTGATGGGTGAAAGACATTCATCCATTATCCACCCTAAATATGCGTTGGTTTTGGTCGGATCCCACCGAAAGTTTGCCCGGAAAATCTTTCCGACACATGTTCCATTAAAATGATTCCAACAAGGTCTACTCACACAATAAAAGTTTCACCACAAACTTGTAGCGTTAAAAACGTAAAACGGCATACTTAAATCCCAAGAAACATCATACTTTTACAATAATAATGTTTCACCGCATATTTAGGGTGTGTTTATTAAGAGAATTATGCTTTTTAAAAATTTAATCTAGACGAAGATTATAAGAGATTAATCTCCAATAACCTTGAGTGAGAGAGGTTATCTTTTGAGATTATAAAAGATTATATTTCATTCATATAAGTCACTTTAATAATTTTATATACAATCTTCATGTCTTACCAAACACACTCTAAAACATCAAATCTTCGATATAATCTAAAAATTGTTATAAAATAATTGCATTGATCTCTTGATTTAGACTTTTGAGAAATGTGTTCAAGAAAACTTAGAATGAAGTTAGAAGAGAGGAATGAACAAGATGAGTAGATTTCTTACTTGCTCTTGGTGCATCTTATTACATTGAGAATGACCTCTATTTATATGTCAAAATTTGGAGAATTTCCTAATAAATAAACTAGGATATAAGAAGGTGAATAATTCACCGAGTACAATTTACGTCCCTGTATGACCAAGCCACACTAGAGGACATGCATGTGATATATGTGTACAAAAACTCCTGTACAAATGTCTTGTACATATTTTCCATAACACTCCGCCTTGAATATTCATCTTTTGCCATTATCAAACTTGAGCGTTTGTTGTTGACTCCAATCATTATATGCTTGGGTGAAACTACCTCATTAAAAACCTTGTCATGAGAAAAACAGTAGGATAAAACCTGGTCGAAGGGAAAAATAGTACAACGCGTATAATTCTCTCCCTGATTTCAACATATGTCTCGTATTCTATATATTCCAATCTTGTGCACAACCTCTTCAAACTTCTTGGGATTCAATGATTTCGTGAACAAGTCAGCAAGATTGTCAATGGAACGGATTTGTTGAATATTAGCTTCCCCGTTTTCCTTTAGCTCAGGGGTGGAGAAGAACTTTGGCAATATATGCTTTGTACGATCTCTCTTACAAGATGATTGGTTCTTCAATGATAGGTTTCAACCCGCACTCCTTTTGTATGAACTTGATCATTGATCTTAGGGACACACATTCTTTATCAGCTTTATATAAAGCGATCAAATTTGCATGATTTGAGGAAGTGGCGGTAATTTTTTTTTTGTTGAACTCCATGAAATTTCCATGCCTCCATATGTGAACACATATCCGTTTTAGGATTTGGCCTTGTGTGGGTCGGACATATATCCTGCATCTGCATATCCAACCAAATTAGCATCTCCTTTGTCTTGATAAAATAGACCAAGGTCATATGTACCTAGAAGGTAGCGGAATATACATTGGATGTCATTCTAATGTCTTCTTGTAGGTGCACAACTATACCTAGACAACAAATTTACAACAAAGCAATATCTAATCTTGTATTGTTAGTCAATTATATTAAAACCCCAATTGCACTAAAATATAAAACTTTTGGGCCAAGGATTTCTTCATCATCTTCTTAAGGACAGAACTCACCTTTATCCACATTGAGGGATCGAATAACCATGGGTGAGCGTAGTGGGTGTTCTTTGTCCATAAAAAATCTTTTTATAGTATTTTTTTTTTGTGTAATTAGATTGATGGATAAAGCTCTCATCCCTTAAGTGCTCAATTTGTAGGTCAAGACAAAGCTTGGTCTTTTTGAGATCTTTCATCTCGAATTCTTTTATCAAATAATTTGCAGTTTCTTCAAGCTCGTTGAAAGTTCCGACAATATTCAAATCATAACCATAAACTGCAATTGTAGCAAATCTACTTTTGGATCGCTTGATGAAAATAAATGGACATATAATATCGTTCTTATATCTCTCTTTGAGAAGAAATTCACTAAGACGGTTGTACCACATTTGTCTTGATTATTTTAATCCATACAAGAATCTTCCCAATTCAATGGAAAACATTTCTCGTGGCTTTAAGGAGTTGGCCTCATGCAATTTTAAGCCTTGTGGGACTTTTATGTAGATGTCGGTATCAAGTGACCCGTATAAATATGCAGTGATAGGTGATGAAATCACTATCATATCAAAGTAGATTTAACATGTTATTAGAGTCTGTTGGTTGTTTGTTGTTGCTATTATGTAAATCCCGATGAAGAAGTCACAAATGAAGATATCAAAGGGTTTAGCAACACTTAGAAGAGAAAGAAGACAACCAAGACGACGTTCTATCGCTCAGCCGCCCCTGCGGCTGTATGTAACCGCCCCCGCGGTGACCGACGCTCCTTGTGCCGCACCATGCACATCGCTAGTGCCCGAGAGCAAGCTTGTCACCGCCCTTGAAACATCTTTGATCCGTCTTGCGGTGACACCGCCTGAAGATGAAGGCTAGTTCCCCTGCGCCTCTTGCTTGCGGACCTGAGGAGCCCAAACGACAGTGTCACCGCGGGGCGGTGACACTGGGCCACACCTGCGGATCGAAGACAGAAACGTCAAAAGATTAAGCGTCAAGCGTTTGAAGAGCATTAAAGACGCCGCCCCCGCGGCACTCCCAAGCCGCCCCGCGGCTAACTTGAAGATGGAGCGTTTTGCACTAAACCGCTCCGGTGGCTCCCAGATCCGTGCCCACGGTTGTGCAACCGACGACATTACATTGACTTTTTAAACCCCGTATTTATGGTCATTAAGGTGATGGTTTAGACAGCCCATTCACTGTCATTTAGTGTGCTTTTTAGTATGAATAGAGGTGTTAGGCTGATGTTAGAATCACCTCATTTTTCCACAAAAACCTCTCTTTGTCAATTGTTTTCTTAAGTCTTTGTATGTAGTGTTAAGTCTCCATGCTACATTGGGTTGATTGAAGCTTTATATAAGTTGGTTGTAAGTCTTTTCAATAGAAGTTTTATTTAGAGTCATATTTGTGTTATATTCCTAGTATCTAACTATGTTTTCATGTTGTTGTTGTTTTTTTTAAAAAAAATTTCGTATATTGAGAGGGGAGAGAATATACATCAAAGAGGTCTACTAGACCTAGAAGCAAAACAAGATCAAGGTTACAAAGATATAATAATTAAAGACTAAGAGCCTAAGAGGAAATGGCTCATGAGCTTAGGTGAGATAGATCCCGAGCAAGTTGGCCCAGAAGAGAGAGTCAGGTGAACGGGTCCTCCAATGGTGGGCAAGATGGTTCTTGGTAGCTTGGATGGCAAGATGGGCACAAGTGATGGTTGACATAGACTTGTTGTTGTAGATGAGGTCGTTTCTCGCCTTCCAAATGAAGTAGATGAAAGCAATGATCGCGGAGATGCGAGTGTTAGCAATAAGATCATGCTTATGAGGGGTTTTAAGCCAAGCCAGGCCCATAGGTCGTGGGCATAAGGGTAGGAGGTGGGGATTCTGATCCATTTAGAGATGATATCAAGGACTAGGCTTGAGTAACTACATCCGTTCCATAAATGGGCCTTGTCCTCATGGTGATAGCCACAAAGCTTGCACGCGTGGTCAGTAACAATGTTCCACTTGAGGAGCTTGCAAAGGTGGGGAGCCGGTAATGGCTGGCCAACCAAGTAATGAAGCTACACTTCGGGATATTAAGGTTGCACCAGATCAGACTAAAGGAGTAGGGAGTAGAAGGAATGGGGGTGCATTTAAGGAGCTTGTAGGTATCAGAGTTGGAGAACGAGCCATTGGGTCGAGAGACGGGGCTGAGGTTCAAGGGGTTGAGATTTGAAGCAAGGAGGAAGTCACAAACCTTGAGCAGCGTATGCCAAGAGTAGGAGTGGTTGTAGCAAGCTGGAAGGACCAAATGGAGTGACGTTTAAGGATGTTCTCCTTGACCCAATCACACCATATGTTCGTCACGTCCTAGGCGAAGTCAATGACAAGATTGGCGAGGCAAGCTTTGTTCTATGAGAGCAACTCTTTGAAGCCAAGGCCCCCCTCATGCAGAGGGGAGCAAAAAACATGCCAAGCAACCAGAGAACGAGAGCTAGAGGCAATACCTGACCCCAAGAAGGAGCGAAGAAGGCATTGGATCTTGTGGAGGACTAGGGGGAATAAGGAGGATGGAGCACCAGAAGTGGTACATGGCCATGAGGATGGAGGAAATGACTTGTTTCCTACCAGTATAGGAAAGGGTTTTGGCACTCCACAAGTTGATCTTAGTAGTGATCTTGGAGACCAGGGGATTGTAATCAGCCGTGTTCAGTCTTTTGGAGCCAATGGGAACACCCAGATAATGGAAGGGAAGAGAGCCAGAGGTGAGCCCCGTGGCAATGGTTATTTGGTTGTGGTCAAGGAGGGAGATGCCACCAAGAAAGATAGAAGACTTGGAGACGTTAATCTTGAGCCCCGAGTAGATCCCTGTTAGCATGAAATATGACTATATTTTAGGCACTTATTTTAGTTGTTTTTCCCTCTTTATTGTATTCTTAGATATGAGCTTGAAGCAATTGTGAGCTAGTTCACCCACTTTGTCGATATAGAGATCTACACTAGCTTTGTTTTGTTTTTAGGTGAATAAAGGCTTGGATTGGAGCAAAATGAGGAAGGGAAGGAGTATTTGATCATGCTCGATGGCAAGAAGATGCATTAGAGAGGCTAAGGAAGGAGCATGAATGAAGAATGTCACGAAATAAAGGCAAAAACAAAGAGTTTTGAAGTCAACGCTCTAAATTACGGTCGTGGAGAAGGAATTGAAAGAACCACGCTCTAAGTTACGGCCGTGGATTTGGCAACATGATCGTTGAAGTGAGTTTGGAGCACAACAGAAAGTTACACGGTCTAAACCACGGCGGTAGAAAGTTGTTCATGACCGTAATTTTGGTGATTTTTATGACGTGTCATATTTGCCACGTCAGCAACATTATTGGGCTTTTTCCGTAACCCTATTTTAGCCTATAAGAAGGCTTGAGAAGAGAGTTTCGAGGACCTTCGCTTACACCTTGGGAGAGATTTGGAGAGGGCAACCTTAGGGTTTCATTTCGACCTTGAGGATTGGAGATTCGTGGAGGACGTGATTTCGGAGATTGTGTACTTTTGTATATTCTAGGGTTTTCATTTGAGAACGGATTGACATCCCGTTCTTTGTGGTTTCTCTAGATCATTGTGAGGGTTTCTATTCCTATTTTTCTGAATTCATAAACATACTTTGTTGCTCGGATTTCGAGATTGACTTTGAGTTGTTATTGAGTTTTCGAGGGTTTTCATCTTTCATTCTTCTTAATTTGATTATTGATATCATAATGATGATTATTGGCTAAAACTCTTTAGCAATTCTAAGGTGAAGGGTTGATAGTTGTGGCTTAGATGATGATAGATCGATCGTAACTTGATTGGACCCTGGGAGTGTGAGAAACATCACCGACACCCTAAACCACGGTCTGTTCTTGAGTTCCACGGCCATGGAATCTCAAGATCTAGCCGTGATTTTCTCTGTTTTACGACCTTTGTTTTTGCTTCAATCCAAAGTTAAAGATTTGCTTTAACCTAGCCTTGGCTTGCCTTTTCTAGGTAGTAGTGAGACTCAACATCCTCTATTTCGGTTTCGAGTGTCAAAACCTTAACCGTTTTAGTTCATCTTTGATTCCTTGGGTTTGGGAATGGGTATTTGAGATTAATTCTCATCTTTAGATCCTTTCTATATTGCAGTCTCAACAACCTTTATAGAGAGAAGTCTTTGGGTTAGATATATAGAGTTTTGGAACTTTACCGTACATTACCTTACCTTAGTTATACCTTTGCAAATCTCAACTTTGTCCTTATATCTATAGTATATCTTGAATCGATTGCCACAATTAGATACCTAAATCTTTAGGTTGCTGTTTTTCCCAATATTTGCAAAGCTTTTATACTTTTACTTGCTCGATTATTCGAAACTGAATTTGACTCCCCAAAGCCCTGAGTTCGATACTCTATAGAATACTTGCTTAACTACGCTGATCCGTACACTGCGGGTTCGCTTGCTTTTGTTTCAGTTTTATACATTAAAACTTATTTGCACACACGCTTTGAGGCAAACAATCCCAAACCAATTAAGGGTGTTCTTCAAAGTGTTTATAGAGGTAAGATCACCTCAGCATAAGAGCATCAAATCTTTAGCGAAGAAAAGATGAGTAAGGCGAGGGGGGGGAGCATTTAGGGTGGGTATTGAAGTCCGGGTTGCTAGTGTTGATGGTAAGCATGGAGAACTTCCATAGCAATGACAAAGAGAGGGGGTGGGAGAGAGAACCCTTGCCTGAGGCCTCTAGAGCCTTTAAAGTAACCTCTGAGAGACCCGTTGAAGTTAATGGAATAGGAGGCAGTGGTGATACATGCTTCAATTATCCCGGTAAAGTGCTCAGGGAAGCCAATCCTCCGGAGGCTAAAGAGGATGAAGTCGTAGTTTATGGAGTCAAATGCCTTATTAATGTCCACTTTGATTGCGCAATGAGGGGAGATGTGCCTTTGATTGTACTTCTTGAAGATTTTGTTGCATATTGTTTTCTCCTTAGTTTGAGCAACTAAGTAGTCTAAATCGCATGCAAAAGGCTAAGGTTATGGTTCTGGGTTCGGGTCATTAATCCAGTAGCAAACTCTTTAGGTATTAACGGGTTGTGAATATCTAAGTGAAAAGGAATATAACTACATAATAAGATTAACGGGTTGTTTATCTTTTATGTATCTTTTTATCTTTGGTGGAATGCTTACTTGTTGTTTGGTCGTGTAAGTTAACGGATTAGCAACTTGTCAAGTTATATTAATGCCGGCTGACTTAATATATATATATATATATATATATATATATATATATATATATATATATATATATATATATATATATATATATATATATATATATATATATATATATATATATATATATATATATATATATATATATATATATATATATATATATATATATATATGATCAAGATGGGAACAAATGTTTAAATACTTCTACAAAGAACCAACCAAGTTATACGCAAGCGGATGTCTAATACATTCTACAATCCACACTCCCCCCCTTTGTTACTAATAATCGATAATTTAATATCAAATTGCTCTTTAATCTCTCACTCTCTTGGGTTTGACCCTTGCTTAATCACTATACTTGTTTTAGTACTTAATTTTTGATAAGTTTAAAACAACGACCATAGGATTTACGCTTGTCATGTAGTCACGACATGCATAAGGCGCATTTGTAGTTTTTCAAAGATAGTCAGGGCGATTAGGAATCTAAATTTGGTTGCATCAATTACTGAAGAGTATGTTTCATCATAATCGATTCATGGAATTTGAGAAAAAAGTTGGGCTACAAGTATTGCCTTATGTCTCACGATTTCGTTTTCCTGATTTTGTTTTCTTATGAAAACCCATTTATATCCGACGGATTTTACACCCTTCGGTGTATGGACTACATGCCCAAAAACTTCACGTTTTCAAGTTGTTTATGTCTGAATTGCCTTTTTCCATCTTGGTCAATCATTTCTATGACGACATTCATTAACTATTTTTGGCTCAATGTCGTCATATTCAATTGTAAAATCATTAGCAACAAAATAGAAAAATATATCACCAACAATGATATTCTTTCTATTCAACTATATCCTTATATCGACATAATTTATAACGATTTCATGATTGTCAATTCTTTCACCATCATCAAGGATATTATCTTCATTTGGGATGTTCTCATCCTCATTTTCTTTGTCTTTCTCATGTTCTTCATTTGATTCAGTCATTATAGCATCTCTTGTTATACCCTTTTGGTTCCTTGTTTTTCTCGGTTTCAAGTCTTTAGAACCGAATGATCTACTACGTTTTCGACGTGTTGTAGACTCATTTGCAAAGGACAAATTTGGTTATCCAATGGGTAAATCAATTCTTGTAGGGCCATTTGTTGTAGGAACATGTGTGATGTAATAGCTAGAATTTCTGAATTCTAATTAATGTTGATTAACTTAATCAGTGATACTAATTGACATATAACTCGCGAAGATTGCGTAAGTGTTGAGTATAAGTCCCACCGTTATGTTCCTGGCGTAATTTTGGGCTTATGGTGAAATTTACACTTTTCCCCCGGGTAATTATTATTACCCTCCGGTATTATTTGGAGCATTTGGGAGCTCCAATTAATAAAAATGCAGTTGAGAGAAATGATCAGGACATTGGACATGTCCTAGATATGAAATAACATGGAAAGGCAAAACGGCCAAAAGAGTCGCTATTTCGTTTCTTAACGGCTAAGAAAGACGGCTTAGGAATACACGTTTTTCGAGGCAATTGTGAAATAATTATCCCTACAATATTCAAGATCTATTATACCAATTTCGAGAAGTTTGGAGAAGGGGGTTCAACCCGCCATTGGATTGATAAAAGGATAATTATCGACTTCGCTAAAGGATAATCATCGACTTCACTATAAATAGCGGGAAATCGTTTCTTAATTCATTTCCTTTCACGTTTCCTCGTAAAAGCTCTGATTTCTCTGAAACTTCAAACTCATATCTACTCTCCGTTTCTAATCCGATTTCAATTCCGTTTGAGTTTCTGAATTCCTCTCTTCATTCTCTTCATATCGGTACCAAGTTTCTGCATTTCCGAGCAGATAAGGACCTGGTCGAGCATATAAGTCACCAGGACAGTTCCGTCGCTCAGATTCCGCTAAATTTGAAGTTGTACATGCGTAGCCTGCGTCGTTGTGATTCCGAATCTTCTTTCAGATCGTCAATCGGGTTAGTAACGAATAAGTTATGAATTTATTCGTTTTTTGTACTGCGATTTGGCCTAAATTGACCTTAGGCTTTTCAAAATGGATAATTAGAAATTCCATTATGATCATTATATTATTCTGGTGTTTATGGGTTGTTTGAAATCTGATGACAGATGGGTTTAGAAATGGCCTACGGGCAAAAAGTTATTCTGGTGAAATTTAATTAATTAATTAAAGGTTAATTAATTAAATTAGGATAAAATTTGAGATTGAGGAATACTGATTAGATGCATGCTAGGTGTCGGAATGAGTTGAGGATCATGATGATGTTATGTTGAGGATATGCCTTAGGCATTTATAAATGTGTTGAGGATCTGAGGTTTAGATTTGAGATATAGGTTGGTTATGGTTAGTGAGACGAGTCTCCTAACCTTTGCAGTATGTGATTGTTTGTGCCTTGCTATTGCAGGCATTGATTACTTCCCCTAGGGGAAGCTGTGACGTGGTACAAGTTACGAGTATATCAGGTAAGTCCATAGGACTTACTTAGCGTGCAGTTGTGGATTGTATGATTGTGATGGTTGTGTGTGCTCATATGATTGTGCATTTATAACCTAAACCGGACTAGGATGACCATTCATTACATTTATTTGGCCCAAGTGTATTATAACGGGCGGTAACCTCCGGTCTCCGCCTGTTGGTTAGGAGGAGGTGCCCTGAAGATGATCTCACAGGAGGGGACGAGTGAAGGTCACCCCCATGCAAAACTCCTGTGTTACGTTGGATGGCACGGGGTTCTTGAGGCTTCTTGTGTTACAAAAGAAGTTGAATTTGTAATGGAATAACGTACTAAAAGATAATAAATGAATGTGTGTGGCATTGCATGTTTGAGATGTTGATGTGTGGTTGTGTTATTACCTTCATGCTTTTCATTGTTGTAGCTAACGGTTTCATACCGTGTTGTAGTGTCTGCAGGTTAGGAATACTGCAGAGTGAGCCAGATGGTGTGACAAGCCGATGACTTCTGTACATTAGGATGCGTGGGATGTGGGATCTTTTGTGGTTGTGGTTTATGTTGTTGTTTTATACTCGGCTATGAGTTTGTAAACTCTTTTGATGTATCATACTCAGCTTTTATGTATTTGATTTTAATCTACCTGTGCCTTGTTGTAAGATCCAGTGAACTTGTTGTCAGGCTAGGGTCAGGATCCATTGTAAGATCCTAGCCCAATGTGACACTCCAAGTCCCGCGGATTTGGGGTGTTACAGAGTTGGTATCAGAGCCTTAGGTTGACAACAATGGCACTTGCTATCTACAATAAAGGTAGAGTGGATAAACAAACAAAACCCACATGGGGTCTGACTTTTCAAAAGGTTTTGGTTTTAAGCGAGTACAAATGTTTTGGGATAGTATGTACAGAAGTCGTCACCCATCTGAGGATCTCGACATTGTAGATATATATATAGATATCTTTTATGTGCTGATGTGTATGCATGTAATAATGAGTATTATATATATATATATATATATATATATATATATATATATATATATATATATATATATATATATATATATATATATATATATATATATATATATATATATATATACATATCGATACATGCGGCATATATATATATATATATATAGTCTTATAAGTTAGGAGCGTATATTCTACAGATGGCTCAGACTAGAGCAGTATCTATAGTGGGACAAGATAGGGGTACACCCCCTCTTCCTCCAGTAGCGTCAAGTCAGGGACCAGTATCCGCTGTTGTGTTGCCTATGGCAGAGAACGAGTTTGAAGAGGCTGATCGTGTCTCCATGAGTAGATTCGAGTTTCAAGAGTATATGCAGCAAGTATATGAGGTGGTGATAGCGGGTAGATCTACACCGGATTTACCAACATCTATGATATCAACTAAAGCTTCTGGATTAGAGAAGAAACAACGGGTTGAATCAGTGAAAGATGAGGTTGGATATCCGGGTTGCAAACCGAGCCCGACTTGTGGACGTTTGAGTACTTCTCCTTCACACGGACTTCTAGTGAAACGAGGACTTGTTATAATTGTGGGAAGCCTGGACATGTACGACCACAGTGCCCAAGATCGCCAGTGACTTGCTTTACTTGTGGTAAACAGGGTCATAGAGCTATTTTCTGTAAGCAAACTGTAGTGGCATCACGACAGGGTTTTATTTCTACTAGTGTGACGGGAGGTGGTCAGAAGACACCTCAGTAGCAGACGCGGGGGAAGCAGAGAGTCCCACATCATTCGCCTACTCAGGAATCCGTTCCCAGGCTGAGTAGAGGTAAGGGTCGTGGTAGGAGTACCACGGATACTAGAAGAGCTCAAGGTAGAGCCTTTGAGCTGGGGCAGTGCAGAGGAGCCACCCGTACTAGTGGCAGGGATGAGACGTATATGTCTCAACTGTGGTTATCCAGATCATGTGCGCTCTGAGTGCCCCATGGCACCGATAGCTTGCTTCACCTGTGGTGAACTAGGCTATCTGGCCCCTTTCTGTCAGCAAGGTAGTGTTTCTTCTCATCAAGACCTTCCTCTTTCCGATGCAAAAGGAGTGGAAGTGGAGGCTATGGCGATGACCTCAGTGATACCTGAGGAGAATAGGTATGAGGTTGAGTAATGATATGCAGTAGAGCTTCGGGCGTTAGCTGTTACAGGTACCATTCTTGTTAATGGTTTACCTAGTAGAGTTTTGTTTGTTGTGAGTGTTATGCACCTCTTGTCTTTCGATGCATGTGTTAATAGTTAATTATGGATACAGTAGAAGATAGATCTTCCTTTATAGGATTACGAGTTACGGGTCTTAGGTACCCGCAAAATATGTGGTTGTTCCCTTTGTTCAGGGACTTGTGTATGGCTTGAAGACTTCTTTGTCATGCCTTAGATGCATGAGATGGTCTTTATGTGTGTGGTGGACGAATAGATATCATGTTGGTTTATATAGCAGTAGAAGGACTATTATAGTCTCTACTGAGATCGACTAAGTAGAGGTTTTCCGAGGTTATGACCTTTGAGGAGGTGAGTTGTCTTTAGTGCCGTATGAGCAGCGAGGTTGATAACACCAGAGGGTGATGTTTTTTTTAATGTTGTGCCATGAAGGAAAGAGATAGTTTCACGCTGAAGAGTGTTCTAGTGGTTTATGATCTTATAGACGTGTTATTGAACCGTCTAATCTATTGCCTCAGTGGAGTGAGGACTTTGATGTTGTGTTGAAATATGGTACGAGAGTGGTGGGGAGAAGGCCTATGAGGTATATGGCTTGTTGAGTTGTTAGAAATTGAAGAAGCGATTTGAAGAGTGGATTGAGACGGGCTTCGTTCGCCCTAGCATGTTCTTTGCTACGTATTGACGACTTGTTGGATCAACTAAGAGAAGCAATTGTATTTTTAAGATTTCCGTATGCTTAGGATATCATCAGCTAAGGATGAGAGAGCAGTGTGGGTATATGACAACATTTCATACCCGTTATGGACACTACGAGTTGTAGTGCTGTCATTTGAGTTGAGGAACGTCCTAGTAGTCGTTATAGGAGTTGATGAACAATGTCTTCATCTACTTCCTTGATCAGTTGGTGGTAGACCTTATTGATGACGTTTTGGTGTACTCTCACAACGGAGAGGAACATACCGGTTATTTGAGGACGGTTTTGCAGAATCCGAGGGATAGAAGCCAGTGTGCTATGCTCCCTAAATGTGAATTGAGATGCTAGAAGCAACCTTCAAGGTCATGTTGTTCCACCAGTATGATCATGATTGATGTGACGAGGAGTAAGTATGAAGTCTTATGGATGATACTGATGAACGTTAAGGGAATGCGTAGTTCTCGACCCAGCCGATTGCTACCAACGCTTTGAGGAAGGGTTCTATGTGATTGTGCATCCATTTACGAGTCTTCTGAGGAAGACCACCATAATTGTGTGGTTGAAGTAGTATGTCAAAGCTCTGAAGAGTAGAGGAAGCATTTGACCTCTGCTTCTATTCGGTGATAATCAGAAGATTCTGGGAATCACGTGACTACGGTGTTGAGAACGTATGAAGAGAACTGCCCGACTCATGATTTCGAGTTAGTGGTGGTAGTTCAAGTTCCAAGATTTGAAGACAATACCTGTGTGACATTTCGTGTCAGAGTTTCACATATCATAGGAGGTTGAAGCATATTTTTATGCAATAAAGGTTGAATAACTGCCAGCGTCGATGTTTTGAGTTGATCAAGGACGTTGACGTTGAGATTTGTACCATTCTGGCAAGGAGAATGTGGTCACTGATGCCTTGAATAAGAAGACGCCTCGAGAGAAGGCGATTGTTGGAATTGTTGTACAGTCTCGGTTTCAAAATGATCTAGCTTGGTTAGAGTTGGACCTACAACTGCTGATAAGGACGTTAGTTTTATGTTTAGGGATTTTACCTGGTTTGTTGGATAAGGTCCAACAAAAACAGGGGACTTGCCTGACCTTGAGGGAACTTGATGGAAGGATGCCTCATGGCGAGGCACCACAGTTCTTTAATGGAACAGAAGGAGTATGAGGTGCCGCAATTGCGTCAGTATAACCACTTATGTAGAGTCGAGTGGAGAAGATTACAGTACACTCATAGTACATCTTCTTCAGTACATCCATGTACGAATAAGAGGTACCACGAAGTAGTAAATCAGGTTAAAGTGTTACTGACCTGGAGAAGAGCTCATCCACTACCAGTGTTGTAGTGGAAGTGAGAGGACTTTTCTGTGGACTTGTGATGGGATTGAGACCCAGTAAGAGTTTTGGTGTTATCTAGATTATTAGTAACAGATTTACGAAGGCGACATGTTCCATCTCTACAGAGAGACGTGGCCAGTGAATGAAGTAACAAAGGAGTACACTAGACATATGGTGGGACTCCATAAGTGTACTGAGGACGATCGACTATGATTGTAGTAGACGGTTTACTTTGAGGTTTTGATAGCAGATTCAGACTGCTTGGGAAACGCGTCCACATATCATGATTGAGTTTTACCTCAGACAGACGGTCAGTCTGAGAGAACCCTCCAGACCGTAGAGGACATGTTGTGAGCTTGTGGGATGGATTGGGAACAGGGACGATCTGTTTATCTTCCACTCGTTGAGTTCTTATACCACGACCGTTGGTATGCATCTATAGGGATGGCCCCTATGAGGCATTGTGTAGACATAGGTGTCATACACCTTTACCTTGGGAGGAGCCTAGCAGTACCAGTGGGATAGCGCCAGAACAGATTCAGGATGATATGGCTCGAGTAACGCTGATCAGAGAGAGGATGCTGGCTTCACAGAGTCGCCAGAAGTTGTATGTAGATAGGAGGCGTCGACCTCTAGAGTTCAGAGTAGGAGCTCATGTCTGGTTGAGAGTAACTCTAGCGCGAGGCATCAGACGTTATGGCATAAAGGGGAAGCTGAGTCTCCGATATGTCAGTCCTTTCGAGGTACTAGATAGAGTTGGGAGAGCAGTGCACAAATTGGCTTTGCCATCGAAGTTAGAGGGTGTTTACCCTATGTTTCATGTGTCTCAGCTGAGGGAGTACATACCAGACCCGAGGCACATTGTGAGTTATGATGATCTAGTGGTTGAGCCGGACCACGAGTAGATCTTAGTGCCTTTTTGGTGAGTGCTTGTATGCTATGTGCTTATGTGATATGATGTTTTTTTATGCTAGCTTTGATATGTGCATCTGATATGTTAGATCTTGTTTGCTAGCACGATATAGGTATAGTTGGAGATGGTTCCTTCCTCCATGCTATTGTAATATGTTTAGGATTAGCTGGAGATGGTTCTTTCCTCCATGCTATTATTGATGGACATAGTGTGAGTTGAGACGGTTTTCCTCCACATAGTTGTGTTACGAGTACGATTGGCTGGAGACGGCTTTCCTCCATACCTTGTGACGTGGTTAGTAGTTAGGTAGAGATGATTTTTCCTCTATGCCTTTGGATAGCGTTATGATCTTGTTGCTGGAGTTGGTGATTCCTCCATGCTGTGTTTTGAGGTTATAGAGTGTTATAGGTTGATACGTTTGAACGGAGGTGCGATACCTCCGATAGAGAGAGTGTTTATACCTCGGCGTATGGGTCCGAGAGGATTTGGGAATTGTTCAAGTTTCGGGACGAAACTTTTTCTTAAGGGGTGTGTGATGTAATAGCTAGGATTTCTGAATTCTAATTAATGTTGATTAACTTAATCAGTGATAGTAATTGACATATAACTCGCGAAGATTGCGTAAGTGTTGTGTATAAGTCCCACCGTTATGTTCCTGGCGTAATTTTGGGCTTATGGTGAAATTTTCACTTTTTCTCCCGGGTAATTATTTTTACCCTCCCGTATTATTTGGAGCATTTGGGAGCTCCAATTAATAAAAATGCAGTTGAGAGAAATGATCAGGACATTGGACATGTCCTAGATATGAAATAGCATGGAAAGGCAAAACGGCCAAAAGAGTCGCTATTTCGTTTCTTAACGGCTAAGAAAGACGGCTTAGGAATACACGTTTTCTGAGGCAATTGTGGAATAATTATCCCTACAATATTCAAGATCTATTATTCCAATTTCGAAAAGTTTGGAGAAGGGAGTTCAACCCGCCATTGGATCGATAAAAGGCTAATTATCGACTTCGCTAAAGGATAATTATCGACTTCGCTAAAGGATAATTATCGACTTCACTATAAATAGCGGAAAATCGTTTATTAATTCATCTCCTTTCACGTTTCCTCGTAAAAGCTCTGATTTCTCTCAAACTTCAAACTCAGATCTACTCTCCGTTTCTAATCCGATTTTAATTCCGTTTGAGTTTCTGGATTCCTCTCTTCATTCTCTTCATATCGGTACCAAGTTTCTGCATTTCCGAGCATATAAGGACCTGGTCGAGCATATAAGTCACCAGGACAGTTCCGTCGCTCGGATTCCGGTAAATTTGAAGTTGTACATGCGTAGCCTGCGTCGTTGTGATTCCGAATCTTCTTTCAAATCGTCAATCGGGTTAGTAACGAATAATTTATGAATTTATTCGTTTTCCGTACTGCGATTTGGCCTAAATTGACCTTAGACTTTTCAAAATGGATAATTAGAAATTCCATTATGATTATTATATTATTTTGGTGTTTATGGGTTGTTTGTTTGATGAAATCTGATGATAGGTGAGTTTAGAAATGGCCTGCGGGCAAAACGTTATTTTGGTGAAATTTAATTAATTAATTAAAGGTTAATTAATTAAATTAGGATTAAATTTGAAATTGAGGAATACTGATTAGATGCATGCTAGGTGTCAGAATGAGTTGAGGATCATGATGATGTTATGTTGAGGATATGCCTTAGGCATTTATAAATGTGTTGAGGATCTGAGGTTTAGATTTGAGATATAGGTTGGTTGTCGTTAGTGAGACGAGTCTCCTAAGCTTTGCAGTATGTGATTGTGTGTGCCTTGCTATTGCGGGCATTGATTACTTCCCCAAGGGGAAGCTGTGACGTGGTACAGGTTACGAGTATATCATGTAAGTTCATAGGACTTACTTAGCGTGCAGTTGTGGATTGTATGATTGTGATGGTTGTGTGTGCTCATATGATTGTGCATATAACCTAAACCGGACTAGGATAAGCATTCATTACATTTATTTGTCCCAAGTGTATTATAACGGGCGGTAACCGCCGGTCTCCGCCTGCTAGTTAGGAGGAGGTGCCCTGAAGATGATGTCACAGGAGGGGACGAGTGAAGGTCACCCCATGCAAAACTCCTGTGTTACGTTGGATGGGACGGGGTTCTTGAGGTTCCTTGTGTTACAAAAGAAGTTGAATTAGTAATGGAGTAACGTAATGAAAGATAATAAATGAATGTGTGTGGCATTGCATGTTTGAGATGTTAATGTGTGGTTGTGCTATTACCTTCATGCTTTTCATTGTTGTAGCTAACGGTTTCATACCGTGTTGTAGTGTTCTGTAGGTTAGGAATACTGCAGAGTGAGCCAAATGGTGTGACAAGCCGAGGACTTTTGTACATTAGCATGTGTGGGATGTGGGGTCTTTTGTGGTTGTGGTTTATGTTGTTGTTTTGTACTCGGCTATGAGTTTGTAAACTCTTTTGATGTATCATACTCAGCTTTTATGTATTTGATTTTAATCTACATGTGCCTTGTTGTAAGATTCAGTGAACTTGTTGTCAGGCTAGGGTCAGGATCCATTGTGAGATCCTAACCCAATGTGACACTCCAAGTCCCGCGGATTTGGGGTGTTACAACATGTGACTTTACTACCTTCTTAAATGCATCTGGAAATTAATTTGCAACACTTTGTAAGTGAATGATTCGTTGAACTTCTTGTTCATACATTTTCGTTCTTGGATCAATGTGCAATAATAGTGTTGCATTCCATGCAATTTCTTTCATAATTGGGTCCTTTTTCTTCTTTACTCCCCCCTAATATTGAGAATGTATTTTCATTAAAATGACATTTAACAAATGTTGATGTTAACAAATTGCCCATTGTTGGTTCAAGATATCTAATGATCGAGGTGGATTCAAAACCAACATATATTCTCAATCTTTTTTGTGGACCCATCTTTGTACGTTGTGGTGGAGAAATAGGAACATAAACCGCACATCCAAATTTTTCAGATGTGATATATAAGGCTCCTTACCAAACACTAGTTGTAGTAAGGATTGTTCATGGTTTGCACTTGGTGTTAATCAGAACAAGGTTGTAGCATGAAATATCGCATGTATTCAAGTAGATGGTGGTACTTTAGATTTCATCAATAATGGTCTAGCTATTAATTGTAATCTCTTTATCAATGATTCGACAAGACCATTTTGTGTGTGAACATGAGCTACTTGATGTTCCACATCAATCTCAATTGACATACAAAAGTCATTGAATGTTTGAGGTGTAAATTATCGTGCATTGTCAATTCGGATTTTCTCTATTAGCATAATCTCGAATTTAGGCTCTCAATCAGATTATTTGAGCAAGGTGTTTAGCAAATGTCGCATTTCTAGTCGATAATAAACTTACATGTGACCATCTTGTAGATGCATCAATTGACACCATTAAGTATCAAAATGGGTCACACAGTGGAGCAATTAGTCCATATATTTCTCATTGTATCCTTTCTAGAAATGCAAGAGTCTCACTTGTAAACTTGCTTTTAGAAGGTCAAATTATAAGCTTTCCAAGTGAACAAGCCGCACAATTAATATGGCTCGGTGGCACAACTTTCATGTTATTTAGTGGGTGTCCAAGTGAATCCTTTATAAACTTGTGCATCATCATTGATCACGGGTGATCTAATCGATCATGCCAAAGTGTACATTCAACTCGGTTTTCCGACCTTTTATTAGATATCACATTAGTCTCAACCGGATGAATATATTTCTCATGTAATCCAGAGGCTTGTCTTGGCATTAGATTAGTTCAAGGATCAGTTTCTTATCACATTCATGTGTCGTGATGAACAAATATTCTCTCTCATTTTCATTCATAGTTTCAATATGAAACCCATTCTGACGCACAGCCTTACAACTCAATTAATTTCTTCAAGATTTACTCGAATATAATACGTTATTTGTTACTATTTTTGTTCCCTTTGGGAGTAGAACAATAGCTCTTCCCGGGCCTCCAATGAGTCTAGCCACACTGGATATGGTATTCACATTTTCCTTAAAGGGTTCCAATTGTACGAAATACTCTTTTTTTTCAAGATAGTATGTGTAGTGACACTTTCTACAAGACATTGATCCTTCTCATCGAGTCTTTCCTTAAAAGATTTCATATTTTCTACATAAAGAAAAAATATAGATAAGTCAAGCTATTAATAATAAAAGCTTCATATTTTACATCAGGATAACCATATTTTACATAGTCCTGCTAGATCTTAAAAACAAGACATTACAATACATTACATAATATTATACATTATTATACAATAAGGATGATCTCACAAGTTCTTAAACCAATGCTTCAGTCCGAGGACATGCATCGTCATTCTCAAATTTGAAAAAGTGAGAGACATCTACGCTGGTCATGGGTGAACTACCAATACCTTCATTTTCCACGAAGTTGGTTTCAATAGCATTTTCTTTGTTTCTTTCATCTTGGTAAGCATTCACCAAATGTGAAGTTGTATGGAATATTTTTGCCCAATGAACAACTATGCCATATTTGTAGCATATAGTTCTTGACTTATGAGATGGTCCCTTTTGACCCGTCTAGACCTTTGGCTTATCGTTCCCCTTGTAACCATATTTACCTCGACTATCATGGCGGCCATCATTACAACCTTGCTTACGGCCACAACCGCAACCACCACCGCACCACAGCCACCACGACCACCGCGATCTCAGCCACACGACTATTATAGTACCGTGATTGTTGCTCACGTTCTTTGTAATTCTTGCATTTGTCATTGCATGCCTTATTATTGGCATTGACATCCGGAACTGTAATTGATCTAGTGGCTCTAAGGTTTTGGTTTCTAAATAAGAGCTAATTGTTCTATTCAACCACCAACAATACTTTCAAAAGGTCTGAGTACCTCTTGAAATCTCTTTGTCTATATTGTTGTTGTAACAATATATTTGCGGCATGCATAGTAGAGAATGTTCTCTGTAACATTTCTTCTTGGGTGATCATATGACCACATAGTCTCAATTGGGAGGTGATCTTATGGATAACAATGTTATAATCAGTTATGGAACCGAAGTCCTGAAACCTTAAGTTGTTCCATTCATACAAAACTTGTGGAAAAAGGACTTCCTTTTGATGTCCATATCTTTCATTCAAGCTTTCTTATAAATCTTTATGATCCTCCACAAATAAGTATTCGGTTTTGAGACTTTGATGGTTGTGGTGGTGAAGGAATACAATTGTTTTTGCCTTCTCTTGTGGAGTGACGTCATTGTTATCTTCAAATGTTTTCTTTAAGACCATTTGTTTTAAGATGGGATAGTGCATTTACTTCCTATTCAAGGTGTTGTTGGCCCGATAAGTTAAGAATGTCAAACTCTCTCTTTGCAATGCTTGTCATTGGTTACTACATAAAAATTATAATTTATGTCAATATTAAGCATGTATCATTTTATTAGTCATGAATTATTAAAGTAAGATGTAAGGTCATTTCATAGGTGGATGAATCGTACCAAAAATGCACTTAAAGTATTAATATGTGAGAAATCAGGAAAAGTAAAGACAAGTATTATATTATGTGACACAAGTAAGAAACCATATGGATAAATGAACGTTGCAAGAACAAAGAATTAAAACCGGTTATTTTTATCCCTTTTATCTCCATCCATCCATTTTACTTTCTTCCACCATCCTTATCTTCTTCATGCTTTACTCCATCTCCATATTTTAAAAAATTCTCACGTCCATGACCGATGATGATATTATGCATCGTCTTGTTGCTAATAACAATTGATTTTTAATCGAGCTTTTCATTTGTCTTATCCTTATATACACCTTACACAATTTACATATCTTATTGACAAAGACACACACAAAAATATGCATGTAAAATATATATAAAATATCATGATAAATGTGTTGTACATATTTTCTATATATAAAAAAAAATTAATCCCCAGTGATCTATTTATAATGCATCGGTAGCGACAAGTAGTAGGATATGAAGTGCTATAATCCTCTGTAGCACGTGTATAACTCGTCCAAGCAGGCCCCTGAGGTCACAAAAGTAAGAACCATTTATTTTTGTTTTGTTTCAATATGTTTAGCAGGAAGAGGCGGTGAAGGCGAAGCTGACAAAGTCGTTCATTTATCCCACATAATTTATTGACACCAGGAAACAATCATATAACAATATACATATCCTCTTCTTTTTAAACAAAAATACTCATCATATGAATTAATCCATTTACTATATCATCAGTTAACTAGTGAGAACCGGTAACATACACAATAATCGATCATCCATATTTATTGGAAAAATGAAAGGTACCATGTTGAAAAAACAACTATCAAACGATTTTGAACAATAATATACTGAAGATTAATGTATACATAAATAATAACTTACAAATTTTTCCTTCTGATTCGATAGTTATATGATTATAGGAGATATTATGAGGAATGGAGCAAACATTTGCATATATGAGATAGAACTTTCCGTAATAAAAGGGAGGAAAATTTTTGTGCATACCAACTATTTCTCTGAAACCTTCAAAATAGAAATTTTAGTCTGGAAATTCATGTATATATATTTGCCAACCTTCAAATTTTGAATCGCCCGCTCAGAATAAAAATTATTCTGATTTGAGTATGGATGTGACAGCTCCGGAATGGTCCTTTCAGCGCCACTGTTACACCTCGAAAATGGGGGATATGTTTTTATTTACCTTTTTCATTCTTTTGTAATAGTTGAGTGGTGGAAACCATGGGGCCAAAATACATAGAGGAAGCCTTCCGGGGCCAATGTCACCAATTCTTTCAAAAAATATGCATGTGATATATATGTACAAAATATCATGGGCAAATGTCTTATAGTTATTTTCTATATATAAAAAAATCCCAATAATCCATTATAAATGCATCGGTAGAGACAAGTACCTTATTGCTATTCGCACCACATGAAACATGTTATTTGTACCACATTATCGACTATGCATTACAGAGCCATAGTAACAAGCTTATTTCGTTAATAAAGGAAAAATGGCTACGACTATGCATGTCGGATGCGTAGTAGTCCATATCAAAACATTTTGTTCGAAAAATAAAAGAAAAATGGCTACGATTACGCATGCCGGATGCGTAATAGTCGTAGCCGGTGCTCAAATATATATATGTATATTTTTTTTACTACGACTCCGTAATGCGTATTCAGACAAATAGTATAAATAACATGTTTAATGTAGTACAAATATAATAACCCAACAAGTAGCATATGAAGTGTTGTACTCCTATGTAAGTGATAACACGATTTATGACGTTAGTCTAGGCATCCATTTAGATAGTTTTTCCCGCTATTCATGCATAGTTTAGCATTAGTTCGTGACGTTTACATTCAATTCATGTATATTTGTCGAGATAGACGTCTACACGGACTTTTGCATGTTTTGTAGGTATTTTGTGAGCTTATCGAGCCTAATCGATACATCCGGGGATCGTTCCTCGCGATTACACACTTTAGGACTCATTGAGAAGCAAGTTGGGAGCAAGGGAGAACACATAGGACCATGTTGGTGCATGCCTTGCATCAAATCATGGCTCAACGATCAAAAAAAGGACTGAAACACCAGAATCACGGTCCCTGATACTTCCACGGCCGTGGAATAGACCGTGATTCCCTCTGCACAGCTGGGACAGCTGTCCCACGATCTCCATAACCGACTCTTGCAAATGGTGAAGGCTATAAGTACTCTTGCAGGCTGATTCTAAAAGGAGACTTGAACACACAAACCTTCTCCCACATTCTCTCATTGGACATTTGGATTGGAGCTACTCTTGGAGGAGGAGAAACACTCTCATTTTGGAGAAGAAGAGAAGAACACACTATTCTTAGAGTTTCATAGTTTTTAAAGTGAGTTTGTTGGAAACATTTTCTAGGGTTGTAAGAAACGAATCGAACATTCTTTTGAAGGGTTGTAAGTCTCTCTTTTAACATCTATTCAGCTAGTCTTTCTTGTTCTATTTGCTTCATTTCTCTTTTATCTCATCCTCTTGAAATGGACGCCATGATTGTATGCTTGATGATTTTGATTGTGATTATGCATGTTGTTGGCTAAATAGATGTGATTCTAGGGTAAGGAAATGATGGGTATGGCTTGGACTATGATAGGATAGACTAAAACGGACCTTTGGATGATTTGTTTGCTCGAACCTAGCCTCTGTTGTGAATCACGGCATGTTCTAGTAGGTTCCACGGTCGTGGAAGTGATGAACTGCCCGTGATTTTGTCTGACTCGCTTGTATTGATAAATCTAAGTGTTAGGTTGTTAGATTGTTGAAATCCTAGTGTTTGTTGAGCTAGATCTATCCTAGGGTGACCTAGTGTTAGCAACTATGTGTGAGAAGAGATCTACCCGGTGATTCTTGCTCTTAGGTACCAAAGATGATGAACTCTAGGTAGTAGTGAGCCTCACAAGCCGCTATTGGACTGAGTGTGATAGGATTGATGTTTAGGACTTACCTTCCCGAGACTTACCCGGTAAGGAGAGGTTAGATCCCTAGATGACTTTCCGGTTTGTGTAGAATTCCTATCCTTAGGCTCTTTGAGACTTACCCGGTGTTGAGATCTTAGGAATGGATTAGCGGACAATGAGACCTACCCGGTGAGTGATCCTGATTTAGAAACACCCACTCCCAACATACCATGGTTGATCCAATGAATGACTAGATAGCTTGAGTCCAATGCCATAACCGGAACTTCTAACCCCTAGAATCCTTTTCTCTCTCATTGATTACCTATCTTATGTTTGTGTTTGCTCATTTGTGTTACTAGCTTAGTTGTTTGTTAATCTTGCATGATTCGTGATCCTTGATTGATCATCACAAAACCCGAACCAAAAACATTGAGATCTTCATTTCTTTATTCTCATTCTCTTTTCTTAGCCTAGGTCTACACTATCTTTAGTCACTATTGATTCAATTTCACCTTAGTCTTTGTATTCGACCTCGGACTACTATCCTTACTACAAAACAACTCATACACTGTGGGTTCGAGGAAAAATAAATCGAGTTATAAATTTAACATTTTTGCGTGTCACAATCTTAGCGTAACAGTAAGCACGTGTATAAGTCGTCCAAACAAGCCCCTGAGGTGACAAAAGTAAGAACCATTTGTATTTGTTTTGTTTCAATATCTTTAGCAGGAAGAGGCGGTGAAGGAGAAGGTGAGAAAGTCGTTCATTTATCCCAAAAGTCAAAGAGTCAAATTTCGAAGCTACAAGTTATGCTTACACCATTACAACTCACTCCACTACCGCTTTACTTTATTCATTTTATTTAGCACGTTCCAACAAATTCAACATGCTACTTATTAATTCTATGCCTAAGCCAAGCCCCCATCAACATAATTTTATACTCCTTCCAAATTTTCTATATTATATATCTTACTTTTTAAATATAATCAATCTTTATATTTTTACATGGAATATCATATATACACACTAAAATAATTCACCTTAGATGGAAGCATATATAGAAGTAATATCGTGGAGAATAATAATGAAGAAAAACAAGACATGTACGGGTCTGTGTTTTGCGGCTTCTCTCTCTCTCTCATCACATGATGCCATCTTTCAACCTTTTTAATTATCAAACACTTCTTCCCTCTATAAAAACCCCTTTATCCTCTTTCCATCTCCATTTAACTTTCTCTCTATAACAAAATACCAAACCCTAATAACTCCGATCAGAGAAATCATCGGTGCATCGATCATGTCGCTCGATGGCGCCAAGTCCTACTCTTCCGGATCAACCTCCGACGACGATACAAACATGTCCGAGGATCTCCGCCGAGGTCCCTGGACGGTTGACGAGGATCTCACTCTTATGAATTACATTGCCCTTCACGGCGAGGGCCGCTGGAACTCCCTCGCCCGCTCCGCAGGTCCCTTTTCTTTTCATACTAAACATATGTTATATATATATACTGAGTTACTTATTGTTTGATGTTGGAATAATATATAATTGGTTGCAGGGCTGAAACGAACGGGGAAGAGCTGCAGGCTGCGGTGGTTGAACTACCTTCGCCCCGACGTCAGAAGGGGGAACATAACGCTGGAAGAGCAGCTGCTCATACTCGAGCTCCATTCTCGGTGGGGGAATCGATGGTCCAAGATCGCACAGTTCCTCCCTGGAAGAACCGACAACGAGATAAAGAATTACTGGAGAACTCGGGTGCAGAAGCACGCCAAGCAGCTCAAATGCGACGTCAACAGCAAGCAGTTCAAGGACACCATGCGCTACCTCTGGATGCCTCGCCTCCTCGAGCGCATCCAGGCTCAGGACCACCTTCCTCTTTCTCCTCCTCCTCCCCCTCCCGATCATCATATTTACATCACTGCCCCTGACACCGTCCTCCAACAGCAGCATCAACAACAACAACAGCAACAAGAACATGGTTGTTTCAACTCCTTCCCCGAGGTGTCCCCGTCCCAGTGGTACGACGCGGCCGCGCCTCAAGAGGTGGACGAATCTGAGCTTTTCTGGAGCGCCGCTGACGCAGACATATACCGCTTTCAACACTTATAGTACTTACGAGACAGACGATCTACCTAGCTAGCTAGCTTCATTTTTTGTCATCTTCGTTTGTTTCTTTTATTGGGTGGTGCTTTCATTTTATACTTGTAATTTTGCAACTCATTCTTTCCAATTAAGTGGAAGAACATCGACTCTTATAACTTCACATCATATATGCTCAATACACTTGCGCATCCAAAGGCTTAATTTCATATCGGATTAATTATTTGTGATTTTTTTCCCAAAGATAAGATAAGATTGGACAGGTTGAGTTGATATATGAAACGTGGAATGTTTGTTTATAGGTTTGTACATGTTTAGCTCCCTTTATTCGTGGCATACTTGTGAGTTGATTGCATTATAGAAGCGGCCTCAATGGAGATCCAACTCACAATAATATTCATTAATTATGTCGAATGGGTGCCCCCATTGTTTATTTCAAAGATTATGTTAAAAAGCATCAAACATTATTATTAGTATTAACTTAATGGGTAAAGTAAAGATAATGGAATCATCCTAAAAATAGTGTCTACGGGGCATGAACCAAATTGGATAAATTATTTGCATACACGAACTAATGTGAACATAAAAACCCGATTCGAAACTAAAAGTTACTAAATCCATGTCATCACGACACGTGGAGTACCGCCATTTGCTGCTAACACTCACAAGTCACGGACCTATGAGGATGCCTTTTTGAAATTAACATCATTTTTTTAAAAAGTTTTGGGCCGTCGGCTCTCGTGCGTCCAAAGTAATCAATTTTCTAATTGCTTATTACACAAATATCGAGGATTTTTCCTTCTTGCTTCTTACTGTCGATTTAAATCTCAAAAAATAGATATTTTATGATGAGACCAGGAGAATCGTAAGTAAAATTCGATAGGTAAATCAATCTAAATTAGCTAAATTTTTTCTTATTACCCTTATTATTCTATTTATTTCCTAAATATATTCATTTTTTATATATTACATTAAAGTTGATTATAAAATAACAAAAAAAATCATTTTATAAATGAGTACATTTGTAATACTCTGAACTTCGAAATTAATGCTCCCATTTTCAGTCGTTTTTACCTTGAGCTCAAAGTTCCAAATAAATATCTCCAACACATCTTCCGTGAAATTGATTCCAACACTGAGTTTTCTTCCGAACACTCTAACATGAGTATTAATTTCACATTTGACAGTTTAATTTTTGAAAATTTTAGATTACAAATTAGATTTAGAGAATCGTTGCAATCACACAATTGGAGCATAAGAAACTTTATTGCATGGAAACTGATTAATTTTGTTCAATTGTATTATATATTGTTGAGATGTAGGGAAAAAGTACCCCACATCGATAACACGCAATCAAGTGCACCTACCATATAAGCATCCGGACTACTCCTATTGTCAATTGGTTTTAGGATGGAATCCGTGTGCTTGTATGTGTGGTTTCACGTCCCCTCCGCGTCATTTGGTCCGGGAAGGATATAAGAATAATTAACATATAACCAGTCTAAAATCTTTCTAGTTTATCAAGTTTGAATACACCATACCCTACATACCATGCAAACACACTTTATTTACTCCTTTCCCACATACCGCCCGTTAAATTTTAGAAGTTCAACCCTACCTTCTGTTTCGTTTACCAAGATCATATCGGAGAGCACAACAACCCTCTTGTCTGTCGCTTATCTGCCCACCGGCAACCCTGTAGTCCACAAACTAGCTATCACAGAGCGTAACTGTTCATACAACCGTGCTTGTTAAACCTACTAAAACCATGTGGATGGATTGATTGAAGCACACAGATCTAAAAGAGCAATCGAACATCAGAGAGGCGGGTGGTGTCGGATGGAAATGGATAATATGGGTAGGCTCGGAGGAGTGAGCTAGGAATGTGATACAAGGGAAACAAGAGTACCCACTTGTGAAAATCTGCAAAGAGTAGCTAGGTGCTTCACAAGTAGAACTGAGCCTCAGGTATTATAAGCATCTCATAATACTAAAACAGATCCGTTTGACAAGAAAGTGAAGAGAGATGACCTCTGGCTAAATTGTAATTAACCTTCTCATGTGTTCATGCCCCATCAGCAATCACAACAGCCGCTGAACCACCGCTTCTCTTCCAAAAAATTACGAGCCATTGCTACATCGCAAAACACAACAAAGAAACAATCAGAAACTCTACCCATACACTCAAAGTTATAACCATGCAATACAGAATATCTGTTCATATATCAAGATAGCTTACAAACAAACATATATGCACTTCCCATCTTGTGTCATATTGCATAAGGTTATTTTCAAGAAGGCAATCAAGCTATTAAGTTATACGTGGCCATCAGGGCAAACGTAAAGGCTGTTACAGAGCCTTCGTGGATAACGGGTCTTCTAACACACCCCTGCCACTCCTATGTGATGAGGTAGAAGAAAACAGTTGACAGGAAACATAGGATGGAAGTCCATTCGAGGGTCAAATTTGTGGTAAGAGACCAGTTATGATTTTTAAATGACATGACCAATTGTACAATTTACTGGAAATAATTCTTATGTCTTGATCAGGATGGGAAGCTACAAGACTTTGGACTTCTGCAAAATATATATCGTAGTAAATTATATCAAAGCGAAGGCCCAGAAACCATAGCATTAAAAATAAGAGCTTTTTTTGTAGAATATAAAGAACAAAAGTTAAATTATATATCTGAAAAATTAAATAATTTATCTGAAAAATATTCAAGTAAAAAAAACTTGAAGGCTTATGTAGTTATGTATGCTTCAAGACTACCACATTGTAAATAAAACAACATAGCAATGACTAGAAATAAGAGAATGAACAAGCCAAAAGCATGGAAATGCAGGAGAAAATGTATACCTGATAGGCAATTATGTCGGTAAATTATCTTCATCATGTGATGTTTTACTTTCTTTCCTTCTCCTGCAAATGCAAGATAAAAGGCAGCAGCACGTCAAGCCCCCCCTTGTCCAAGGTCATTTCCCTTTAAAACTCTTACCCAGTTCATCAGGTATTGGACGCCAAATAACATGTCAATCAATTTTTTAATTTAAATTTTAAACCAAGAAGGATGCAGGCAAAGTATCTTAAGGGCATCTTTATCCACATTACTCTAATAATTGAATTTCTATGACTACTAGTGCTTTGCACTTTTTGTTTATAATGAAAAGGTTTCCCCTATCTCCATTTAAACATAAGAGAACGACGATAATGTATCTTCCTAAAGAAGACAAAAGATATGAAGCATATCAGACTGAAAATAAGAACGTTGATTAAAATCTTGGAAAATCATATAAGAACAACTGTTTGTTGAATGCATAGAACAGGGCACAAAAGAAAACCGCAAAGGTGGTCAACAGAATGAACAATAGAGTTATGATGTTTTCTCTTTTCAGCAAATGAATGGCATGATGCAGCTTCAAACCAGAAAAGGACGAACCATATGAATTGAGGACACCAGAAATGATCTAACTACTATCATTCCTGGTACCCAGTTTCAGCTCAAACAATTAGGAAGCTCATCAAATCGAGAGACAAGCAGGATTTGATAGAACTCATGTAAAAAGGGGAGCCTCAAAAGTCACTGCAGTCAACAATGAAGACTTGAAAAACTTAATGGTATGTCTAAAAGGATCTATAAAAACTAGATGTAATTCACTTACTGGTCGAATAACTTAATCAGTGACTGCGGCCTTTCGTGAGTATCTTCCTTCTTTTCAGGCTTTGGTTTACCTCCCTGTCTTGATTCAGGTTTCCAGTTAGCTTTGGCAAGAGATTCTCCCAGTAACTCGGCTATGTTTGAGGCCATTTCTTCAGCCCTCTTCTTGAAAGGAAAATGATCCTCCTTGAAGTGGTTTGATAACCATAGATACATAGAACAAACCTGATGCTTCGTCTCCAAGTCTAAAAGCTCAGAGTCATTTCGTGCAGAGGCTTTGGGTATTCCCATTGCTATATTGACAGGGAGCTTTTGACTATACGATGAAGCAAACCTCAGAAGATGGTACATAGCCTTTGGATCTCTGATATTGACAGGAGCAAAGCAGAAATTAAAACGATCTTCCAGGGATAAGCCCTGCACCTTTTCCAACATATTTGCTACCTTTTTTATATGATCATGATGTGATAAAAAGTAAGATCCATCAAGGCGACAACTTGAAGCAAACTTCTCAAGAAGCTGACAGAAGGTAAAATCAGCTAGTTGCCCGGCAAACAGTTCAACCTGCTCAAAAAAGGGAAAGAGACCCACTTTCTTAACTTCATCGAAAGGTTGTTTCAAACATTCAATCAGGTACTCCAGATCTTCTTTCTGTAAGGTGGTGGTCAGTCCTTCCGGAAACCGACTCCCCCTTCGTCCAGCTCTACCGGCAATTTGTTTCACTTGTGTTGCGGGCACAGGAACAATTTTATCTCCATTGTATTTGGAAAGGTTGAAGAAAACAACCCTTCTAATATTGAGATTCAAACCCATTCCTATAGCATCACTTGCGACCAAGACATCATAGTCATTATCCGGCTCATTAAAGAGATTGGCTTGTTGCCTGCGAGTTTCAGGTGGCAAAGCACCATAAATGACACAGCACCGATGCTTGGTTTGCTTCTCAATAGCCATTTTCACCTCAAATATCTCCCGCCTAGAGAATGCCACAATACAATCACCCGACCGCACATTCCGAAGATCACCTTGTAAAGTCTTGGCTTCAACCACCAGTGGCTTAAACCTTTCATAATGCTGCTCCACCAGAACATCCCCAGTCTCTGAACACATTTTACGAACTATATCAAGAACACTAGGATCCCCACACAAATGAATCTCATCAGCCTTCAAACCCAGCAATGCCCTAGTCCATGCATAGCCTCTTGAAGAATCGGCCATCATCTGAATCTCATCAATAACAGCAACATCATACAATTCATCCGTCCCAACCATCTCCACTGTACAAGATACATGATTAGAGAAAGGAACTCTCTTCTTCTCCTGTCCAGTAAGGAGACTACAATACACACCATCTCCATTTACCCTATCAAAGACCTCCATAGCTAATAACCTTAGAGGGCTACAATAGATTCCCTTCTTTGCATCCATAAACCGTTGCAAAGCGTTATAAGTTTTACCACTATTCGTCGGTCCACAATGATAAATAATTTTCCTCTTCATTGCCCTAGCAAAGGGGAACCAGGTATGAGGTTTCGTAAGATCAGCAGACAGCATCAATCCCCTAAACCGTTTAATCTCATATGGAAATTCTTCCATACAAAACTGAACAAAAATGGGAAATAGAAACTTATGTGCTTCATCACTGGGACCAAGAGAAACCACGTACTTGCTTAAATCAGCCGAACACCTTCCTAAGAAGAATCTCTTAAACTTACCAGCAGCAGTAGGGAAAAAGGAAGCACCGATGTATATGGCCAGAGCCTGATTAGAAGCCCAACCGGATTGCGCAAATCTTCTGAAAACCTCATTTAAGACGTCCCAATCTGCTCTTGTCTGCTTATCTGCCTTGTCGGCATCCTTTAGCTGCCTGTAAATATCTACAGGATCAAGCGAAGCAACAATCCCCTTCTCTTCCGAACTCAATTGATCAGCGTCACCGCCAACAATCTCCGCAGACACATTGGCATCGGCATCAACACCACTTGGCGCATCTGTTGTATATGGCTTCGGATGAACGAGGTCGAAGGTTGATGTGCGCAAGTACAAATAAGCGGCTGAATTCGAAGCTCCTGCAGAAAGGCAACGTTCTGGAACACAATAATACGGGTTTCTGTTGATCCCGGCGATGTGGTGGAGAAATCGGGGGTTGGACCGCAAAGGCCTAACCTTGGAATGTGAAGGCTTACTATTCGACAAGCAGCGGCCTAATAGATACGTTATGCGGCCTCTCGTCATTGAAGAATCACATCTACTTGACAGAATTGAATTGCAGTGGAGAATTTACGGTAAGAGAGCACGGAAATAGGAGAGAGAAATGAAGAAACTAGAGAGTGGAAATGGCGGCGAAATTGCCGGTGGATTAATGGCCGGGAAAAACCCTCTGTTCTCTGCATTTTTGCTTTGCCGTTTGCTCTGCTGTGTTTCTGACCCGGCTCATGAAGTCGTTGTCGGCCCATCTGTTGTTTTAGCCCTTTTCCCTCTTCGGGTCCTTACCCGGCCCATAAGCCAATTTTCTCATTTACGGATCCTCCGACCTTCATCCTTTTGTGATTGGATTTTTATTAATACATTCAAACTTAATATATAATTTAATTTACATCACGGGCAACAAGTTGTGTCGTCAATCCTATATGAATATAGAATTCAATCCTCTTAAAAACAATATCTGAAGACTTATGAGAGATAACGTTGCAATGCAAGACCCATTGCACCCTCTTGATAATTTCAATAGCATCGGCCGCAAGAAAACCAAAAGTGTCGAAAGCGAACGGAAAAAAAATACATATTGGTTTTCAATACAAGGTCTCTCATGTTTGGCCACCTTAGCAAAAGTCGCATTAAGTGTCGCCTTACCCACCACAAAAGGTCCGCTACCCAAACAAACAAGTGGGAAAACCTCAGTCAAATTAATACAAGCATATTTTCCACTCACCCAAACATCAAGACATCCGTCAGCCTCAACGTGGACCTTCTCTCACGTTGGTCAGTCAAGAAGGACGCATGCGCCTCATTCTTAACCGAGATCCCCACTCTCCCAACCACATAACACAAAACATCACGGACCAGATCATGCCTATATTTAAAGTCAGTGAGCTCTTTAGAATGAACCGCATGCTCCCTTAAAGCATCTAAAACTCTTCGACAATTGAACATAGGACAAATCTCATCAACCGGGTATGGAGGAATCATAAGGTGATACTTAAGTATCGAACGATACTCAACCGGGGACAAACATTGCTCAAGTCCATCAATGGGTATGACAAGAAAGAAATTTTGGCTATATGTTGATTGTAGACACTTGAAAACCGCTTTTTGTCTAAAGGTAAAATTCAAAGCAACTTCCATCTCCTACACGGTCTTACCGAAAAGAGCACTTGTCAAAGTGTGTTGGGTTTTAGGGACGACGGGGTTCTTGACAATAAAGATAGAAAGATCGAAACCATGAATAGAAGCTTGAAGATTGCCCAAAGCTCCATAAAACACAAAGTCCATATCCACTACTTCATTGTTCCACAAAATATGGTCTTGAAGCACCCAAAACTGGGCCCTAGAGGCAACAAAAGCAAAGGCAGACGTCTCCATAGCAAAGTATAATTCAAGCCCCCCAAATCGAATAGGCATAGAAGCATGCCACCACTAAAGGTTTCCAAAAAAGGGCCTCTACAAACAACAATATCCTTGACTGATCCACGAAGCCTAACATCAAAATAAGTTGATGTACTCTCCCAATACTCCGGATGACAAGTCCTTGGGCCAAAATACTTCTTAACAACATCCATACAAGAACGAAGCAAGAGAAGCTCACTTTGTGAGTCTCTCAACTGTGAAAGAAGATGCATCATTTCAATCACCTTAACAACTCTCTTCACGACAAGCTCTCTAACAAACCCCTCATCACTACGAGCTGCCCCACCTAACAACTTAACGTCCAATGGCCTTGCTATGTCATGTAGAAATAGTCCATCTCGAAGTTTTGACCCATCACACGAAGGCCAAAAGTGCTCGGTTTTGTGAACATTCAACTCGAGGCCTAATCCTGGACCAAACTCTCAAATGATATCAAGTGCTCTAGCCACCTCCTCAAACCGACAAATAATTGTATCATCATTGTTCCCTCCAAAAGGTGTGTGTAGACAAAGATTTAAATTTATAATCTGAATAATAAACCTATCGATAAGCGAACCCGCAGTGTACGGATCAATCGCAGTAAGGGCTAATATTCTGGGGTCGATCTCAGGGAATCGGTGAGAACAATCACAGTAAAGCAATCTAACTTTAGAAGCATGCAATAATATTGATCAAAAGCAAAAGCAAGAATATGTATCAAGGTGGGAAAATGCAGATTCTAAAGATCATAGTATTCAGTTGTGGTTTCGGCTCAAGATTTCTACGGATAACGTGGACAAAGCTGAGGCTTGCTGAGGGAAGGTGTTGCTACTATGGGATAGATCACCGTGTAAGTATTACTACCCACTTTCCCGAGCCAAAGCTCCTATCACCGGGTAAGTCTCAAGAAACTAAGGAAAGGTAAAAGTGCTCAAACCAACATCACTCACCTAAGGGTACAAAACTAACCATCACCGGGTAAGTCTCAGGTTAACTCTCAAAGGTAGGATAAAGGCACACTCAAACCCTAATAAAGGATAAACCTTTATTACCTAACACTCATCATCATCGGTATACAAGCAAAGAAATCACAGGGTAAGTCTCATCCTAGGCTTGCGTATAAACCAGAAAAGATGCAACAAGGATATGATTTGACAAACTATAACCTAAACTCAAGATCAGGCAAAGTAGTGGGCGATCTCGGTCTGTTCTATATCAATCTCGGTTGAGATGCTCAACGAACAGCCCGAGACGGGTTTCTGATTAAGGTTAACTCGAGCTTTAAAGGTCCACTTAGATAAAGGTCTATTCTTTCATCGTCTATACCACAACCTTCAACTAATCACCCTACAATCGCAGGGTGTTTAGCCAATAATCATCATAATTAATGCAATATCAATTATGTAAACTATATCAAGAATATCAAGAAAAGAGAATAAAGCAAGCAACAAAGATGTCTCAAATATTGAAGAAAACAAACCAACAATAGTATCAATAATGTGTTCCAAAAAGGATGATAACAACTCACTAGTAATCTCGAAAGTAATCCTCACAATCTAGGGTTCCTCAAACCCTAAGCAATCCTTCCTTTAAATCCTCCATTCCTTCAACAAAAAGGGGCCCCCAAATCGAATAGGCATAGAAGCAAGCCACCACTGAAGATCTCCAAAAAGGGCCCCCATAAACCACAATATCCTCGACTGATATATGAAGCTCAACATCAAAATAAGTTGGTGTACTCTCACGATTCTTCGGATGACAAGTCCTAAGGCTAAAATACATCTTAACAACACTCATACAAGAACGAAACAAGAGAAACTCATTGTGTGAGTCTCTCAACTGTGGAAGAAGATGCATCAACTCAACTACCTTAATAACTCTTTTCATGACAAGCTCTCTAACAAACCCCTTATCTCTACTCACTGCCCCACCTAACAATTTATCACCCAACGTCGGCCTTGAAATGTCATGTATAAATAATCAATCTCTTAGTTTCGACCCATCACACGAAGACCAAAAGAGCTCAGTTTTGCAAACATTCAACTTGACGCCTAATCCGGGACCAAACTCTCGAATGGTGTCAAGTGCTTTAGCCACATCCTCAGACCAACAAATAATTGTACCATCATCAAGATTCCAAGCATGTAGAAGAGGATTGCAACTGTCCCTAATCCTATATAGAAGCGGGTACAAGACATAAAGCTTTGCATAGCAAAAGTGTTGACCTTCCAATTATGGATTTGATCTTTAATGAAGCCAGTGATCTTGTTGCATGATCCAATGGGTTCATTGTCAAAGACGATAGGCTTGTGTTGTTCCCCTTTATTCCAAAAGAATATTTTGTAAGTTTTGTCTAGTTTCTGTAGATTATAAGTTGGCAACATAAAGCTTTGCATAGCAAAAGTTGGTTTGGTCGCTAGATTATGTTTAATTACAGTCTTTCTACTTTCTTGCGATAAGGAATTAGCTTTCCATTTCGAGAGTTGTTGTTTAGTTTTTAGATTGATATCCCCAAAAGTTTATTTTGTCACTCTTCCGTTTATGATGGGGAAACCAAGGTATTTGTCAAGAGACTTGGTATGGTTTATTGATAACACGATTTATGATCTAGATTTAGACACTCATTTAGATAGATTTTCCGCTCATTCATGTATGGTTTAGCATTAGTTCAAGACGTTTTGCACTCAATTCATGTATTTTGTCGAGATAGACGTCTACACGGACTTGTGCGTGTTTTATAGGTATTTCGGGAATTTAGGAGCTAAAACGATGCGTTGAGGATCATTCATCTAGATGACACATCCTCGGACTCATTAGGACACAAATTAAGGGCCAAGGAGGACTCATGGAACCTTGCCAACATTAGCCATGCACCAAATCACAGCTTAATGATCAAAGGCAAAGTTTCTGCACAGAATCACGGTTCTCTGACAGATCACGGCCGTGGAATCAACCGTGGTTTTTGCCAGATTCTTGTGACAGCTGTGCCACGACTCTCATGGCCAGCTCATGCAAGTTTGTTATAAAAGTGGTCCTTCATGGGTTGTGAGGGGCAGCTGGGAGCATCTTGGAGCAGCTCATCCATTCTCTATTTCTCTAACAAGAATATCTCTCTCAAAGAAGAAGATTTTCTAGGAAGGAAAGTGTCAAAAAGGAAGAAGAAAGACTCCATTGAAGAGGAGAAGAAACACACACACCATTGCCACTCTTGCTAGTTTTGTAGTGAAGATTTCCGGATTCTATTTCTCAAGTTGTATAAACCCTTTGAACCTTCTTTTGGAAGGGTTGTAAGTTGCTCTAATTCTATTTTCAGCTTGGTTTTGATTTAAGTTCACTTGTTCATATCTTTTTCTTCATTATCTTGCAATGGATGTTATGATTTTATGTTTGTTTGATTTGATTTCTATTATGAATGTTGTATGCTAAATTGATGTGGTTCTAGGGTAAGGAAAGGATGGTTATGGCTAGGGCTGTGATAGAATCAACTTAGATTTGCCTTGGATGGCTTGTGTGTTTGAACGTATCCTCTGTTAGGAATCACGGCCAGTTCTTGCCAAACCACGGCCGTGGTTTAGGTAGAACAACCCGAGATTTTCCCTGTTTTGGAGGATCTAATCTTAGATTGTTAAAATGTTGAAATCCTAAGTGTTTGTCAAGTTAAATCTATCCTAGGAAGACCTAGTGTTAGCAACTAAGTGTTAGGAGAGACTTACCCGGTAATCCTTACTCTTAGATTCCAAAGATAACAAACCTTAGGTAGTGGTGAGCCTAATAAGCCGCCATTGGATTAAGTGTGCTGGACGGTAGCCTAAAACTAACCCTTCCGAGACTTACCCGGTGAAGATAGGTTGGATCTTAGGTTAGCAATCCGGTTTGAGTAGAATTCCATCCCTTAGGTTCTTAGAGACTTACCCGGTAATGAGACTTAGGGAATGGATTAGTGGATCATGAGACTTACCCGGTAATTGATCCCAATCTAGAAATACTTAACCCCAACATAGTTAATCCAAGAAATGAATAGATAACTTGAGCTTTAAGCCATAACCGGAACTTCCAATCCCTAGAATCCGTCTTGTCTTTCTTTGATCTATACCTTGTTTAGCTTGTTTCTTTGTTCTGATTCGTTAGCTTAATCGACCGCTTACTTTTACATGAATTGTGATCTTTGATTGATCACCAAAAACCAACTAAAAACAATTGAGGTTTTCATTTCTTTATTCCTTGCTCATTTCTTAACTTAGATCTTCACTAGACTTATTCATAAACCGAATCAATCTCACCTTAGTCTTTGTGTTCGACCTCGGAATACTATCCACACTACGAACGTCCCGTACACTGCGGGTGCGCTAGGAGTTAGGAGAAATATAACGAGTATAAATTTAAGACTTATTGTGCACATATCCTGAGTGTAACAAGTTTTTGGCGCCGTTGCCGGGGACTAGGTCTAGATTGAGTCTATTTTGTGATTGTTTCTAGTGTAGATCTTTCTTGTTGCTTTTGATCTCTTTTTGGTTTGTGTCTTTGCTCTTCAGGACATCTATTACTCTTTAGGTGTATGCGAAGATCTCGTGGAAAGGATTTAGCTCCATTCGATCCCGAACCGGAGAAAACCCTTCGATCTAGATCCAAGAACATCCGAAAAGAGAAAGAGATGGCCGGGAGAAACCTCCAAGCTGAATTGGATGAAGCCTTAGAGCAAATAAGGCTAAGAGATGAGCTCTTGGATGAAGAAAGGAGACTTGCCAATGAGAGGCAAGAGGAAACTAGGAGGGAGATTGAGGAGATTAGGCAAGCCCTTGTTCAAGGAGAGCTTTACCGCCGACAACCTCCACCTCCACAACCGCAGCCGGCGGCCAATGTTAGGGTTGCTCCCATTGCTATTGAAGAACCACAAACCCTAGGGAGACGTATGGATCCGGCACAAAGAGCACACCGACCGGGTGTGAATCTAGGAGATCCCGCAACCCACAATTATGAGCTCCGCCCTCAAGTTCTACAAATGATCCGGCATAATCAATTTGGAGGGATGGAAGGAGAGTCTCCTCATCAACACTTGATGAATTATGAGATCTTGATGGAGACTCTTAGACCGCCAAGATTGGAGAGCAACAACCATAAGCTTAGGGCTTTTTCCTTCTCTCTTAAGGATAAAGCCTTGACTTGGTATCAATCTATTCCACAAGGGCGAGTTGGTACTTGGGAGGAGATGACAACCGAGTTTTTGACCAAGTTCTTCCCACCTTCCAAGACTACCGAATTAAGAGGGAAGATCAATACCTTCGTGATGAAGGATAGAGAAAGTTTATTCAAGTCTTGGGAGAGGTTCAAAGATCTTCTCCTTGATTGTCCACACCATGGTATACCGAAAATTGAGCTATTGGAAATCTACTTCAAGGGACTTGATGAAGATAGCCAATTCAAGCTCCAATCTCTTTCTGGTGGGACTTTTATGGAGAAGCATGTAGATGATGCTTGGGAATTTGTGGAGAAGCAAACTCTAGTGATTGAGAAGTACTCCCATAGGAAGAGTGAAGGAAGAAAGGCGGGAGCATATGAGGTGAGTGAAGTCACCATGAACAATTTCAAGCTTGACGCCATCAACAATGAGTTGAAGTCCTTGAGGGAGTTGTGTGCTACATCTTTGAAGAACCAAGCAACTCCTCAAGTGCTTCCACAAGCCAACTTGTCTTCCAAGGAGGAGGATGTGAATTATATGGGAAGGGGCAACTTCAACAATTACCAAGGCCCAAGGAGTTTCAACAACAACCGGCAATTCAACAATTACCGGCCCAACCACAACCATCCCGGGTTTTCTTACTCTAACCCGGATGGAGCCTTGAACCCTCCCGCCTCCACAAGCTCAACGCCACCACCAAGAGCTTCACAAGAACCTCCACTCGGATTTACTCAACCTCCTAAGGATAGAACCGAAATAATGTTTGAGCAATTGCTAGGAAGGTTGAGTGGTCTTGAGAGCACCGTGACTTCAATCTCTAAGGCTCAAAAGGTCTTGGAAGCACAAGTGTTCCAAAAGGCGGGTGAAGCCCATAGGGATCCGGGAAAGCTTCCCGGAAGAACCGAAGACAACCCAAGAGGCCAAGTGTTGGCTATCACAACAAGGAGTGGGTTGAGTATGAAGGATCCATTGCCCAAGGACCATGCTAAGGGAAAGCAAGTAGTGGTAGAAGAGGGAAGAATGCAAGAAGATGGAGGCAAGAGCAAGGATGTAGAGCCAACCTATGTGGCACCGCCTCCATACAAGCCACCACTACCGTTTCCACAATCAAGAGCAAGAGCTCGTTTGGACAATCACTTTGGTAAGTTCCTTGAACTAATGTCTAAGTTGCATATTAACATTCCGTTCATGGATGCCATTTTAGGAATGCCGGCATATGGCAAGTTTTTGAAGGAAATACTCTCCAACAAAAGGAAGTTGGAGGAGTACGGGGAGATTAGAATGACCAAGAGATTTGTTAGCATGAAATATTGTGATATTTTAGGCACGTTTTCTAAACGTATTTGATTCATATTGATAGTCTTTGATTGAACTTTGTTGCATATGTGAGCTAGTATTACCTATATTGTTGATATGGATGTCTACAATAGTTCTATGTTGACTATAGGTGATTTGGAGCTATTTCCGAACGGAATCGAGCAATAGAGGAATTGATTGAGTGAGTCCATAGATTGAGGACATTCTTAGGAAGCAAATTGGAGTTTAGCTTGAGGAATGCACGAGGCTAGGGAAGAATCACGTTCTTGCCCTAAACCACGCTCTAAAATACGGCCGTATTACAAACCACGTTCAGTTCCACGGCCGTGGATCTTGCAAAGAAAAGCGTGATGCATTCCAGTAACTATTACGGTCGTGGAATATATGCTGCAAACCGTGACCTAATCCACGCTCTAAATTACGGTCGTGGAAACTTCCACGACCGTGATCTTGGCGAATCTTTTTCGCCACACTTTGAAGCCACGATCTTTTGAAGATTGGGCCGGGCCGATATTCTATCTTGCCCTATAAAAGGACGGACGAAAGGAGATTCCATCATCATCGCTTAGGAGGATAATCGACTCTTAGGATCGTTTACACCCGCTACCTTCGCTTACCCTCGTTGAGAAGTATTTGGAGATCTTGTTGGAGATCAAAGTTCGTGCTTGGAATTGCCCTAATCTCGCACTTGGTGGAGATTATTGTTGGGATTTCCATACTTTCCGGATTGACGGAAGATCGAAGCTTTTGGAAGATTTTGCAAGAAAATCTCTCTTCTTGTTTAGGTTTGATTTGGGAAACGGATTGACATCCCGTTTTCCCTTCTTTCCTAAGGTTGTGATTGTTTACTTTAGTTTGAATCCTTTGACAATACTCGTTTTTGATTGTGGCTTTGAGATTGGTTTGAAGATTATTGAAAGTTCTTGAAAGTTTTCATCTTTCTATCTTTTAATTCTTGAATTGATATCAATATGACTGTTATTGGCTAAAAACCCTTAACAATTCTAAGGTGAAGGGTTGATAGTTGTGGCTTAGATGACGATAGATCGATCGCAAATAGATTAGACCCTGAGAGTTCGAGAAAATTGTCGACGAACCCTAAATTACGGGCTGTTCTTGAGTTCCACGACCGTGGAATCTCAAGATCCAACCGTAATTTCCCTCAAGTTTACGAACCTGCTTTTACTTTAATCCAAAGTTAAAGATTTGCTTTAACTTAGTTTAGACTTGTCTTTTCTAGGTGGTAGTGAAGCCTCAACAACCTCTACCTCGATTGTGAGTGTCACAACCTCAATCGGTTAAGTTAGTCTTGATCCTTGGATTACAAGTTTGGGTATTTGACACTAATTCTCACCTTTAGAATCTTTCTATATTGAGCCTCAACAACTTGTATAGAGAGTGCCTTGTAGGCGAGTTACATAAGGTTTTCGGAACTTCGCCGTACGATTAGCTTACTTTAGTATACCTTTGCATATCTCAACTCTGTCTTTATATCATTAAGTATATCTTGAATCTATTGCCACAGCTGGATACTTGGATCTTTAGGATTGTTGTTTTCCCAATATTTGCAAAACTCTCATACTTACTCGCTTGACAATCTGAAATCGAATTTGTTCCCACCCAAATCCCTGTGTTCGATACTCTGGAATTCTTGCTTAGCTACGTCGATCCGTACACTGCGGGTTCGCTGCTTGATTCTAGTTTTATAAATTTAAAGCTTATTTGCACACACCTTTAGGGGCGAACAAGTTTTTGGCGCCGTTGCCGGGGATTTGGTTTCGGCCGAATTCGGTAACCGGTTGTCAAGCTTGGGAGCTTGCTCTCGTTATTTGATATTACTTTGAGTGCATGCGCAGGTCTAGGAACACCGAAGATCTCTTACCTCTTGATCAAGAGCTAGAGAAAACTTTAAGGCAAAAGCGCAAGGAAAAGAAGATGGCTGAAGAACACGAACGTGATCTTCAAGCAGAGTTGGCGGAGAAGGAAGCTCAACTCCAATGGAATGAGAACCTCCGCCGGGATGAGATGGATCGCCATCAATCCCAAGTTAACAATCTACAGGATCAGATGTTCCAAATGAGATTAGAAATAAGCGACCTTAAGAATAAAGGAATCAAGAAATCCTCAAGAAGGGCATCAAGATCTAGAAGAAGGAGAAGTCATTCATCCGCTGATGATAGTGACTCTTCCATGCCACCGTTAGAGGAGATTGATCCTACGGTCAATGTGAATCCTTTCCATCCACAAGGAGCTGCTAATCGCCGCATTCCACCTAGGAATGTGAGGGTCGAACGTGTGGATAATGAGCCAAGAACTCTTGGCCAGCGGATGGATCCAACACAACAACCACGCCGCTTGGGCGTGAATTTTGATGCTGGAGATGTGCAAGGGTTTAGCTTTAACCCTCAAGTCATTACCCTTGTTCGCCAAAACCAATTTGGCGGGACAAGCGCCGAATCTCCACACCAACACTTGCAAAACTTTGAGTGTATGATGGAGACGATGAGACCGAAGAGCGCTACTACCAACATCTACAAGCTTAAACCCTTCTTCTTCTCCTTGAAGGGGAAAGCGTTGTCATGGTATCAAGCTCTTCCTAGTGGTAAACTAGATACGTGGGAAGACTTTTCCGCGGAGTTCCTCACCAAATTCTTTCCGCCTTCCAAAACGGCGGAACTTAGAGGTAAGATTAATGCTTTCTCCATGAGACCTAACGAAAGTTTGTTTCAATCTTGGGAAAGGTTTCAGGATTTGCTCTTGGATTGCCCTCATCATGGCATATCCAAACTTGCCTTGCTGGAGATCTACTACAAGGGGCTGGATGCGGGAACGCAATTCAACCTCCAATCCCTCTCATGTGGAACGTTCATGGACATGAGAGAAGATGACGCTTGGGACTTCATTGAGAAGCAAACAAGAGTCATAGAGAAGTATTCCCACCGGAAAGTGGAGGGAAATCGTGTGGAGCAAGGAGCAAAGCTCACACATGAAGCTCAAAATCAGATTTTCTCCCTCAACAATGAGATCAAAGAGTTGAAGGAGGCTATCAAGACCAACTTCCCAAAGCAACAAGGGAAGGACGTTGGTTATTTGGGCAACAACAATGGCGGCAACAACAATAACCGGGGCAACAACCGGAATAACAATTGGAATGGAAACAACAACAACCGGAACAACGATTGGAACAACAATAGGGGTTCAAACAACAACAATTGGCGCCCCAATCAACAGAATTCCGGTAACTCTTATCCTTCCAATTCTAATTCACTAACTCCACCTTCCTCTTCTTCTATTCCTTTGAAAAGCCAGGGACAATCATCTAATGGAGGAAACACTTCGGGGAAGGAGAAGCCCGATCCCATATTGGAAACGATTATGGGAAAGCTTCAAGGGTTAGAGAACCGCCTCATCAAGGTTGATGATCAAGTTTCTAAGGTTGATAAAGCTCAAAAGGTTTTAGAAAACCAAATGTTCAACCACGCGGAGGAAGTCCCTAGAAATCAAGGGAAGCTCCCAGGAAAGACGGAGGACAACCCTAAGGGAAGGGTGATGGCGGTAACTACTAGGAGCGGAGTGACTACCACCGATCCGCAACCTACGTTCGTTGAAGTCTCCGTAGAAAAGGACAAGGAAAAGGGGAAGGAGAAGGAAGACGTCTATGTTCCTCCTCCAGCTTACAAACCTCCCCTACCATTCCCTCAATCTAGAGCGTGAGCGCGCCTAGACAAACAATTCGGTAAGTTCATAGAACTCATGAGTAAGCTGCATATTAATATACCATTCATTGATGCTATTGTAGGTATGCCAGCTTACGGCAAGTTCTTGAAGGAGCTTCTCTCTAACAAGAGGAAGCTAGAAGATTTCGGAGAGGTCAAGATGAGTTCGGATTCTTCGGATCTCATCAAGACCATGAAGGAGAAAATGCCCCCAAAGTTGAAAGATCCGGGGTCATTTTGCATTCCCATTGGAGTGGGAGATGTCACATACGACGCTTTATGTGACTTAGGAGCAAGTGTGAGCATCATACCACTTGCGTTGTGCAGGAAGATCGGTTTAGGCGAACCTAAACCGGTGAAGATGACGTTATACATGGCGGATCGATCCATCACTCGCCCCGTCGGTATTGTAGAAGACGTCCCGGTCAAGCTAGGTAAATTCTTTGTTCCCATTGATTTTGTCGTGCTTGACATTCCTGCAGATAGCCCGGTCCCGATCATACTCGGAAGACCGTTTCTTGCAACTTCCGGCTGCATGGTCGATTGCAAGAATGGTAGACTCGCTTTTGATATTGGAGAAGAGAAAGTAGAGTTCGTTCTTTCCACTCTAGTGAAGGAACCAATTTTTGATGAGGATATTTACGATATCCAAGATGAAGAAGGTTTATCTAGGGAAGAGGTAAGTGCGATTCTCTTTAACGATCCCTTACAAAAAGTCATTACCATGAGTCTAACAGATGTAGGGGAAGAAGAAGAGTGTAAAGAGGAAATTGAAGCCTTGGAAGCACAAGAAGAGATGCATGAAGAAGAGTTTGAGAAACTCCACGATGAGGCTGAGAATGTTAGAATCCACGGTCATACCCTGTATTCCACGACCGTGGATTTCACAACCAAAATCGACCTCCATTCCAGGGGATTACACGGCCGTGGAACATATGGAGAGCCCGTAATTCTGACCGTGGAAGAGGGTGATCGGCATACTTCTTCAACTTCTTTTGATTCTTCTCCAACTCACTCAACACCCTTAGAAACTTCTAAGGAAACGTCGGAAGCTCCTCAAGGATCATTGGAAGCTCCAAAAGTGATGGAACTCAAACCACTTCCTACTCACCTAAGGTACGCTTTTCTTGGATCTAATTCTACCTTTCCGGTTATCGTTAGTTCCGAACTAAGCATAGATGAACATGAACAGCTCATGATTGTCCTTAGGAAGCATAGGAAAGCTATAGGCTATACTATTAAGGACTTAGTAGGAATTAAACCCTCCCTATGCATGCATAAGATATTAATGGAGGAAGACTTTAGAACTTCGAGACAACCTCAAAGGCGGTTGAATCCGACCATGAAGGAGGTTGTCAAGAAGGAAATCCTTAAACTTCTTGATGCAGGTATCATCTATCCTATCTCCGATAGTAAGTGGGTGAGTCCAGTTCAAGTAGTTCCGAAGAAGGGAGGAATGACGGTCATCACCAACAAGAACAACGAACTCATTCCTACCCGAACCGTGACTGGATGGCGGATGTGCATAGACTACCGCAAGCTCAACAACGCAACGCGGAAGGATCACTTTCCATTGCCATTCATCGATCAAATGCTTGAAAGGTTAGCACAACATTCGCATTTTTGCTACTTTGACGGTTATAGTGGTTTCTTTCAGATTCCGATACATCCGGATGATCAAGAGAAGACCACATTCACGTGCCCTTGGGGTACGTTCGCCTATAGGAGAATGCCGTTCGGGCTTTGCAACGCCCCAACCACCTTTCAACGGTGCATGATGGCCATCTTCTCCGAATATGTAGAGGAAATCATGGAAGTCTTCATGGACGACTTCTCCATATACGGTTCCTCTTTTAACGATTGCCTTTCTAACCTTTCTCTTGTTTTACAAAGGTGTGAAGACACTAACCTAGTGCTTAATTGGGAGAAATGTCAATTCATGGTTAAGGAAGGAATCATATTAGGTCACTTAGTCTCTAGTAGAGGGATAGAGGTAGACAAGGCTAAGATAGAGACCATAGAGAAACTTCCTCCCCCAATTTCGGTGAAAGGGATAAGAAGTTTCCTAGGACATGCTGGATTTTATAGACGTTTCATTAAGGACTTTTCTAAGATATCAAAACCTCTCACTAATCTATTGATGAAGGATGCGGTTTTTGAGTTTTCGCAGGAATGTTTGGATGCGTTTAACACCATTCGGCAAGCTCTAATTTCAACACCTATTATCCAACCTCCGGATTGGACTCTCCCCTTCGAGATTATGTGCGATGCTAGTGACGTAGCTATTGGAGCTGTTCTTGGACAACGAAAGGAAAGGCGAACCCACGCCATATACTACGCTAGCAAGACGCTAGACGAAGCGCAGCTCAACTACGCCACTACCGAAAAAGAGTTCTTAGCCATTGTCTACGCTATTGACAAGTTTCGCTCTTATCTTGTAGGTGCAAAGGTGATTGTCTACACGGATCATGCTGCGATCCGATACCTCCTTGCAAAGAAAGATGCGAAGCCAAGGCTGATTAGATGGATTCTTCTCCTACAAGAATTCGATCTTGAGATCCGCGACAAGAAAGACTCGGAAAATTCTGTTGCGGATCATTTGAGTCGCCTAACACATCTAGAGGACGACCATTTACCCATTGATGACTCCTTTCCGGACGAACACTTACACATCGTAGAGGAGTGCATCAACGTGATCTCCAAAGGTAACGAACCATGGTTTGCTGATTTTGTTAACTATTTGGTTTGCCAGGAGATACCGCCCAGACTATCCTATGCACAAAGGAAGAAGTTCTTTAAGGACGTCCGGGAATACTATTGGAACGAGCCTCTCCTCTTTAAGAGAGGTCCGGATGGCATCATTCGGCGATGTGTTGATAGCATGAATTATAGTCTATATTTTGGGGTTTGTTTGGACGTTTTATCTTTCATAATCTGCATGTTTGTATGTACATTATGTGATTTTACTACCATTTCATCTACCTTTGCGAGAATCGAGGTCTACACCTAGTTTCGTTGTAATTGCAGGTAATATGGTACGTTTTGCATCAAAAAGGAGCAAAAGGAGTCAAGAGTCATTTGGAGCTACATTCAGGAAGCATAGCCATGGATTAAAGATTTACTTTGGACCAGTTTTGAGAGATTCTACACTCAGTTATGAATCACCTCGGTTGCCCAGAGATTCATCTCGACCGAGGCGATCCAGAGACGCCGACTCGACCGAGGCGAACACCTAGGACGCGGCGAGAATATTTTATTCTTGGCTGAGATCTTTTAAAATTGGAAAGTGATCTTATATTTTTGGGCTGAGCTTCTAGAAGGAAGGAGATATGCAGAATCATATATTTTACCTATTTTTATGGGAATATATCTTCTTAAGATTTATTATCTTTGGAGGTTTATTTTTCCTATAAAAAGGGTTGGATTTCCACAATTCGATAAGCCCGCTTACACCGAAATACAGGCTGCATACACCCGCTATCAGCGCAGCAGCCGCATCCTACTCCAATTTGGGAGAGAGTTGAAGAACCTTTTTGAAGGTTGAAGGAAGATTGAAGACTATAGCTTTATAGCTTTTTGGAGGGTTTTGTAAGATTGTCTTCAATTCCTTTCCTTGTTGTCTTGTCTTGTTGGATCATTATCCAAGGAACGATTTTGTGTGATATTTGATTCAGTTATTGAAGTGTTTTCATTAAATTCTTCTTTGTTCAAATATTCACCTTCTTCCCATATATTTAATACTTTCATTATGATGATGAGTGGCTAATTTCCTTGTGTGATTCTAGGGTGATTGGCTGAAGGTTGTGGGAAAAACAATGATAGAATGATCTTAATCACAGTAGGATCCTGAAAGTTCGAGTCTTTAACCTTAACCCTAAGCATCTCGTTCAGTCGATGAACATCTCGGCCGGGGTGGAAACTGGCTGACCGAGGTGGCTTATCCGATCCTTAACTGAGAGTTAATGTGTTAGAGTTTGCCAAATCCTATTCTTATTATACCTTTCTGGTTCAAAGCAAGCTTAGGATGAGACTTACCCGGTAATTCCTTAGTTTGTATACCAACGATCATAAGTGTAGGTAATAAAGGCTTGTCCTTTATTGGGGTTTGAGTGTGCTTCCATCCCATCTTTGTGAGTTAGCCTGAGACTTACCCGGTAAAGGTTGATTCTATTCCCTTAGATGGTGTGTTAGTTTGAGGTTATAGTTCTTTATCTTAATTCCTTGAGACTTACCCGGTAATAGGAGTTACGGTTTGGGATTAGTGTGTAGTGAGACTTACCCGGTGATCTACTCCACTTTAGAAACACCTTCCCCATGCAAAAACCTCAGCTTTGTCCGCTTATCTATAGATCTTGAGTTGGAACCACAACTAGATGCTTTAATCCCTAGAATTGCATGTTTGCTTATTTGACATCTTATTCATCTTTGATTGTATACTTGCTCTTGTGGTTAGCGTCAACACTAGCATACCGTATTGGACTTTGTTTCACTAAGTCCCTGTGATCGACCCCTGGAATTTTCTTGCTTTTACTACGATTGACCCGTACACTGCGGGTTCGCATCCTTGTTTTAAGCTTAAGTCTAGGGTTATAAATTTAAAGCTTGCACACACCGTTTGGAGCGAACAAGTTTTTGGCGCCGTTGCCGGGGACTTGGTCTAGACCGAGCCGGTACGGTTTGCTTTCGGGGCGCTTGCCCCTATTGCTACTAACTACTCTTTCTATGAGTTTTGTAGTTTTCAGGATTTCTGATGGCTATGTTTGATCCAGCCTGGATAGCAAGACAAAGTGCTAGGGCGGATCATTATGAATACTTGGAGGAGAAGTACTCCTTCTATTGGTTCAACAATGAATGGGAAAGAGAAGAAGCCATTCAGCGTGAACTTGTGATATGGGATGAGAAGAATGTCCCTAGAAAGACTCATGAGCAACCTCTTGAAGACTCTCTCGAATCTAGGTTGGAGAAGTTGATGAAGAAGGTGACGGAGCTCAAGGAAAGCACCCTATCCTATGCTAAGCCAGAAGAGGAGCATAAGGAAGTGTTGCACGTTTCGAGCATACCTCCAGTCAAACCAGAAGTTTCCCCTGAAGCTTTTGAGGAAGAAGATGTGGAAGATCTCGATCTGACTGTTGAGACCTCGGTCGAGGTGGAAGAGATCTCGGTCGAGATGAAAGAAGAACCTGCAGAACCGGAAGAGGCAGATGCAGAAGACTTTGGCCAAATTACTGAGATTGTGGTCAAGGTGGAAGAAAGACCAGCTGAACTGAGAGAGATTTCGTGTGTGGATCATCAACCCAACATGAAATTTGTCTCACACCTTGGAGAGCTTTGCAAGGTACATTCTCCTACTTCATTTGAATTCCCTATTAATATTTCTGAATTTTTCAGGAAGGCACCGGAGAGTTGGAGGTCTCTTCCGAAAGAACCTCCTAAGATCAAGATGAAATCTCTCTTGAAATTGTTGGAGGAAGATGCTCCTTGGATATTAAGGAGTGAAGTTAACAAGCGCTTCACCGCTAAGGCAACGAAGTGTTATTTGTTCAAGTATGGGGTCCCTCGCATGCTCAGGACCTTGTACCATCCCCAAGCTAAAGATGGGGAAGCTACTAGGATTCTCGAGAAGTTGTTTTCTCGATCAAGGAAAGGATGGGACGCAAGGCTAGATTATGTCCCATTGAAGTGCAGGAAGTCTAGAAGGATTCCGGTGAGAATCAAACCGTACAAGCTTGTACGTGGGAGATCTTACCATTTGCCGGTGAAATTAGGAACCGGAACCTTTTTGGAAGAATTTTATGATGGATGTGATGAGCACTCCATGGTGTTCAAGGTACATTGAGTAATTCTATGGAGAAGGGTCCAGCTAGCGACCTTAAACCAAGCGCTTCTTGGGAGGCAACCCAAGGTATTGCTTTCTTCTCCCTTTTCTAGTTTAGTTTAGATAGTTGCTTTGTTTTTGTTTTCCTCTAGACAACAACCAGGTATTCCAAAAGGAAGGATCACAGTTCAGGAGCTACACTAGAAGAACGAAGTTTCGAGAAGTTGAGGAAACGAGCTTTACTGAGATACATCTCGGGTACTGTCAGAACACCTCGACCGAGATGTACTTCGCCAACCGAGATGGTCTTATCTGGGAGCTGTTTCTTACTTCTTCATGCAGTTTAGCTATGTTCGGTGAGTATCTTGTCCTTAGACTTATTCTGACCCACTGGGACAGTGTGTCCCAAGTATGGGGTATTTGATGTACTTATTTGATGACTTTGATGTATGACTCACGCTTTATCAGATATTTTATATTTATGCTTCACTTTTGCATCTATGTGTTTATCTGAGACTACATGCATACTTACAGGTTATTTGATTGAGAAAAACGTCGAAACCGAAAAAAAAAAATGGTTTTAAAAAAATTTTTGACCTCGACCGGGACAGTTCTGGCAAAACGAGGTGTTTCACCTCGGTTGAACCAAGAACACCTCGACCGATGTGGGGTAACAGAAAATTTTCGAAAACGATTTTTGTGTTACTTATCTGGATATGATCTCAGTGAAGATTTTGTTTACCGACTGGATTTAAATTCTTTATATGTTTGAAATGTTTTATGATATGTTTAAGTTGCTAAATGCTTTGTTTGAAATTATTGGCATGTTTAATACTTTATTTTTATCCAAATTATATTGAATTTGAAGGTTGACACCGCAGCATAAGTTCTCTCACGTTCTTCTTGGAAAGACCAAGGCAATTCATTCTTCTTCTTCTTCTTCTTCTTGATCATGCTTAGCCCCTCATATACATATTGCCTCCCTTTACCTATCCGGGAATTTGGAAGCAAGCGAAGTGGTGAAAGCAAGTCAAAAGTTGAGAAGTGGCTGAAAGTGAAAGTGTTAGAAAGCAATAATAGGTTTGGGGAAGTCAATCATGAAGATGAGTAACTCGGCACCATTCACATAGCCGGGTGTTTGTGTCTTGCCAAAGTCGGATTGGGCGATATTCCTAACGGGTCATGGTATGTGCATCAAGGGTTTGACGCATCTCGAGAAATTGATGATTGCGGATTTCCTAGGCTTCGGTTATTGTGCACCTCTGTCCATGCATCCCAAAAAGTAAAGTAAAAAAAAAAAAAATGTGAAATAAGCAAAGCTTATTGGTGGAAGATGTTGCAAGTCAAAGTGAAAGTGAAGTTCATCCTTTTCCCGGATTCTAGCACCACATTACCTTACATACATCCCTACCCTACACGTTTCTTGACCTTTCTTTTGGGAAGCCCTTGAGACCTTGAGCTTGTTGATTGACTTAGCGGTTTAAATCGGATTATACATGATTAATTTTGATAATTATGATTTATTATGCATTCTATGATTTTATGCAAAGATGAACAACTTTCCTATATTTATAAAATGTTTTGATCATATTGAGTTTTTAATTTCCAGGAAGTACTCTCTTAGAGTGATCTATGATAGTTGCACACCATAAAATGTTTTTGAAAGACTTTTCATTGATTTTCATGACTTATAATCCATTCTATCTTGATTTCTATATGAGGAACTTGCTTAGGGACAAGCAAGGGCTAAGTATGGGGTATTTTGATAGCATGAATTATAGTCTATATTTTGGGGTTTGTTTGGACGTTTTATCTTTCATAATCTGCATGTTTGTATGTACATTATGTGATTTTACTACCATTTCATCTACCTTTGCGAGAATCGAGGTCTACACCTAGTTTCGTTGTAATTGCAGGTAATATGGTACGTTTTGCATCAAAAAGGAGCAAAAGGAGTCAAGAGTCATTTGGAGCTACATTCAGGAAGCATAGCCATGGATTAAAGATTTACTTTGGACCAGTTTTGAGAGATTCTACACTCAGTTATGAATCACCTCGGTTGCCCAGAGATTCATCTCGACCGAGGCGATCCAGAGACGCCGACTCGACCGAGGCGAACACCTAGGACGCGGCGAGAATATTTTATTCTTGGCTGAGATCTTTTAAAATTGGAAAGTGATCTTATATTTTTGGGCTGAGCTTCTAGAAGGAAGGAGATATGCAGAATCATATATTTTACCTATTTTTATGGGAATATATCTTCTTAAGATTTATTATCTTTGGAGGTTTATTTTTCCTATAAAAAGGGTTGGATTTCCACAATTCGATAAGCCCGCTTACACCGAAATACAGGCTGCATACACCCGCTATCAGCGCAGCAGCCGCATCCTACTCCAATTTGGGAGAGAGTTGAAGAACCTTTTTGAAGGTTGAAGGAAGATTGAAGACTATAGCTTTATAGCTTTTTGGAGGG
>BSUD01000007.1:108091904-108363452 GCA_033239045.1 Fagopyrum esculentum | reverse complement strand
GCTATGTTTGATCCAGCCTGGATAGCAAGACAAAGTGCTAGGGCGGATCATTATGAATACTTGGAGGAGAAGTACTCCTTCTATTGGTTCAACAATGAATGGGAAAGAGAAGAAGCCATTCAGCGTGAACTTGTGATATGGGATGAGAAGAATGTCCCTAGAAAGACTCATGAGCAACCTCTTGAAGACTCTCTCGAATCTAGGTTGGAGAAGTTGATGAAGAAGGTGACGGAGCTCAAGGAAAGCACCCTATCCTATGCTAAGCCAGAAGAGGAGCATAAGGAAGTGTTGCACGTTTCGAGCATACCTCCAGTCAAACCAGAAGTTTCCCCTGAAGCTTTTGAGGAAGAAGATGTGGAAGATCTCGATCTGACTGTTGAGACCTCGGTCGAGGTGGAAGTGACCTCGGTCGAGATGAAAGAAGAACCTGCAGAACCGGAAGAGGCAGATGCAGAAGACCTTGGCCAAATTACTGAGATTGTGGTCAAGGTGGAAGAAAGACCAGCTGAACTAAGAGAGATTTCGTGTGTGGATCATCGACCCAACATGAAATTTGTCTCACACCTTGGAGAGCTTTGCAAGGTACATTCTCCTACTTCATTTGAATTCCCTATTAATATTTCTGAATTTTTCAGGAAGGCACCGGAGAGTTGGAGGTCTCTTCCGAAAGAACCTCCTAAGATCAAGATGAAATCTCTCTTGAAATTGTTGGAGGAAGATGCTCCTTGGATATTAAGGAGTGAAGTTAACAAGCGCTTCACCGCTAAGGCAACGAAGTGTTATTTGTTCAAGTATGGGGTCCCTCGCATGCTCAGGACCTTGTACCATCCCCAAGCTAAAGATGGGGAAGCTACTAGGATTCTCGAGAAGTTGTTTTCTCGATCAAGGAAAGGATGGGACGCAAGGCTAGATTATGTCCCATTGAAGTGCAGGAAGTCTAGAAGGATTCCGGTGAGAATCAAACCGTACAAGCTTGTACGTGGGAGATCTTACCATTTGCCGGTGAAATTAGGAACCGGAACCTTTTTGGAAGAATTTTATGATGGATGTGATGAGCACTCCATGGTGTTCAAGGTACATTGAGTAATTCTATGGAGAAGGGTCCAGCTAGCGACCTTAAACCAAGCGCTTCTTGGGAGGCAACCCAAGGTATTGCTTTCTTCTCCCTTTTCTAGTTTAGTTTAGATAGTTGCTTTGTTTTTGTTTTCCTCTAGACAACAACCAGGTATTCCAAAAGGAAGGATCACAGTTCAGGAGCTACACTAGAAGAACGAAGTTTCGAGAAGTTGAGGAAACGAGCTTTACTGAGATACATCTCGGGTACTGTCAGAACACCTCGACCGAGATGTACTTCGCCAACCGAGATGGTCTTATCTGGGAGCTGTTTCTTACTTCTTCATGCAGTTTAGCTATGTTCGGTGAGTATCTTGTCCTTAGACTTATTCTGACCCACTGGGACAGTGTGTCCCAAGTATGGGGTATTTGATGTACTTATTTGATGACTTTGATGTATGACTCACGCTTTATCAGATATTTTATATTTATGCTTCACTTTTGCATCTATGTGTTTATCTGAGACTACATGCATACTTACAGGTTATTTGATTGAGAAAAACGTCGAAACCGAAAAAAAAAAATGGTTTTAAAAAAATTTTTGACCTCGACCGGGACAGTTCTGGCAAAACGAGGTGTTTCACCTCGGTTGAACCAAGAACACCTCGACCGATGTGGGGTAACAGAAAATTTTCGAAAACGATTTTTGTGTTACTTATCTGGATATGATCTCAGTGAAGATTTTGTTTACCGACTGGATTTAAATTCTTTATATGTTTGAAATGTTTTATGATATGTTTAAGTTGCTAAATGCTTTGTTTGAAATTATTGGCATGTTTAATACTTTATTTTTATCCAAATTATATTGAATTTGAAGGTTGACACCGCAGCATAAGTTCTCTCACGTTCTTCTTGGAAAGACCAAGGCAATTCATTCTTCTTCTTCTTCTTCTTCTTGATCATGCTTAGCCCCTCATATACATATTGCCTCCCTTTACCTATCCGGGAATTTGGAAGCAAGCGAAGTGGTGAAAGCAAGTCAAAAGTTGAGAAGTGGCTGAAAGTGAAAGTGTTAGAAAGCAATAATAGGTTTGGGGAAGTCAATCATGAAGATGAGTAACTCGGCACCATTCACATAGCCGGGTGTTTGTGTCTTGCCAAAGTCGGATTGGGCGATATTCCTAACGGGTCATGGTATGTGCATCAAGGGTTTGACGCATCTCGAGAAATTGATGATTGCGGATTTCCTAGGCTTCGGTTATTGTGCACCTCTGTCCATGCATCCCAAAAAGTAAAGTAAAAGAAAAAAAAAAAGTGTGAAATAAGCAAAGCTTATTGGTGGAAGATGTTGCAAGTCAAAGTGAAAGTGAAGTTCATCCTTTTCCCGGATTCTAGCACCACATTACCTTACATACATCCCTACCCTACACGTTTCTTGACCTTTCTTTTGGGAAGCCCTTGAGACCTTGAGCTTGTTGATTGACTTAGCGGTTTAAATCGGATTATACATGATTAATTTTGATAATTATGATTTATTATGCATTCTATGATTTTATGCAAAGATGAACAACTTTCCTATATTTATAAAATGTTTTGATCATATTGAGTTTTTAATTTCCAGGAAGTACTCTCTTAGAGTGATCTATGATAGTTGCACACCATAAAATGTTTTTGAAAGACTTTTCATTGATTTTCATGACTTATAATCCATTCTATCTTGATTTCTATATGAGGAACTTGCTTAGGGACAAGCAAGGGCTAAGTATGGGGTATTTTGATAGCATGAATTATAGTCTATATTTTGGGGTTTGTTTGGACGTTTTATCTTTCATAATCTGCATGTTTGTATGTACATTATGTGATTTTACTACCATTTCATCTACCTTTGCGAGAATCGAGGTCTACACCTAGTTTCGTTGTAATTGCAGGTAATATGGTACGTTTTGCATCAAAAAGGAGCAAAAGGAGTCAAGAGTCATTTGGAGCTACATTGAGGAGCAAAAAGGAATCCTTCAGGAAGCATATCCATGATTAAAGATTTACTTTGGACCAGTTTTGAGAGATTCTACACTCAGTTATGAATCACCTCGGTTGACCAGAGATTCATCTCGACCGAGGCGATCCAGAGACGCCGACTCGACCGAGGCGAACACCTAGGACGCGGCGAGAATATTTTATTCTTGGCTGAGATCTTTTAAAATTGGAAAGTGATCTTATATTTTTGGGCTGAGCTTCTAGAAGGAAGGAGATATGCAGAATCATATATTTTACCTATATTTATGGGATAATATCTTCTTAAGATTTATTATCTTTGGAGGTTTATTTTTCCTATAAAAAGGATTGGATTTTCCACAAATCCGATCATGCTTAGAAGCCCGCTTACACCGAAATACAGGCTGCATACACCCGCTATCAGCGCAGCAGCCGCATCCTACTCCAATTTGGGAGAGAGTTGAAGAACCTTTTTGAAGGTTGAAGGAAGATTGAAGACTATAGCTTTATAGCTTTTTGGAGGGTTTTGTAAGATTGTCTTCAATTCCTTTCCTTGTTGTCTTGTCTTGTTGGATCATTATCCAAGGAACGATTTTGTGTGATATTTGATTCAGTTATTGAAGTGTTTTCATTAAATTCTTCTTTGTTCAAATATTCACCTTCTTCCCATATATTTAATACTTTCATTATGATGATGAGTGGCTAATTTCCTTGTGTGATTCTAGGGTGATTGGCTGAAGGTTGTGGGAAAAACAATGATAGAATGATCTTAATCACAGTAGGATCCTGAAAGTTCGAGTCTTTAACCTTAACCCTAAGCATCTCGTTCAGTCGATGAACATCTCGGCCGGGGTGGAATCTGTCTGACCGAGGTGGCTTATCCGATCCTTAACTGAGAGTTAATGTGTTAGAGTTTGCCAAATCCTATTCTTATTATACCTTTCTGGTTCAAAGCAAGCTTAGGATGAGACTTACCCGGTAATTCCTTAGTTTGTATACTAACGATCATAAGTGTAGGTAATAAAGGCTTGTCCTTTATTGGGGTTTGAGTGTGCTTCCATCCCATCTTTGTGAGTTAGCCTGAGACTTACCCGGTAAAGGTTGATTCTATTCCCTTAGATGGTGTGTTAGTTTGAGGTTATAGTTCTTTATCTTAATTCCTTGAGACTTACCCGGTAATAGGAGTTACGGTTTGGGATTAGTGTGTAGTGAGACTTACCCGGTGATCTACTCCACTTTAGAAACACCTTCCCCATGCAAAAACCTCAGCTTTGTCCGCTTATCTATAGATCTTGAGTTGGAACCACAACTAGATGCTTTAATCCCTAGAATTGCATGTTTGCTTATTTGACATCTTATTCATCTTTGATTGTATACTTGCTCTTGTGGTTAGCATCAACACTAGCATACCGTATTGGACTTTGTTTCACTAAGTCCCTGTGATCGACCCCTGGAATTTTCTTGCTTTTACTACGATTGACCCGTACACTGCGGGTTCGCATCCTTGTTTTAAGCTTAAGTCTAGGGTTATAAATTTAAAGCTTGCACACACCGTTTGGAGCGAACAAGTTTTTGGCGCCGTTGCCGGGGACAGTTCTGATATGTTTAAGTTGCTAAATGCTTTGTTTAAGTTGCTAAATACTTACAGGTTATTTGATTGAGAAAAACGTCGAAACCGAAAAAAAAAAATGGTTTTAAAAAAATTTTTGACCTCGACCGGGACAGTTCTGGCAAAACGAGGTGTTTCACCTCGGTTGAACCAAGAACACCTCGACCGATGTGGGGTAACAGAAAATTTTCGAAAACGATTTTTGTGTTACTTATCTGGATATGATCTCAGTGAAGATTTTGTTTACCGACTGGATTTAAATTCTTTATATGTTTGAAATGTTTTATGATATGTTTAAGTTGCTAAATGCTTTGTTTGAAATTATTGGCATGTTTAATACTTTATTTTTATCCAAATTATATTGAATTTGAAGGTTGACACCGCAGCATAAGTTCTCTCACGTTCTTCTTGGAAAGACCAAGGCAATTCATTCTTCTTCTTCTTCTTCTTCTTGATCATGCTTAGCCCCTCATATACATATTGCCTCCCTTTACCTATCCGGGAATTTGGAAGCAAGCGAAGTGGTGAAAGCAAGTCAAAAGTTGAGAAGTGGCTGAAAGTGAAAGTGTTAGAAAGCAATAATAGGTTTGGGGAAGTCAATCATGAAGATGAGTAACTCGGCACCATTCACATAGCCGGGTGTTTGTGTCTTGCCAAAGTCGGATTGGGCGATATTCCTAACGGGTCATGGTATGTGCATCAAGGGTTTGACGCATCTCGAGAAATTGATGATTGCGGATTTCCTAGGCTTCGGTTATTGTGCACCTCTGTCCATGCATCCCAAAAAGTAAAGTAAAAGAAAAAAAAAAAGTGTGAAATAAGCAAAGCTTATTGGTGGAAGATGTTGCAAGTCAAAGTGAAAGTGAAGTTCATCCTTTTCCCGGATTCTAGCACCACATTACCTTACATACATCCCTACCCTACACGTTTCTTGACCTTTCTTTTGGGAAGCCCTTGAGACCTTGAGCTTGTTGATTGACTTAGCGGTTTAAATCGGATTATACATGATTAATTTTGATAATTATGATTTATTATGCATTCTATGATTTTATGCAAAGATGAACAACTTTCCTATATTTATAAAATGTTTTGATCATATTGAGTTTTTAATTTCCAGGAAGTACTCTCTTAGAGTGATCTATGATAGTTGCACACCATAAAATGTTTTTGAAAGACTTTTCATTGATTTTCATGACTTATAATCCATTCTATCTTGATTTCTATATGAGGAACTTGCTTAGGGACAAGCAAGGGCTAAGTATGGGGTATTTTGATAGCATGAATTATAGTCTATATTTTGGGGTTTGTTTGGACGTTTTATCTTTCATAATCTGCATGTTTGTATGTACATTATGTGATTTTACTACCATTTCATCTACCTTTGCGAGAATCGAGGTCTACACCTAGTTTCGTTGTAATTGCAGGTAATATGGTACGTTTTGCATCAAAAAGGAGCAAAAGGAGTCAAGAGTCATTTGGAGCTACATTCAGGAAGCATAGCCATGGATTAAAGATTTACTTTGGACCAGTTTTGAGAGATTCTACACTCAGTTATGAATCACCTCGGTTGCCCAGAGATTCATCTCGACCGAGGCGATCCAGAGACGCCGACTCGACCGAGGCGAACACCTAGGACGCGGCGAGAATATTTTATTCTTGGCTGAGATCTTTTAAAATTGGAAAGTGATCTTATATTTTTGGGCTGAGCTTCTAGAAGGAAGGAGATATGCAGAATCATATATTTTACCTATTTTTATGGGAATATATCTTCTTAAGATTTATTATCTTTGGAGGTTTATTTTTCCTATAAAAAGGGTTGGATTTCCACAATTCGATAAGCCCGCTTACACCGACATACAGGCTGCATACACCCGCTATCAGCGCAGCAGCCGCATCCTACTCCAATTTGGGAGAGAGTTGAAGAACCTTTTTGAAGGTTGAAGGAAGATTGAAGACTATAGCTTTATAGCTTTTTGGAGGGTTTTGTAAGATTGTCTTCAATTCCTTTCCTTGTTGTCTTGTCTTGTTGGATCATTATCCAAGGAACGATTTTGTGTGATATTTGATTCAGTTATTGAAGTGTTTTCATTAAATTCTTCTTTGTTCAAATATTCACCTTCTTCCCATATATTTAATACTTTCATTATGATGATGAGTGGCTAATTTCCTTGTGTGATTCTAGGGTGATTGGCTGAAGGTTGTGGGAAAAACAATGATAGAATGATCTTAATCACAGTAGGATCCTGAAAGTTCGAGTCTTTAACCTTAACCCTAAGCATCTCGTTCAGTCGATGAACATCTCGGCCGGGGTGGAAACTGGCTGACCGAGGTGGCTTATCCGATCCTTAACTGAGAGTTAATGTGTTAGAGTTTGCCAAATCCTATTCTTATTATACCTTTCTGGTTCAAAGCAAGCTTAGGATGAGACTTACCCGGTAATTCCTTAGTTTGTATACCAACGATCATAAGTGTAGGTAATAAAGGCTTGTCCTTTATTGGGGTTTGAGTGTGCTTCCATCCCATCTTTGTGAGTTAGCCTGAGACTTACCCGGTAAAGGTTGATTCTATTCCCTTAGATGGTGTGTTAGTTTGAGGTTATAGTTCTTTATCTTAATTCCTTGAGACTTACCCGGTAATAGGAGTTACGGTTTGGGATTAGTGTGTAGTGAGACTTACCCGGTGATCTACTCCACTTTAGAAACACCTTCCCCATGCAAAAACCTCAGCTTTGTCCGCTTATCTATAGATCTTGAGTTGGAACCACAACTAGATGCTTTAATCCCTAGAATTGCATGTTTGCTTATTTGACATCTTATTCATCTTTGATTGTATACTTGCTCTTGTGGTTAGCGTCAACACTAGCATACCGTATTGGACTTTGTTTCACTAAGTCCCTGTGATCGACCCCTGGAATTTTCTTGCTTTTACTACGATTGACCCGTACACTGCGGGTTCGCATCCTTGTTTTAAGCTTAAGTCTAGGGTTATAAATTTAAAGCTTGCACACACCGTTTGGAGCGAACATGTGTGCCGGAAGATGAGATACAAAGTGTCATCCGCCATTGTCATTCACTACCTTGTGGAGGACACGCTAGTTCAAACAAGACTAGCGCAAAGGTATTGCAATCTGGATTCTATTGGCCTACTTTATTTAGAGATGTGCAATCCTTTGTTTCTTGCTGCGATGCTTGTCAAAGAACAGGCAATATTTCTAGAAGGAATGAGATGCCCCCAACATCCAAGAGGTGGAGATTTTCGACGTTTGGGGAGTTGATTTCATGGGACCATTCCCATCCTCTTGTGGAAACCAATACATACTATTGGCGGTAGATTACGTTTCTAGATGGGTGGAAGCAATTGCCTCTCCCACAAATGATGCCATGGTAGTGGTTAAGTTCCTTAACAAGACCATTTTTCTGCGATTCGGGACACCAAGGACGATCATTAGTGATGGAGGTTCTCACTTCATAGCCCGTCGCTTTGAAGCTCTTCTATCTAAGTATGGGGTTACTCACAAGGTCGCTACCCCTTACCATCCACAAACGAGTGGACAAGTTGAGATCTCAAATAGGGAAATCAAAGGAATTCTAGAGAAGACGGTTTCAAGAACTAGGAAGGATTGGTCCTTGAAGCTAGATGATGCTTTATGGGCGTACCGGACTGCGTACAAGACTCCCATAGGAACCACACCATACAACCTTGTGTATGGAAAGTCTTGTCACTTGCCGGTGGAGCTGGAGCACAAAGCGTTTTGGGCTATCAAGTGGCTAAATTTCGGCATGAAGGAAGCGGGAGAGAAGCGTCTCCTAGACATCAACAAGCTAGATGAACTCCGTTTGAACGCCTATGAAAACGCCAAGATCTACAAGGAAAGAGCAAAGCGTTGGCATGATAAGCATATCATTCCAAAAGACTTCAAAGAAGGAGATCAAGTTCTCCTCTTCAATTCAAGACTTCTCCTCTTTCCAGGTAAGCTTAAATCCCGTTGGACCGGACCCTTTCTAATTAAGCGTATTTTCCCCCATGGTGCAGTTGAAGTATGGGGTGAAGCTAGCGGAAGTTTTAAGGTGAACGGCCAACGACTCAAGAAGTATACGCCAGAACTCCAAGCTGAGGAGTTCGCGCCTACCGCACTCGAATAAGTGCGAGATTGGTCTAGCTAGGGACCTTAAACAAAGCGCTTCTTGGGAGGCAACCCAAGGTATTGCATTCTCGTTTTTGTTTTCGATTCATAGATTAGTTTAGAATAGACGTTTTCGCTTTATTTTGCCTCGATTTCTTCCGGTATGTTTGTGTTTTTGGTTGTAGGATCGATGGAAAAGGAGAAAGGGAAGATAATGTCGAAGAAAAGTGACGAAATTTGGACTTTGGAGCTTTACAGGAGGTTCCACGGTCTAAATTACGGTCGTCATAGCTACAGTGCCCGTAATTTCCAAAAGCCTTTGAAAAATCACCAAAACCACGGTTCCGTACACTTCCACGGCCGTGGAACACCCCGACAGACCGTGATTTTCAAAAATTTTGCCTGCGACTATATAAGCCACATTCTTCACAAATTCATCCCAAAATTTCCCCTTTCCACGACCTAGGTGCCGAAACCCCACGACCCCTCTCAAATCTTCGTTTTCTAATCGTTTTCAACGATTCTTCATCCTAAACTGCAGCAAATTCAACCACAAACAAGATCCAAGCAACAAACCGAGCGGAAATCCATCAACAAACGCGCATTTCGGATTTTTCAATCCGAAAAAGAGGTTTATTCTTTCTTCTCGATTCTCGCCAATTTGGGTCGTTTTTGCTATAGATTTTTAGGAAGAACTGATAAAGACTGGAAGGAATTAGATTAGGACTGCTTGTTGTGGTGATTGCTTGTGAATTTGCTGAGATTCGTGATTTTCTGAGACGAATCACGGTCTCCGGGTAAACCACGGCCGTAATTCTTGAAGAATAGACCGTAATTTTTGTGCAGAATGGATTTTGTAAGAAGAGTGTCGGGAAGGATAAAAGAGAAGAAGGGTAACCAGAATAAGAAAAGAAAGGGAAATCCTTCCTCCTCCTCATCCTCTAGGGCACCACCACCATCCTCACCTTCACCACCATCTTCACCTTCACCTCCATCCTCACCTCCTCACCCTAGAGTCCCGACCATACATGAGAACCATCTCGCTGCATTCGAGAAGATACAGAAGAGGGCAGTGATTGGCCCTAGATATTTGCTGTTAGAGGACCTAGCTCCTCTCAACATAGTTGATGACCTTACTTGGCTCTTGGATAGAGCCGGATTAGTTATCTTCTCGGCTATCCGAGAAGACGCCTATGAGGAGATTACCCGGGAGGTTGTGACGTCTTTCGAGCACAGCCACGTAGATAGGACCGTCTCTTTCCGTCTCATGGAAAGAGACTACCATTTGAGTATCGTTGAGTTTGGAACTATTTTTGGGTTTCATGAGACCTTCAATGGTCGATTTCTGAGTGGCGTTTCCGCCAAGGACTTTTGGAAGGAAATTGCAATGATTTACGCCGACGAGGACCGTTGGCAACCCGCTGATACCAAAGCTAGATTGATGTACCATCTAGCTTTGAAGATAGCTCACCGTGTTCTTTCGGAGTGTCTCTTTCCTAGGAAGGAGACGCCCCAAAAGATAAAGACGGATGAGCTATTCTTGCTCTATTGCATGCTTTATGGACGCCGTGCAGATTGTGCTACTCTCTTGGCTGCTACTATGAGCAAGCTCAAGAACAAGGCGAAGGGAAACATCGGATATGGTGGGATAGTGACCCACATTGCTAGGCATTTTGGTGTTGATTTTTCCGCTTGCACCCGCATACCGGCCGTACCCTTAGGACTCCATGCATTCATGGTTAGGGGTCTCATCTTCCTCACCCATAGAGGTCCGCCTTATGCGGGCATGCCTTGGGAGAGTAGGACAGGCAGGGGTATAGAGTGGCTGCCGGAGTAGTCCATTGTGGCGGGACGCCACAATTGGAAGGAGACGTTCGCTGCGATGCATGCGAACAGGTTAGTAGCTCCCCCTTATGTCCCACCACCGGTTGTCGAGGAGGAGGATATGGGAGATCAGTTCGAGAGTGGAGGAGGAGCGGAGCAGGAGTTTGGCACGTTTCCGGACCAGCCGGAGGCGGCCCCAGATGTACCTAAACGCTCTCCACGTCCAGCTAGAGCATCAGACTCGTCATCTTGCTGCGCTAGCGTGAGTGAGAGGCCCACGTGGATGACCACACCTCCCACATGGTATGGCATTCCCCCTCCTTGGTCGACGGAGCAGCCAGCAGCACCACCACCAGTACCAGCACCATCCGACGCCCCAACATGGTTCAGTCACGCCCCGGGATGGTACGAGCAGATGCCGGATTGGGCTACCGGACTTTCAGAGAGAGTTGGAGCATTGGAGATCCGAGCCGATGCTAGAGACGGACGCCTCAACGACCTCGACCACATGATGAGGGACGTCTACTGCCAGCAGTTTGGGCGGCCCTACGACTCCAGCTTCTCTCCATTCCCACCTCCGCCGGCACCGCAGTGATTTGATGCATGACCGTTCGTTTTAGACATTCCCGCCCCCACTTTGTGAGTTTCTTTTTCTTTTCTTTCTTTTCTTTCTTTCTTATGAACATTAGGGACAATGTTCGTCCTAAGTATGGGGTGGGATGTACTAAAAAGTTTGTAATAACTCTACTCTCTATGTTTGCTTTCATTCGAGACTATCGTTGCATGTTCATTATGTGTTGCACGTTTCATTTTCGCATTGCATGAAAAAGAACTTTAAAAACCCATAAAAATTGAAAAATTTTGAAAATTTTGTGCTTCTAATAAATTGAGATGATTTCCATGATAATCATTACTTGTGAATGGAGTTTGATAACAATTGCATGCTTAAAAGAATAGTGAATCGAAAAGAATTTGAATGAATGAATTTTACCTCTTTTGCAAGTTTTATAATGTGAAAATGTTACCTAAATCATGTTGAGAAATTGAAGTTGAAATCACGTTATAAGTTCCTATACTTCTTGTTGAAATGATTAAGGCAATTCGATACTTTCTTTCTTCTTTCTTTTGATCATTTTAGCTCCTCATTGAAATATAGACCTCCTTTACCTATCCGGAAATTTTGGAGAAGTGAATGAAAAAGGCATGTTTGATGTGGGAGGGCCATGAGAGCAATTATTTGCAAGTCAAGTGAATAGAAAGAATTTGTAGGTTTGGGGAAGTCAATCATGACGATGAGTAACTCGGCACCATTCACATAGCCGGGTGTTTGTGTCTTGCCAAAATCGAATTGAGCGATATTCCTAGCGGATTATGGTATGTGCGCTAAGGGTTTGAGGCATCTCATGAAAATTGAGAAACGCCAATCTCCTAGGCTTCGGTTTTTGTGCACCTCTATCCATAACTCCAAAAGTAAAGTCGAAAAATGAAAGGAAGAGAGCGAAGCTCTAAGTGAAGTGTTGCGGAAACCGCAAAAGAAGAAGAAGGTAGTTGTCCACTTTCCCGGATTCAAGCACCACATTACCTAAAGGTTTCCTTCCCCTTCCACATTCTAGACCTTTTTCTTTGAAAGTCCTTAAGATCAAAAGAATGTTATATGACTTTGTGATCTAAATTGAAGTTTGTTGTGATTGATTTTGATAATTTTTGAAGGTTATGATGCTTGTATAGAAGTTTAAATTGATTCATGAGTTTTCTTTGCTTTTTACTCTTTAATTGAGTGTGTGAAAGTTTGATGAACGATTGAAGCAAGGTTTGAGAATGATCTATTCTTTAGAAGTCACATTCGTCCAAAAGAAGGTACACATATTTCATCCTAACTCTTGTTTAAAGCTTTTTGAAAGACCTTGCTTATGGACAAGCAAGTGTTAAGTATGGGGTTATTTGTTAGCATGAAATATTGTGATATTTTAGGCACGTTTTCTAAACGTATTTGATTCATATTGATAGTCTTTGATTGAACTTTGCTGCATATGTGAGCTAGTATTACCTATATTGTCGATATGGATGTCTACACTAGTTCTATGTTGACTATAGGTGATTTGGAGCTATTTCCGAACGGAATCGAGCAATAGAGGAATTGATTGAGTGAGTCCATAGATTGAGGACATTCTTAGGAAGCAAATTGGAGTTTAGCTTGAGGAATGCACGAGGCTAGGGAAGAATCACGTTCTTGCCCTAAACCACGCTCTAAAATACGGCCGTATTACAAACCACGTTCAGTTCCACGGCCGTGGATCTTGCAAAGAAAAACGTGATGCATTCCAGTAACTATTACGGTCGTGGAATATATGCTGCAAACCGTGACCTAATCCACGCTCTAAATTACGGTCGTGGAAACTTCCACGACTGTGATCTTGGCGAATCTTTTTCGCCACACTTTGAAGCCATGATCTTTTGAAGATTGGGCCGGGCCGATATTCTATCTTGCCCTATAAAAGGACGGACGAAAGGAGATTCCATCATCATCGCTTAGGAGGATAATCGACGCTTAGGATCGTTTACACCCGCTACCTTCGCTTACCCTCGTTGAGAAGTATTTGGAGATCTTGTTGGAGATCAAAGTTCGTGCTTGGAATTGCCCTAATCTCGCACTTGGTGGAGATTATTGTTGGGATTTCCATACTTTCCGGATTGGCGGAAGATCGAAGCTTTTGGAAGATTTTGCAAGAAGATCTCTCTTCTTGTTTAGGTTTGATTTGGGAAACGGATTGACATCCCGTTTTCCCTTCTTTCCTAAGGTTGTGATTGTTTACTTTAGTTTGAATCCTTTGACAATACTCGTTTTTGATTGTGGCTTTGAGATTGGTTTGAAGATTATTGAAAGTTCTTGAAAGTTTTCATCTTTCTATCTTTTAATTCTTGAATTGATATCAATATGACTGTTATTGGCTAAAAACCCTTAACAATTCTAAGGTGAAGGGTTGATAGTTGTGGCTTAGATGATGATAGATCGATCGCAAATAGATTAGACCCTGAGAGTTCGAGAAAATTGTCGACGAACCCTAAATTACGGGCTGTTCTTGAGTTCCACGACCGTGGAATCTCAAGATCCAACCGTAATTTCCCTCAAGTTTACGAACCTGCTTTTACTTTAATCCAAAGTTAAAGATTTGCTTTAACTTAGTTTAGACTTGTCTTTTCGAGGTGGTAGTGAAGCCTCAACAACCTCTACCTCGATTGTGAGTGTCACAACCTCAATCGATTAAGTTAGTCTTGATCCTTGGATTACAAGTTTGGGTATTTGACACTAATTCTCACCTTTAGAATCTTTCTATATTGAGCCTCAACAACCTGTATAGAGAGTGCTTTGTAGGCGAGTTACATAAGGTTTTCGGAACTTCGCCGTACGATTACCTTACTTTAGTATACCTTTGCATATCTCAACTCTGTCTTTATATCATTAAGTATATCTTGAATCGATTGCCACAGCTGGATACTTGGATCTTTAGGATTGTTGTTTTCCCAATATTTGCAAAACTCTCATACTTACTCGCTTGACAATCTGAAATCGAATTTGTTTCCACCCAAATCCCTGTGTTCGATACTCTGGAATTCTTGCTTAGCTACGTCGATCCGTACACTGCGGGTTCGCTGCTTGATTCTAGTTTTATAAATTTAAAGCTTATTTGCACACACCTTTAGGGGCGAACAAGATCCTCGGAATTGATTCAAACGATGAAGGAGGAGATGCCTCCCAAGCTAAGAGATCCGGGCTCTTTTTGTGTCCCGATAGGAGTGGGAGATGTGAAGTACGAGGCCCTTTGTGATCTTGGAGCGAGTGTAAGCACCATACCGCTTGCACTTTGCAAAAAGGTCGGGCTAGGAGAGCCAAAGCCGGTCAAGATGACCCTCTATATGGCGGACCGTTCCATCACTCATCCGGTTGGGATTCTAGAGGACATTCCGGTGCAACTAGGAGGATTCTATGTGCCAATTGGCTTTGTGGTCTTGGATATTCCGGCGGATTATTCGGTTCCCATCATCTTAGGAAGACCTTTCCTAGCCACTTCCGGATGCTTAGTGGATTGCAAGAACGGGACTCTCTCCTTCAACATTGGAGAAGAGAACATCAAGTTCAAGTTGTCCACAATGATGAAAGGACCAACCCTTGATGAGGATATCTTCAACATAGTCGAGCAAGAAGAATCTAGAGAAATTGTGAGCTCGATCTTGATCAAGGATCCCTTGGAGAAGGTTCTTACCTTAAGTATGATGGAGGAAGGTGTTGAGGATGCTTGCAATGAAGAAATCAAGACCTTGGAGGCATTGGAAGAGGAGCCAAGAGTTGGATTTGAAGGCCACGAAGAGGTGTTGAACAGCTGCAGGTTCCACGGTCGAGATTTACACTCCACGGCCGTCAAACTTTCTGGACAACTCCGGGAAGCAAGTTTAGCAAGAACCACGGCCGTGGAAAATGAGCAAACCGTGTTTCCAGCCATGGTTTTCCCTGAATCAACCCTTGATGGTGATCAAGCTTCTAGGAGCCTTGAGGGATCTTCACTTGCTTTGGATTCATCTCATCCAATCTTATTTGGATCGTCTTCAACCGATAAAGGTCCTCCTTCACTTGAACTTAAACCCCTTCCCTCTCATTTGAAGTATGCTTTTCTTGGTGATAATTCTACATATCCTGTGATTGTTAATGCATGCTTGAGTGATGATGAACTTGCTAAGTTGTTGCGTGAACTAAGATTGCATAGGAAAGCCATTGGTTATACTATTGATGATTTGGTTGGCATTAAGCCTTCTTTGTGCATGCATAAGATAATGATGGAAGATAACCACAAACCCTCTATTGAACATCAAAGGAGATTAAATCCCATAATGAAAGAGGTAGTCAAAAAGGAAATCATTAAGTTGCTAGATGCGGGAATTATCTACCCTATCTCGGATAGTAAGTGGGTTAGTCCCGTTCATGTAGTTCCTAAAAAGGGTGGGATGACTGTAGTAACTAATGAGAACAATGAACTAATCCCGACTAGGACGGTTACGGGGTGGAGGATGTGCATTGATTATTGGAAGTTGAACATGGCCTCTAGGAAAGATCACTTCCCTCTCCCCTTCATTGACCAAATGCTAGAAAGGTTAGCTCAACACTCTCATTTTTGCTATCTAGATGGCTATAGTGGATTCTTCCAAATCCCTATCCACCCCGACGACCAAGAGAAAACAACTTTTACATGTCCATGGGGTACTTTTGCATATAGGAGGATGCCATTTGGGTTGTGTAATGCACCCGCCACCTTCCAAAGGTGTATGATGGCTATCTTTTCGGAATACATAGAAAATATCATGGAAGTGTTCATGGATGATTTCTCTGTTTATGGTTCTTCCTTTGATAATTGCTTGGCTAACTTGTCATTAGTACTGCAAAGATGTGAGGAGACAAATCTTGTCTTATATTGGGAAAAATGCCACTTCATGGTAAGTGAAGGTATTGTGTTAGGACACTTGGTGTCTAACCGAGGCATTGAGGTTGATAGGGCCAAGATTGAGACGATAGAGAAGTTGTCACCACCTACCTCGGTGAAAGGGGTAAGGAGTTTCTTAGGGCATGCCGGTTTCTACCGGAGGTTTATTCAAGATTTCTCTAAAATCTCTAAACCCCTCACTAACCTACTAATGAAGGATGTTGATTTTGTCTTTTCCAAAGATTGTCTTGAAGCTTTTTGTAGATTGAAGAACGCCTTGATCTCCGCACTTATCATGCAACCTCCGGATTGGAGTCTACCATTTGAGATCATGTGTGATGCAAGCGATGTAGCCGTTGGGGCTGTTTTGGGGCAAAGGAAAGAAGGGCGCACTCATGCTATCTATTACGCTAGCAAGACGCTAGATGATGCCCAACTCAATTATGCTACTACCAAGAAGGAGTTGCTAGCGGTGGTTTATGCATTTGAGAAGTTCCGCTCATACCTTGTTGGAGCGAAGGTCATAGTCTATACGGATCATGCTACGATCCGTTATCTACTTACAAAGAAGGATGCCAAACCAAGGTTGATTCGGTGGATCCTTCTCCTACAAGAATTTGATTTGGAAATACGAGATAAGAAGGGATCCGAGAACTCCGTGGCGGATCACCTTAGTAGATTACCTCCATTAGAGCTTGGGAGAGATGACATTCCAATTGATGACTCATTCCGAGATGAGCAATTGCAAATGGTGGAGGAATGCTTGTTCCAAGTGTCTAGAGGAAATGATCCATGGTATGCCGACATCGTGAACTACTTAGTATGTGAGGAAGTGCCCCCGGATTGACATATGCACAAAGAAAGAAGTTCTTCAACGATGTGAGGCACTACTATTGGAGTGAGCCACTCTTGTTCAAGAGAAGGCCGGATGGGATGTTTAGGAGATGCATACCAGAAGATGAAGTGGAGAGTGTGATCCGGCATTGTCATTCCTTACCATGTGGAGGCCATGCTAGCTCACACAAGACATGTGCAAAGGTATTACAATCCGGTTTTTATTGGCCTAACTTGTTTAGAGATGTGCAGGGTTTTGTAGCGGCATGTGATGCTTGCCAAAGGACGGGCAACATCTCAAGGAGGAATGAGATACCCTTGAACAACATCCAAGAAGTCGAGATTTTTGATGTGTGGGGTGTGGACTTCATGGGACCATTCCCTTCTTCATGTGGCAATCTCTACATCCTATTGGCGGTGGACTATGTGTCAAGATGGGTGGAGGCGATCGCCTCTCCTACAAATGATGCCAAGGTGGTAGTGCGGTTCTTCAACCGAGTGATCTTCCCTAGGTTTGGAACACCAAGGGTGATCATTAGTGATGGAGGGAAGCACTTCACAAATAGGAACTTTGGAGCACTTTTGGCTAAGTATGGGGTGACTCATAAGGTGGCAACACCTTACCATCCCCAAACTAGTGGCCAAGTGGAGATCTCCAACCGGGAGATAAAGGCCATCCTTGAGAAGACGGTGTCTAGAACTAGAAAAGATTGGGCTATGAAGCTCAATGACGCATTGTGGGCATATAGAACCGCCTTCAAGACACCAATTGGCACCACTCCTTACAAGTTAGTCTATGGCAAGTCTTGCCATCTCCCGGTGGAAATGGAGCATAGAGCTTATTGGGCCATTAAGTGGCTAAATTTTGACCTCAAGGAGGCGGGAGAAAAGAGGTTGCTTGATATAAACGCCCTTGAGGAGATCCGGTTGGAAGCTTATGAGAATGTCCGGATCTACAAAGAGAGAACCAAAAGATGGCATGACAAGAAGATCATCCCCAAGGAGTTAAGTGAAGGAGATCTTGTCCTTCTCTTCAACTCAAGGCTAAGGCTATTTCCCGGAAAGCTCAAATCAAGATGGACCGGGCCATATATGGTGAAGAAGATCTTTCCCCATGGAGCTATTGAGATAGGAGGGGAGCATTGTGGGAATTTCAAAGTGAATGGGCATCGCTTGAAGAAGTATATTCCGGGAGCCCCGGTAGACATGATTGCCCCGCTTCACCTTGAATAGACGCTCCCGAGTTTGGTCAAGCTAATGACCTTAAAGAAGCGCTTGGTGGGAGGCAACCCATTGGTAACATTTTTCCCTTTTCATTTTTCATTTTTACTTAGATTTTTCTGTTTTTGTGCGCTTTGTGTGTTTTGTGTTTCGTGTGTGCTAGAGCATTAGTAGCATTGGAAGCCTTTCTTGACATATGAATGATGATGATGAACCCCTCACCAATTATGGGTGGAGCGGACGCGGAACTTGGACGGCTAGCGGTGCCTAGCGCGGGTTTCAAAGCTTTGATGATGCTTAGAGCTCTCTACCATGGTTGATAGGATCATCCAACTTCAATTCATTGAGAAATCCCAAATACCATAGCAAACCACTTTTACATTGTGAGAACCTTCTTTCACTCTCTTAACTTCATTTACACATTAGGGACAATGTGTTTCTAAGTATGGGGTGGGGTTCGCATGATCCTTTGCATGATGAGCATCTAGGATAGTTTAATATTTGCACATGTCTTGCATTGTACATACTTAAATCAAAAATCCCATAAAAATCAGAAAATTTTAAAATTTTTTTGTGCTTTCTAGGCTTGGATATGATCCTAATGATGAAATCTTGTCTTGTGAATTGGCTATGGATAGCCTTATGTTTTGAATTGATAAATGCATATGTGGACTTGAACTACTTCTCTTAAATTCTATGAATGATTTGTGATTATGATGTTTGCCTAGAATGGATAGAGTATTGAAAGTCGAAATTACATGATAGTTCTTGCATACCATCTAGGAATGAATGAGGCATTTCATCTTTCTCTACTTCTCATCTTGATCATGATTGCTTAAGCACCTCAATTGATATAAAATTAACCTCTTTTAACCCATCCGGGAATAGGAGCATGCTAGTGTGTTGAAGTGTGTGAAAAGCAAGTATGGAGTAAAGTTGTTGATGAAAGGAATGTCATGAATGAAATGCTGAAATTATTGTGGAAGTGTAGCCAAAATTAGGTTTGGGGGCGTTGGTTTAAATGACAAGTAACTCGGTACACTTCACATAATCGGGTGTTGGTGCCTTGCCAAAGTCAAATGAACCAATAGCCCTAACGAGCTTTGGTATGTGTGCCCGATGTGGATGCACCTCGAAAAAGAGAAAAAGCCCGGGGACGGCTAATCACCGAGGTTTCGGCTATTGTACACCAATGCCATTGTCTCAAAAACAAGTCAAGAAAAAGAAAAGAAAGCTAGATAAGGAAAAATATACACTTGGGGGAAGTTGATCGAGGACAAGGAAGTGAAGTTAGTTCCATTCCCGGATTAGCATCACATAACCTAGAAAAATTCCCCACCTAATCACAACGTTTCTTGGCCTTTTATGTCACAAGACCTTATGACCTACTTGCATGTTTGTAAGACTTAGTAATCTAGATTGGACATACTCTTGATCTTCTTGACCTCTTCATCCTTACATCTCATACATGCCTTTGAGTCAAGTACGATTGTCTTTCCATGCCTTCATTTGTTTGATACATAATTGCTTGTCCAATTGCCAAGAAACATGACTATGAAGGTGATCCAATAGTAGAAGCACAAACCCAAAAAGATTTTGCCATTTTTCTGCATACATAAATCATGTCATCTCTTAGTCTATAGTTGGGAATTTGCTCGGGGACGAGCAAACCTTAAGTATGGGGTATTTTGATAACACGATTTATGATCTAGATTTAGACACTCATTTAGATAGATTTCCCGCTCATTCATGTATGGTTTAGCATTAGTTCAAGACGTTTTGCACTCAATTCATGTATTTTGTCGAGATAGACGTCTACACGGACTTGTGCGTGTTTTATAGGTATTTCGGGAAATTTAGGAGCTAAAACGATGCGTTGAGGATCATTCATCTAGATGACACATCCTCGGACTCATTAGGACACAAATTAAGGGCCAAGGAGGACTCATGGAACCTTGCCAACATTAGCCATGCACCAAATCACAACTTAATGATCAAAGGCAAAGTTTCTGCACAGAATCACGGTTCTCTGACAGATCACGGCCGTGGAATCAACCGTGGTTTTTTCCAGATTCTTGTGACAGCTGTGCCACGACTCTCATGGCCAGCTCATGCAAGTTTGTTATAAAAGTGGTCCTTCATGGGTTGTGAGGGGCAGCTGGGAGCATCTTGGAGCAGCTCATCCATTCTCCATTTCTCTAACAAGAATATCTCTCTCAAAGAAGAAGATTTTCTAGGAAGGAAAGTGTCAAAAAGGAAGAAGAAGGACTCCATTGAAGAGGAGAAGAAACACACACACCATTGCCACTCTTGCTAGTTTTGTAGTGAAGATTTCCAGATTCTATTTCTCAAGTTGTATAAACCCTTTGAACCTTCTTTTGGAAGGGTTGTAAGTTGCTCTAATTCTATTTTCAGCTTGGTTTTGATTTAAGTTCACTTGTTCATATCTTTTTCTTCATTATCTTGTAATGGATGTTATGATTTTATGTTTGTTTGATTTGATTTCTATTATGAATGTTGTAGGCTAAATTGATGTGGTTCTAGGGTAAGGAAAGGATGGTTATGGCTAGGGCTGTGATAGAATGAACTTAGATTTGCCTTGGATGGCTTGTGTGTTTGAACGTATCCTCTGTTAGGAATCACGGCCAGTTCTTGCCAAACCACGGCCGTGGTTTAGGTAGAACAACCCGAGATTTTCCCTGTTTCGGAGGATCTAATCTTAGATTGTTAAAATGTTGAAATCCTAAGTGTTTGTCAAGTTAAATCTATCCTAGGAAGACCTAGTGTTAGCAACTAAGTGTTAGGAGAGACTTACCCGGTAATCCTTACTCTTAGATTCCAAAGATAACAAACCTTAGGTAGTGGTGAGCCTAATAAGCCGCCATTGGATTAAGTGTGCTGGACGGTAGCCTAAAATAACCCTTCCGAGACTTACCCGGTGAAGATAGGTTGGATCTTAGGTTAGCAATCCGGTTTGAGTAGAATTCCATCCCTTAGGTTCTTAGAGACTTACCCGGTAATGAGACTTAGGGAATGGATTAGTGGATCATGAGACTTACCCGGTAATTGATCCCAATCTAGAAACACTTAACCCCAACATAGTTAATCCAAGAAATGAATAGATAACTTGAGCTTTAAGCCATAACTGGAACTTCCAATCCCTAGAATCCGTCTTGTCTTTCTTTGATCTATACCTTGTTTAGCTTGTTTCTTTGTTCTGATTCGTTAGCTTAATCGACCGATTACTTTTACATGAATTGTGATCTTTGATTGATCACCAAAAACCAACTAAAAACAATTGAGGTTTTCATTTCTTTATTCCTTGCTCATTTCTTAACTTAGATCTTCACTAGACTTATTCATAAACCGAATCAATATCACCTTAGTCTTTGTGTTCGACCTCGGAATACTATCCATACTACGAACGTCCCGTACACTGCGGGTGCGCTAGGAGTTAGGAGAAATATAACGAGTATAAATTTAAGACTTATTGTGCACATATCCTGAGCGTAACATTTATAGCCAAGATGTTTTTTAGTTGGGTGATGTTATTTTTGTTTTTGTTTTTTGTTGTTTGAAAAGCAGTTTTTTGGTAGCTGATTTTTTGTCCCGATATGAAGCGGTACATTTCCACGATTTGTTTTGTTCTTTGGCATGACACCATATTTGCTTTAGAAAAGATGATCATGTCATCATCAAAGGAGAGGAAAGGAATTGGGGTTCCTTGTCTGCAGACAGAGAATCCAACATGGTTATCATAATTGTTACTATCATCTTGTAGCATTTGTGTAATGATTTCAGCCCCAAGAATAAATAGGTACAGCGATAAGGGTCACCTTGTCTAAGTCCTTTTTTTGGGAAAAATTGCTTAGTTGGCCCATTGTTAACGAGTACAGAGAAGGAAACTGTGGTTAAACATTCCTTAATCCATCCTACAAAGATATTGCCGAAGTTTGTTTTACTCCACTCTTTTGCTTTTGTTTTCATTAAATGAGGTTTCTTTGTTAGGTTATACAAATCATTGCCAGAGAAATTTGATCATCAAGTTTGTCTAACTATATTTTCGAAAGATTCCGTTTAGTCCACATCATTGTTAGCATGAAATATTGTGATATTTTAGGCACATTTTCTAGATGTTTTTCATCCATTATAGTGTTCATTGACAAAGCATTGAAGCAATTGTTAGCTAGTTCGTCTATATTGTCGATATAGAGGTCTACATAAGCTTTGTGTTGATTGTAGGCGAATAAAGCTAAAACCGAACGAATTAAGAGAGGATGGAGATGAATTGAGCACATCCAAGGATTGAGGACACCACAAAGAAGCTAAGGAAGATGCTAGGACGAGGAATGGCACGAAACAAAGGGAATTACGAGCAACCTATGCTTCCACGCTCTAAAATACGGCCGTAATGAAGTCCACGCTCTAAACCACGGCCGTGGAACTTGGCAACATGAACGTGGAGCATTCCAGAGAGTTACACGGTATAAAGTACGGTCGTGGAAGTTGTGAAGAACCGTAATCCACTTCCACGCTCTAAACCACGGCCGTGGAACTCCATTAAACCGTGATTTAGGCAATCTTTTGACGAATAAAATATAGACACATTGTCTACGCATATGGGCCGGACGGTTATTCTATCTTTCCCTATAAAAGGACTGAAGGAAAGAGATTTCGGGATCTTCGCTTACGCTTGCTTGCACGTGCCTAGGGTTTCAGTTGGACGTGCGGAGATTGCCATTTTGCAACGGAGATTTGCGAAGGCTTGAAGATTTGGAAGTTGCGCTTTGTCCTTAGGTTTGATTAGAAGACGGATTGACATCCCGCTCTTCGTTCTTATCAAGGATTGTGATTGGTTTGTGTTATTCCAAATCTGATATACATTATACTCTTGTTTGTGGATTTGAGATTGATTTGAAGTATATTGAAGGTTTTCGAAGGTTTTCATCTTTCATTCTTCTAAATCTTGAATTTGATATCATAATGACTGTTGTTGGCTAAAACCCTTTAGCAATTCTAAGGTGAAGGGTTGATAGTTGTGGCTTATATGATGATAGATCGATCGTAAACAGATTGGACCCTGAGAGTTAGAGAGATTTCGCCGACGAACCAAAATCACGGCCTGTTCTTGAGGTTCCACGGCCGTGGAACTCAAGATCCACCCGTAATTTACATCAGTTTACGAACCTTGCTTTTACTTTAATCCAAAGTTAAAGATTTGCTTTAACTTAGTCTTGGCTTGCCTTTTCTAGGTAGTAGTGAAGCCTCAACAACCTCTACTTCGATTTCGAGTGTCACAACCTTAATCGGTTTAGTTAGTCTTGATCCTTGGGTTACAAGTTTGGGTATTTGAGATTAATTCTTGTCTTTAGATCCTTTCTATACTGAAGCCTCAACAACCTTTATAGAGAGTGTCCTTAGATAAGTCATATAAAGCCTTGGAACTTCACCGTACATTGCTTTACCTTAGTATACCTTTGCAACTCTTAACTCTGTCCTTAGTTCTTTAGTATATCTTGAATCGATTGCCACAATTAGACACCTGGATCTTTAGGGTTGCTGTTTTCCCAATATATTTGCAAAGCTCATACATTTACTTACTTGACGATTTATAACTAGATTTAACCTCCCAAATCCCTGTGTTCGATACTCTGGAATTCTTGCTTAACTACGTCGATCCGTACACTGCGGGTTCGCTTGCTTGATTCTAGTTTTATAAATTTAAAGCTTATTTGCACGCACGCTAAGTGGCGAACAATCATTTCAAACTTAAATGGTTGTGGAGTGAAAGATTTTCTAAAGGAAAGTTCGAGTTAAATTTGACAGTGGTCTGATAGTGTGAAAGCGTGATTTTTTGTTGATAGATTTGGATACCATTGTAAATTTTGGATATGGACCAAGACACGGTCGAGTTTCTCTAGGATATTATTAGGTCCATTACACTTTTTACTCCATGTGAACTCATTGCCGGTGGTTTTCAAATCCTCCAAGTTGCAGTTGTTTTTTAAGTTAAGTAGTCTTTTGAATCTATTTGTGTTGATTGGAGCACCTCCTTGTTTTTCCGATTATTGTTGAATCTCGTTAAGATCACCAAGGATAATACAGGGGAGGTCAGAGTTGTGTACGAAGTTGGATATTGTATCCCAAAAATGGTTTTCGAGGTTTTCTTGTGGAGAAGCATAAGCAAAAATGAGATTCATTTTATGATCCGTGTTATTACAATTGAATTTCATAAATGAATTTGTCATTTTAAAACTTGAGAGTTATTGTTTGGTTTCTAAGTTGATATTCTTTCTAAAGAAGGCATAAACCTCATGCCCTTCCGGAAGCCGGACAATAGATCATATTGTCAAAGCCAACAGATTTCCAAAGGCGGTCCTCTGGTGGTTTTTCTGATTTTGTTTCAGCAAGAGCGATAATATTGATCATGTGATCCTGCAAACAACTTTGAGGTTTGTCCAGAGGGTACTCCGGTCCATTCCTCTAATGTTCTACAAGTTAATAATCACAGAGAAAAAGTTTTTTTTACTCATTTGCAAAGCGGTATAGCCTGGTGATCTGATTGTTCTTCGTAGTAGGAAGGGCTTTATCGGCATTCGGGTATAAGAAATGATGAGGAGACTTTGTAGTAGGTCATACTTTTACAAGTGGAGAAGTGATTCATGGTGAGATTTATGTTTTTTAAAAGGTAAAACCTCATGAATAGGTAGCATTGAGATTCATAGTCTTTTTGCGGGATCAAAACTGGTATGAATATTTTTGTTTTCTTTTTGCCAATTGAGTCTTTGATGCAAAGACTTTGGTTAAGGAAAAAGTTTTGTTAATATTATAGGTCGTTAATTGGTTGGTACAATCCATAAAATTACATTTTCTCAAAAGCAAGTGATCACACTGTTGGTAAAGAAACATCGGTACAAATAAAGGTCTCTTTATAGACAATCAGCTCGTAGTCTTTTTGTGAGGGGTAATCGCTTCACATGAACGAAGCGCATCCTCCGCGTGGTAAGTCAAGAGTAATAACAATTCTAATTGAGTCAACAACGTAGTTTGGTATGATTCAAGGGTGTTTATTCCCACAAAAGATATATTGCGTGGATCAATAGACATGTATTGTAGCCCTAGATCTATGGGTTGTAGCCCCAAATGAATGTTATCAATCTTATTCGAATCACCAATATCACAAAATGAGAAAGTATAAGGCCAAAACAGCATGGTCACATACTTAGAGGGTGAAGAAGGGAGAAGAAGATCAAAGTGTAGAGTAACAGGACATGAGTTACATAGCCCGGGGATATATTTCATGTGTTTTAAACTAAAAAAATTAATAGGATTTATCATATTAAACTCAACACAGTGCCAATATTGTTGGAATTTCTTGAATGGTGTAGATCGGAAGATCAACGGGTTTGAGAGCGTACACCAACAGCTATTACCATATCCTTTGTTTAAGGTATCCGGACCATTGAGTCCCTAATTGTATCCGATGATGCAGTTTTGAAGATCCTGTAGAGAGAGCAGAAGCAAAGGAAACTGCACTGCAAGACACATCCTAAGACATCTCAAGGGCCAGAACCACATTTCAAGTATCACAAGAGGGGTAAGAGTGTAGCATCTGCTTGAAAATCTCCAAGAAAGAGTGATTATCCTCAAAGACAGACCATAAAACAGTTCCAAACACAGTTGATATGACTTGTCAAAATAAAAACGGGTAATAATCAGATGGTTTATAATGTTCTAATTGAAGAACAAAAACAACATATAACATTCTGAGTGGGTAGGGTTGCTACCTCTAGTTTCAAAATCATTTAGGGCCCGTTCATTTCCCATATCCTGATATGGGATATGGGTATATGGATATCACATATCCGATATTCATGTTTCGTAATTGAGTATATGAATATCAAAGTCATATCCTAGATATTAATACTTTACTTTTTAATCGTTTTTGATATCTTAAAAAATTGAGAGATATCACAGTCATTTTCTCTCACGTTTCCCTCAAACCTCTCCCTCCCCAGTCTCCCTCTTTTGATATACCTCACCATCTTGCTAAACACAAGTATCAGATATGAGATATCAATCTCATATCCATATCTATGATATCTATACCGATACCAATATCAGATATACTCATATCTAATATGGGAAATGATCAAGCCCTTAGTAGTAACCAAATGCATTGTTCGAATTCCATAAGAAGTTTATGCTTAGATTGATTCCAATTTGTAAACATATTGTAGATCTTGTTCCAAAAGGTTGATTTAAGAAGGAGGTGGGTAAGAAACGAGTTCAGACAAAACTTGGGATCGTAATCGCAGATCTGATCTTGTTTCATGTGGTTGAGTTGTGTAGGAACGGTTCGCAACAAAGGCAGTGCTGCAGAGAGATTTCAACATAGCGTTCTCTATAAAAACGATACAAAGGCTTAAACGCAAAGAAACCCCACCACAGAGCCGAGAAGATGTTGCAATGACAGTAATCATGTTTCCTTTTCTTCTTTCTTCTACTTGACCTCATCATTCTATGTTGGACGATGGGGCTTGTCTCGGCTTGAAATGGTTGGAAAACATCTTGGTTGTGCCTTCTATTTTCTCTACTTTAATGGCTGCTTCCCATTTATTCTCGAAACCGAGGATTAACTCTCCTCTTCCTAGGATCTACGAGAAGGAGACAGCTCCAAACAACTCGCATGCTTCTTCTTCGTCTAGGGCATCCCGAGGAGGATTCGACGTGACCCCTTGAAAAGCCAACCAAGAGTCAGCAGGGACATTGGCTCATTGGTGACTTGTGCTTGCCGGCGGCGCTGAACTAGGGCTTGGATGTTTCCCTTCGTTTTTAAAACTTGTGGATAAAGGGTGTGGGAGGCACGTATAAACGCGTACAATTTGTGGGTTTTCGGTTTTTTTAATAAAAAAAATCCAAAATTGTATAATTTAAAATGACTATAATGTTACGCTTATATGACTATATTTTGGACAAATAAAGAAAATAATCTATGATTGACAATAGTATTTTATGGATGAACATTAATAATTTATACAGATGAACAATTGTATAATTTAAAAGGTCACTAATTTGATTTAAGAAAAATGCTGACATGATGGCATTTGTAGCATATATAAGACATAAGATTCCCGTTGATACTAAGATTTCTATTTGAATTGAACATTTGGTCTCATCAAACAAGACAATAAAAGAAGGCTGATACAGTAAAAAAATTATCAAAGTAATACAGGAACATTGAAGAGAGATCGAAACTAATGAGTTCTGGGTGATCCGAGTGAGATAAAGACGAATGAAGAAGCTAATAAAAGCCTACTTGAAGTGACTATTCTACCTTACGGGACTTCTTGGGCTGCTTCTTCTGCTGCTCAGGGAAGACAAGCCGAAATACAGCAGCCGCGGTGATTGCGCCGACGAAGGGGCATAGCCAGTAGACGTACAACTGCTCCCATGTGTTGTGCATGTTGTTCAGGTAAGCCCATCCGAACGCCTGTCCACATATATAACAAGATGTGATAGGTTCCTTTTGGTTTTTGGTTAGTGCATAAATTAAGGAGTCTAAGTATTAGAATTAAAAGAAAATTTTTTTTTTATCAGAATCTCCTTTGTGGTAAGGAAATGAAGGAGATGAAAAGCTATAATTTTGTAATCCTACAAAAGTTTGATTATCAAACACTCACTTTTTTACGATTAATATAAAATATTCATTTTTATACCTAATAATTCTATTCATTCTTCATCTATAATCTTAGTTTAAGAAATCTTATGTTTTCAAACGGAACCGATGTTATTTCATTCATGACAGCTATCCTGTAGGAAAGAGTAAGAGACTGACATTGGCAGGATTGAGAGAAGGGCCTGTATAAGCACCACCGGGCACAACCACAGCCACGGTAGCCACAGAGAGCAGGCACGTCTTCAGTACTGTACCACCGGGCACCTTGACGATGATCACAAGTACCGCCAACGTAATCAGAAACGTCAGCACGGCTTCCGCAATTGCTCCTGTGTGAAGGTCCACTCTAAGTGATGGACCTTCCAGCATGTGCTTGTACTCCTTCGGAATCGCTTCCATTATCGCCATCGCACCGCCCACCGCACCCGCGGCCTAAACATATACAATAACGATAAATTACAATTGAAATACGCTAGATCTGATTAAAAAGAAACAAAATCGAAGATGAGACCTGAGCGGGGAAGCGGAGGGCCATGGAGAAGAGTGAATCCTTAGTGACCCCGGCGGCGTAGAAGGCGGCGGTGGCAGTGGGATTGAATGTGGCACCACCAAGGAGAGCTCCGACGAAATCAAAGATGAAAACCAGAGTTGCGATCAAAGCCGTCATAATCAGGAGCGTTGGGGAGCCCTCCACGCCGATCGCTCCGGCGATGGACGACGTGAATATCCCGATCGTGGAGGCGCAGAAGACCCACATTAATGTGAGCAAGAAGTCGGCTATCGCCATCTTTATCGCACCCACCACCATGATTGTTAATCGTACAACAGGATCGATGAACTGGCTTTGTATCTCTAGGGTTTTTTCTCTTAGCGACGAAACTGATTTTCAAAGAGTTAAAAAAAAACAATAACTAGAATCTCGAGAGTTATCTACCAAGAATCTCTGCAATTAGGTAGAAAATTTTCTTTTTTTAATTAATATATTCACGCAAAAATTTATCCGTATCAAACTAACGGATCAAAGAATTTTTTTTTTTTTTTTTTTTCCCTAAAATTTTTTGTAACAAATACGTCTCATTTCAAATATAAATTTGTTATTGTAGTGCTTACCGAAACAATTAGTTTCTAGGTTATGATGCTCAACTCAAATTAATCTTCAAGGTCGAAATTTTGGTTTTTAACGAGATCTGTATCAAATTCTAGACAAATCCATATGAAGTCGAATACGAGAAATGGAGAAACAATGACAACTACTTGAATTATCTCCTTCCAGTAAACCTGTAACTAAATACTCCCAACACTAGATGCTTTTTTAAACCAAAAGTTTCACACAAAATACAGATAAAGCATGTAAGCATCAAATGGGAGGGATGAATTGCAGATATTAACCATCACATCGTTCTTGTGAAAATTAATTTCAGATTTAATTCATCCTTTTTGCTAGGATATAGTTTGTAAATCTAGTATGAAACACTTTCAATTACAAGATATACTAATGTATTTCATCATAATCAATATACAATTGAATGAATTGTAAAGGTCTCGTGCCGAGGATATAGACCACGATATCAATGGGTGCCAAATTATGTAAAAGAGGGAATTGTTTTTGGCTGGGTGAAGGTGGTTTACAAATCTCGTCTACAAACACATCTTTTTTTTTTTGAAAAGGTTACGTATATTGAGAAGAGAATTTACACAAAAGCCACTTTGACCGAACAAGAACCAAAACAAACTAAGCAAAGCCGGAAATAAGCAAGAACTACCAAAAGAACATCCTAAAGAAGATAAATGCCATGTAACTTATCCCACCAAGTGGAGTCAGCAGAACGATCTTTCCAACGAAGAGAGGCGAAGTCCTTGATAGCAGTGATAGTGTGGTGAGCGCAGGTAGTAGGGGAGGGAGGAGAGTTGTTGTAGATTAGGTCGTTCCTAACTTTCCAGGTGGAGTATATGTAAGCCGTGATAGAGGAGAAGCGAATGTTTGAGATCAGATCGTGCTTCCTAGCTTTAGAGTTTGCGAGCCAAGCCCAAATGCCACTAGAATAAGGGTAAGGGGGGTGAAGCTTAGTCCAGCGGGAGATGATGCCCAGACGAGGCTAGTGAAGCTACAGGAGCTCCAAAGATGGGAGATGGTTTCGGGATGGTTACCGCAAAGTTTGCACGTATCATCAGTGATGAGGTTCCAATGCCTGAGTTTCCTAAGGGCAGGGAGTTTTTGATGGAAGGCAATCTAGGATATGAAGCTGCACTTGGGGATGTGAGCCCTTTCCGTAAGTGTTTGAGGTTGATGGGGTTAAGCGGGAGGGAGAGGTTCCTGAAGAAGAGGTAGGCTGTAGAAGAGTTGAAGGAACCATTGGGGTGGGTGATGGGGTTAAGTGGACCCGAGTTGAACCTAGTGAGGATCTCATCTCTGACCTTGAGAACCATATTCCAAGTATGATTGTGGTAGCTCTTGTGCTCGATGTTCCATATAGAGGAGCTCTTGAGGATGTTCTTGTGGACCTAGTTGCTCCAACAGTTGTCGTGCCTACTATTCAACTCAAAAATAAGCTTGTAAAACAAGCTTTGTTCTAGGACAAAAGCTCCTTGAAACCAAGACCACCATGGTCGATAGGAGAGCAAACGGTATTCCAGGCGATAAGAGCACGGCTGCTGGAGCAAATACCAGACCAAAGGAAGGATCTAAGCAGGCTTTGGATGGTGTGGATGATTTTTTGTGGGGATGAGGAAGACATTGCACCAGTAATGGTGCATAGCCTGGAGAATGAAAGATATGACTTGTTTTCTACCGGCAGAAGAGAGGTTTTTAGCATGCCAAGAGTTAATTTTTATGGTGATTTTATTGATGAGAGGCTGGTACTCAGGGATGCTAAGGCGCTTGCTACCAATTGGAACCCCGAGGTAGTGAAAAGGGAGATGTCCAAGAGCAATGCCGGTCCCGTTGGTGAAAATGTGATGGTCCTAAGGAGGGACTCTGCCAAGGAAGAGGGATGACTTATCAGTGTTCATCCTAAGTTCCGAGCAGTCGCCAAAAGAGTCAAGAGAGCTCTTGAGAATGAAGATGGAGGTGATATCAGCCCTGCAAAAAAGTAAGAGGTCGTCAACAAAACAAAGGTGGGTTAGGCGAGGGTTATTTCACTTAGGGTGAGGGTTGAAGTTTGGGTTAAGTGTGTTGGCATTGATCATAGAGGAAAGAATTTTCATGGCTATGAAAAATAGGGGGGAGAGGGCAGCCTTGTCGGAGACCTCTAGAGCCTTTGAAGTAACCCCGAAGGCCAACATTCACATTGGTTGAGTACGAAGCTTGGGTGATACAAGATTTGATCAGTTGGATAAAGGCAGGAGGGAACCCGAACATGTTTAGGTTGTGGAGAATGAAGTTGTGCTCGATAGTGTCAAAAGCCTTGGAGATATCCACCTTTAATAGAAAATCTAGGGGATATGTGGGATTGGGTATACTTCTTGAAGATGTCTTGACAAAGGAAAATATTGTGCTTGATAGAACGGCCTTTGACGAAGGCACTTTGGCACTTGCCTATGATGTTAGAGAGATAGGCGTTAATCTTGGAAGCCAAGATCTTGGCAATGGTTTTATACACAACATTGCAGCAGGAGATAGACCTAAAGTCGGAGGGATGAGTAGGGTTTATCTTCTTGGCAGTAAGAGAGATGGAAGTGTGGTTCAACTGCTTGAGAAAATAGCCAAATTTGAAGAACTCAAGGATGGCCTGGGTGAAGTCATGCCCGATAATGCTCCAAGAGGCTCTAAGAAAGAATGTGTTAAAACTATCGGGGCTAGGGGCCTTATTGTCCCCCATATTAAAGAGAGTATTCTTGATCTCCTCAGGTAAGACGGGGCTAGTGAAGGCAAGAGCATCAATAGGGGAGAGCCTAGAACAAGGGAGGTTAGGTATAATGTGAGAATGTTTGAGGGTAGGGGTTAAGAATGGAAGAGAAGTGGTTGACGATGGTGGAGGCTGTAAGAGCCTTAGTCTTTGGAGCCTAGGAGTCCTTGTTGAGCCTTGGCGGAGCCTTGTTGGGCCCTATTGATAGGTGATGGAATCACTATCAATTAGGGTAGTTTTTAGAGTCTTTTTATTGCATTAGTGTCGGTTTATGCTACTAACTCCTTGATTCAGAAGAAGAAGATCAAAAGAAGCTAAAGAAGGAGTTATAAGCACTTAGGAGTGAAGATCGATCACGAAGCAAAGCTTCTGCTGCCTTACTGCCCCTGCGGGTCCTTGTAGCCACCCCTGCGGTGACTTGCCTTGACGAGACGAAGACCAGCTCCCCTGCACCTCCCACTGCGCCCTGCCTGCGCCTCGCCTTGGGAGCTGGAAGGTGAAGAGTCTGTGTCACCGCCCCTGCGTTGGCCTTAAGGCGCCCCTGCGCCTTGAAATCAGAAACGTCCGGAAGGCGAAAGGTCAGACGTTGAAGTGCATTAAAGATCCACCCCAGCGGAGTTATGTAGCCGCCCCAACGGTTCTGAAGAAGATCAACCAATTCTGCCTAAACCGCCCCTGCGGTTCCTGAAGGCCGTCCTTGCGGTTTAACGCCAGAAGCTTTACTCCGGGTGTTTACACCACCTTTATGGCATTTAAGGTGGCTGGTATAGGCCAGCTATTTACTCCTAATTAATTGTCTTTTGTAGTATAAATAGTCCATGGCTGATTGCTAGAATCATCCATACTTTTCCCCACAAAATCCATTTTAGACTTGAGTTTTTCCATTGTAATGAGTTGCTAACTCCCTTGCTACATTGGGTTGGTTTGAAGTTGCTTTGTTACTTTGGTTGTAAGTTCTTTTAATATAAGTTTTTATTCAGTAATGCTTTGTGTTTCCTTGATCTCTATTGTCTAAATTTCATGTTAACTATTACTTGAGATTGATCACCTTAGGTTCTAAAGTGCATGTAAACAACTAGGATCAATAGGTTCCGGGTTCGGGTCTTTAATCTAGTAGCAACTTTAAGTAATAACGGGTTGTAATTACTTAAAGAAAAGAAACACAAATATAAAGATAAGTTTAACGGTTTTAATCTTCTCTTTATATCCCTTAGTCTTTGTTTGAATGCTAACTTGTTATTTGTTCTTGTAGATTTAAGGAACTTTAATAAGTTAAGTTGTGCTGATGCCGGTTGGCTCAACACATATGTATGATCGAGACGGGAGATTACTTAAAAACTTGTAAAAGGAATGCACCAAAGTAGCAATTGCATGTTTAGAATCAACCTAGTGTAGATTCATCCATTATTGTCTTACTTGTCGCATTTATCGTCTTTATAAGTTTTTGTGCATCAATTCAACCAAAACCCCCCCTTTGTGTCACTTGTCATTATAATCAATAATTGCATCTAAAATACCTTAACTCTCTTGGGTTCGACCCTTACTTAATCACTATACTTATTCTTAGTGCTAAGTCGGGATTTACTTTTGATTGGGTATAGACGACCATAGAAATACCTTCGGTCAAATTTTGGCGCCGTTGCCGGGGAGTTTTTGTATTTTATTGTTATTATTGATTATTGGTTTGAACCATTTTTATGGTTCAAACCCGTGCTACTAATTCCGGCTTTGCTTCTTTTGATCCAGAAATTGAGAGGACGCACATCCGGCAACGAAGACAACAACAACTACAACAAGAAATGGTTGACCGTACTCTTCGTCAACTTATGCAACCCACCTTGGCTCAAAACCCTCTTGCGGTCGCTATACCGGCACTAGGGGAAGGAGTCAACTTTGAGCTCAAGCCGGGCCTCATTCACTTGCTTCCATCCTTCCATGGGCTAAGTGGTGAAGACCCCATCAAGCACCTTGGGAAGTTCCACACCGTCTGTATTAGCATGAAGCCGGCCAACATTACCGAAGAACAAATCCAGATTAGGACATTCGGCTTCACACTCAAAGATTCGGCGGATGATTGGTATTACCACCTTCCATCCGGGAGTATTGACACTTGGGAGAACCTTCACAAAGCATTCTTGGAGAAATACTTTCCAGCTAAAAAGGCCAATAGCTTGAAGAAAGCTATAAGCAACATCGAGCAAGAGGCAACCGAAACTCTCTACGAGTACTTCGAAAGGTTTGCACGCCTCCGATCCAGCTGTCCTTTTCACGGATATTCAACTCAAGATCTAGTCTTGTACTTGTACAATGGCTTGCTAGACAATGAAAGGAGGATCGTCGATGCGGCTTGCGGAGGTAATATTCTTAACTCTACTCCTGACCTTGCTTTGGAAAAGATATAGGAACTAGTAGAAGGAACTCGGAACTTTGGAAAGACCCCAGCTAAGAAAGGAGTTCATGCCGTGAGTTCCGGGAAGAGCGAGATTTCCACCGAGCTGGCGAAATTGAAGGAAATGGTGAAGAGCTTAACACTTATGGGAACACCACAACAACTCAAAGCCTGTGGAGTTTGTGCTGACCCGTATCATCCAACGGACATGTGTCCACAAGTTCAAGATGACGATGCTGAAGTAAACACAATGGGTTATGGACAACCACATCAGCAAAGACCTAGAAACGATCCCTATGCACAGAATTTCATGCCAAATTGGCGTGACCAACAGAATTTTCGTTGGAGGGATCAACAAAACCAACAACAACAGTCCCGCCAAGGTAAGTATCACTCAACTGAAGATATGTTGCAGGTTTTGACTAAACACTTTGCTACCCATGTCCAAACAACAGAATCTAGCATCAAAAAACTTGAGAAACAGGTTGGTCAAATGGCGGAAGCCATTACAAAAATCGAAACCAGGACCTCCGGCGGATTACCCTCTCAAACGGTTATAAACCCAAAGGTGATGTTAGAAAAGGCTCAATCATAGAGGAAGAGTCCCTACGTCGAGCCAACAACGTAAAACAAAGGCGCTGCTCGGGAGGCAACCCGAAGAAATAAAAAGAGGAGGTTCTGTCAAGAAGACCGCCCCTGCGGCTCTACACCCCGCCCTTGCGGCGACACCCCTGGCTAGCGCCACCCCCGGCGTTGGGCCTGCGTCTACTCACGTAGGTCACCGCCCCCGCAGTGCCAACCCTACGCCCCTGCGGCGGCCACCCTTGACACGCACCCTCAGCTCCGCCCCCGGCGTAGAGGCTGCGTACCCCCTCTCTCCTGTCACCGCCCCCGCGGCGACACACACCGCCCCTGCGGTGCAGTTAAGGAAAAAAAATACACTTCCCAAAAATAACCTACATCTACTACCCTCTCCACTCTCTCTCTATTCACTCTTCGAAACCTAGCCGCCTCACCTCCCACGCCCTTGCGCCCTCCAGTAACTCATCGCCACCACCTCGTCACGCCCCTGCGCCACCTCCGGCAACCTAGTGGCGCCACCCCCTTACCAACACGAACAACCTCCACCACGCACAACCCTTCCATTCTCGCTCGGCTGCTCCACCTCCGGCGACAGCTGCAGCAACAGAAGAAAACGCTGGAAAAGCCCCATCGCCACCACCTTCGTCGAACGCCCAAATCGCCTTTTACTCTTCGCCCGCACCTGCGCCTGCAAGCTCCCGCCCTTGCGTCAAACCGCACTTGCGCCTCTTGCAGCCGCCCCTGCGGATATTACGACAGAAGGTTCGTCTTTTGATCAGATTACTGAACTTTCTAACTCTTTTACTTGATAAATTGCAAGAGATGGAACCACAAAGGAAATACAAGTTGACGGAAGGTGAGAAGGATCGGTATAGGATTGCTCAAAGCCGGGAGGTGCATGCAACCCGGTTCCTTGATGTTTCCACTTTGGAAAATCTGGGGATGTTGGAAAGTATGCAGGAATTTCTAAACAATGCCGGATTGGGTGATTTTCTGATAAAGAACGCTCCAACACACCCCGACCTCAGTAGACAGTTTATAGCCACATTCAAAATGGAGACGGAAGACCAATTGTGTGTTGGGCTTTCATTCAAGTACAACAAGAGGAAATACACATTGGATTACACCCAAATACAGGATGCATTAGGGGTGACCATAGCAGCTTCTGATGACTGGATAGAACCCATTCCGACGCCTGATTTGTTGGAATTTTGGCAGGCCGTCACTAGGTCAGAGTTTCATGCAGAAGGTGAGTACTCCAACAAATTCACTCACCCCTGTTTGAGGCTCATCTCAAAGGTCTTCATGAGTGTCTTTTGTGGACACAAGGAGGAGAATAAGGTTGCTCTCAAGGACCTTCCATTGATATATGCTTGCCTCTCCACGAATGATTGGGTGCCGGATTGGGCATATCTTTTCCTTACCGCTCTTAAGCGGATTAGGAAGAATGAGCCTCGGGACATCGTTGGAGGTGGGATCATATCATTATTAGCTACACAGGTGATGGATCTTCCTCCATTGGAAGAGGGTTTGGAGGCACCCTTATACACCGAAGGATTATTGAGGAGGTGCAGACTCCTCATGAGAGACGGGGAGCATCGGTTCTGGATCCCCCTTGCAAATGGGAGTCACATCACATATCTACCCCGTCGAATCCCATTGGGAGAAGAGCTCTCCGACCTATATGTACCGGCTGACCCTGTCCCTCCGAGACGGCCTCAGGTTGATATTGTTGGGAGGTACGCAGCCGGATCTAGAAGGGCCCACACCACTGATGAGGAGATGCCGACGGCGGGACACGATAGTCAGACCATGGAGAGTCTGCAGGCTCAAATGGCAGCTTTGACTACACAGCACCAGGCATGGCAGACCGAGTACCAGCGGTCCATGCTTGAGCAGCAGCAGACGTGGCAGTCCAGCTTCGCCTCCTCCATGACCACTCACTTTGACCGCCGTCAGGATGCTTGGCAGGCGGCGCATCAACAACAGTTGGAGACTCAGCAGCTAGCTTGGCAAGCTAGCTATGAGACTTCATTTAGAGAGAGGATGGAGGCTCAGGAGGACCGTATTGACACCCTTCACCGCCGCCAGGAGCATTTTTTCCGCCACTTCCCATTCCCACCGAAGGAGGGTCCGGGTGGTCCATCCGGACCACCCCAGTGAGGGGTACATTTCTTTCCCTTCTCCCACATTTATCTTTGACTCATTTTCACTTTGAGGACAAAGTGTACTTCAAGTATGGGGGAGGGATATATCATTGCTTGTACAGTTTATTGAGTAGTTTTTGGCATTTGTTTTTGCATTGTTAAATTTAGTTTCATTTGAAAAAAAAAGCCAAAGAAGTGAAAAAAAGGCATGAAAATCCTTGGATAAACCGAAAACCCTAAAGGGCGGTTTAGGTAAAAAGAAGGTAGTCCGACCAACCTTAGGTTGGTGCAAAATTGGACTTGAGGGATGTAAGTTTAAGTGAGAAAAGAAGAAGAGTGGCAAGGTGAAAACCCGAAAGGGCGCCTTAGCAAGATGAGCGACACCGAGTGTAGGTTTCCCTTCCGGCGTTTTGGCGACATAAGAAGGGGAGTCATAAGGAGGTTGTCCGGGTAGGCCACTCTTGGAGCGATAAGGATGGAGTATCTCTTTTTCTCACACTTCCTCTCTTTTCTTTCTTTCTTTCTTTGCTTTTCTCTGGTTTTCCATTATCTTTCTGTTTACTCATGCTTCCTGAGGCCTTTGAGTCTAGTTGATGACATTTGTTTTTACTCGGGACGAGTAAAAGGTCTAAGTATGGGGGAGTTTGATATGTGATGGAATCACTATCAATTAGGGTAGTTTTTAGAGTCTTTTTATTGCATTAGTGTCGGTTTATGCTACTAACTCCTTGGTCCAGAAGAAGAAGATCAAAAGAAGCTAAAGAAGGAGTTATAAGCACTTAGGAGTGAAGATCGATCACGAAGCAAAGCTTCTGCTGCCTTACCACCCCTGCGGGTCCTTGCAGCCGCCCCTGCGGTGACTTGCCTTGACGAGATGAAGACCAGCTCCCCTGCGCCTCCTACTGCGCCCTGCCTGCGCCTCGCCTTGGGAGCTGGAAGGTGAAGAGTCTGTGTCACCGCCCCTGCGTTGGCCTTAAGGCGCCCCTACGCCTTGACATCAAAAACGTCCGGAAGGCGAAAGGTCAGACGTTGAAGCGCATTAAAGATCCGCCCCAGCGGAGTTATGTAGCCGCCCCAGCGGTTTTGAAGAAGATCAACCGATTCTGCCTAAACCGCCCCTGCGGTTCCTGAAGGCCGCCCCTGCGGTTTAATGCCAGAAGCTTTACTCCAGTTGTTTACACCACATTTATGGCATTTAAGGTGGCTGTTTTAGGCCGGCTATTTACTCCTAATTAAGTGTCTTTTGTAGTATAAATAGTCCATGGCTGATTGCTAGAATCATCCATACTTTTTCCCACAAAATCCATTTTAGACTTGAGTTTTTCCATTGTAATGAGTTGCTAACTCCCTTGCTACATTGGGTTGGTTTGAAGCTGCTTTGTTACTTTGGTTGTAAGTTCTTTTAATATAAGTTTTTATATAGTAATGCTTTGTGTTTCCTTGATTTCTATTGTCTACATTGCATGTTAACTATTACTAGAGATTGATCACCTTAGGTTCTAAAGTGCATGTAAACAACTAGGATTAATAGGTTCCGGGTTTGGGTCTTTAATCTAGTAGCAACTTTAAGTAATAACGGGTTGTAATTACTTAAAGAAAAGGAACACAAATATAAAGATAAGTTTAACGGTTTTAATATTCTCTTTATATCCATTAGTCTTTGTTTGAATGCTAACTTGTTATTTGTTCTTGTAGGTTTGCGGAACTTTAATAATTTAAGTTGTGTTGATGCCGGTTGGCTCAACACATGTATGATCGAGACGGGAGATTACTTAAAAACTTGTAAAAGGAACGCACCAAAGTAGCAATTGCATGTTTAGAATCAACCTAGTGTAGATTCATCCATTATTATCTTACTTGTCGAATTTATCGTCTTTATAAGTTTGTGTGCATCAATTCAACCAAAACCCCCCCTCCCTTTGTGTCACTTGTCATTATAATCAATAATTGTATCTAAAACACCTTAACTCTCCTGGGTTCGACCCTTACTTAATCACTATACTTATTCTTAGTGCTAAGTCGGGATTTACTTTTGATTGGGTATAGACGACCATAGAAATACCTTCGGTCACCTGTCAGCCGCACCTGCGCACCACATGGGCCGCCCCTGCGCAACAGGTTAGCCGCGCCTACGCCTTAGTCGGTCCGCCCCTGCGGTTTTGTGCGGCTGCAGCCACCTTTGTTGACCTCTTGACCTCTCTTTTGGGAAAGCTTCGTATATAAGCCTCCCAACCTTCAGATGAAGGGTTTCTCCACTTCTTTCCAGCTCCTTCATCTCCCTTACGTTCTTCTTCTCCTTCATATTCTCCTCTTGTTTCCTCTTTGATCTTGTGAGAGAGTTTTTGTGAGTTTGTGTTGGTTTGAAGCTTGGATGATCTTGAGCTCGTGGCTAAGGTTGATGATGTGTGTTGTTGTTGTTGTGTTAAGGTGATAGACGTGTTGATGCTCCATAGTTGCAGCCTAGGGCTTGTGTGGTAAGCTCTTCTCCTTCATCCCTCTTCTTTCCATCTTTCTTGCTTCTTTCTTCCTTTCTAGCTTAGGATTCACAAGCTAGGCATGTGTTGGATCCTTTCCTATCCTTTTGTTGATCATATATATGTATATGTGCATATGTGTTGCTGTGGTATGTGGAAGAAGTGAAGAGAGTCGAGAAAGAGATCGAAGAGAAGTCGGGACCAACTCTCTGCATAGTTGGCCGCCCCTGCGCCTGACTCTAGTCGCCTCTGTGCCTGACTCCAGTCGCCCCTGTGCCTGGTGTGTGAGCCGCCCCTGCGCCTCACTGGATCAGCCGTGTGCTCTTGCTTCTGTTAGTGCATACCATATTGGTATGTCTTCCTTCCTTCCCTTCCTTTGGCCTTGGCTTAGTTGATAGCTAGGTTATGGTGGTTAGGATATGTTGTATGATAGAGATGTGTCTTAGGCACTTGTGTTGATGTTGAGGTTATGCCATAGGCATATGTGAGCTTGTTATGATCTTGAGATTTAGATTGAGGTTGTAGGTTGGTTCTGGTTATGAAGACGAGTCTCCTAACCCTTTCAGGTTATGATGTTGTGTGCCTTGCTCTTACAAGCGTAGGTTTTCTTCCCCAAGGGGAAGCTGTGACGCGGCATTAGATACGAGTGTGACAGGTAAGTCCATAGGACTTACTTAGCATTCAGTTATGGATTTGTATGATTGTGATGGTTGTGTATGTTCATATGATTGTGCATTTATAATCTAAACCGGACTAGGACGACCATTTATTACATTTAAATGGCCCAAGTGTATTATAACGGGCGGTAACCACTTGCTAGAAGCTCGCCGAGTGTGGAAGGAGGTGCTCGGAAGCCAGTAGTTCATGGGGGAGGTAGATCCCCATGCAACACTTGGGTTAAAGGGGGAAGAGACGGGGTTCTTTAGGCTCCTCGTGTTACAAAAGAAGTTGAATTAGTAATGGAATAACGTAATAAAAGATAATAAATGAATGTGTGTGACATTGCATGTATGAGATGTTGATGTGTGGTTGTGCTATTACCTTCATGCTTATCTATTGCTGTAGCTAACGGTGTATACCGTGTTGTAGATGATCTGCAGGTTAGGAAGACTGCAGAGTGAGCCAGATGGTGTGACCAGCCGAGGACTTCTGTACATTAGGATGCGTGGGTTGGGATCTTTTGTATCAGTTGTTGTTGTTGTTGTTGTTGTTGTTGTTGTTGTTGTTGTTGTTGTTGTTGTTGTTGTTTTGTACTCGGCTTTGAGTTTGTAAACTCTTTTGATGTATTATACAATTTTCATGTATTTGGTTTTACTCTACTTGTGCCTTGTTGTAAAATCCAGTGAACTTGTTGTCAGGCTAGGGTCAGGATCCATTGTGAGATCCTAGCTGATAGCATGTATTATAGTCTATATTTTAGGACTTGTTTAGACGTTTTATCTTCAATAATCTGCATGTTTGAATGTATATTAAGTGATTAAATTGTCGTTTCATCTACCTTTACGGGAATCGAGGTCTACACCAAGTTTCGTTGTAATCATAGGTAAAATGGCACATGATGGACTAAAATGGAGCTAAGGAGCTAAGGAGTCATAAGAGCTACATTTTGGAGCTTAAAGAAGAACTCAGGAAGTAAGGAATTAATGAAGAAGATTTACTTTGGACCAGATTTGAGAGATTTCACATTCAGCTGAGATTCACCTCGGTCAGCTACAGTGTCACCTCGACCGAGGTGATCTTGAGGAGCGTCCCGACCGAGGTGAACACCCTGGCGCCGGCGAGATATATTTTATTTGGCTGAGATCTTTTATTTTTGGAAGGAAGAGATCTTATATTTTTGGGCTGGATTTCTGGAAGGAAGATCATATATTTGGGAGATCTACTTTAGAGATATGGATATATTTTATTAGGATATTATCTTTTTAAGATATTATTATCTTTGGAAGATAATTCTCCTATAAAAAGGGCTGGATTTTCCATAATTCAACATCACCGTAGGCTAGAATCTGACATTACACTGCAGTTAGGAAGGATTTTTGGAAGTTGAAGGAAGTTTGAAGATTGAAGGAAGGAAGTTCATAGCTTTGTGATAGCTTTTGGAGGGGATTAGTAAGACTTTCTTTGATTCCCTTTGGTTTTATTGTCTTGTTGGATTTTTGATCCAAGGAACGCTGATTTGTTTGATATTTGATTCAGTTATTGAAGCCTTGTTCTTTAAGGTTTTTGTGTTCAAATATTCATTCTCTTCCCATATATTTGATTATTGCTTTCATGATGATGAGTGGCTAATTTCCTTGTGCGATTCTAGGGTGATTGGCTGAAAGTTGTGGGAAAGACAATGATAGAATAATCTTAATCCCAATAGGACCCTGAAAGCTCGAGTCTTTAACCTTAACCCTAGAATACCTCGTTCAGTCGATGAACATCTCGGCCGGGGTGGAACTTGACTGACCGAGGTGACCTTTTCTGATCCGAAACTGAGAGTTAAGTGTTAGAGTTTGCCAAATCCTATTCTTATTACAACTTTCCTGGTTCAATGCAAGCCTAGGATGAGACTTACCCGGTGATTCCTTAGTTTGTTTACCCATGATCACAAGTATAGGTAATAAAGGTTTATCCTTTATTGGGGTTTGAGTGTGCCTTCATTCCATCTTTGTGAGTTAGCCTGAGACTTACCCAGTAATGGTTGATTCTATTCCCTTAGTTGGTGTGTTGGTTTGAGATAATAGTTCCTTTCCTTAGTACCTTTAGACTTACCCGATAATAGGAGCTTTGGTTTGGGATTGTGAGTAGTGAGACTTACCTGGTGATCTATTCTACTTTAGAAACACCTTCCCTTTGCAAAATCTCAGCTTTGTCCGCTTATCTTGAGATCTTGAGTTGGAACCACAACTAGATGCTTTAATCCCTAGAATTTGCATATTTCCTTTAATTGACCTTATTATCATCTTTTTGATTGCTTTAATCGCTTTTGTGGTTATTAGTTGCATTGACAACCTATACTTACTTTGTTTCACCTAAGTCCCTGAGATCGACCCCCCAGAATTCTTGCTTTTCACTATAATTGATCCGTACACTGCGGGTTCGCATCCTTGTTTAAGCATATTTCTTGGGATATAAATTTAAAGCTTGCACACACCGTTTGGAGCGAACAAGTTTTTGGCGCCGTTGCCGGGGACTTGGTCTAGACCGAGCCGGTTGCGGTAGTCTTTCGGGGCAATTGTCCCTGTTGCTACTAACCACTCTACTTGAGTGACTTTCGCAGGTTCTTTTTCTTAGGTTTATGCGAAGAACCCGTGTTGGGAAGGAAATTGTTCCTTACGATCCCGAACCAGAAAAGACATACAAAAGACGCTTAAAAGAAGCGAAAATGGCCAACCAAGACAATCATGATCTTGAGGCCGAATTGAAGGAGGCGATGGAACAGTTGCGCCTCAATAGGGAAGAACTGCAGCGCGAGAGGGAGCAAACTCGCACCAGAACTGCAGAAATTGAAGCAGATATGGCTGAGCTACGAGCCCAGATTCTACATCGACCAGACCCTCGACCGAGGTAGGACCCCGCTTCAGTTGCCACGGCCGAGATACTTCCACCTCGGATGCCTGTCCGAGATGTTATTTTTGCAGGTATTCCACATACCTTAGGATAGAGGATGGACCCAAACCAACAAGCGAGGCGTCCAGGAGTCAACCTAGGCGATCCAGCGGAGCATGATTACGAACTTCGACCGCAAGTTCTATCCATGATTCGTCAGTGCCAGTTTGGAGGTTTAGAGAGGGAGTCTCCGCATCAACATTTGCAAAACTATGAGATTTTGATGGAGACCTTGAGACCTTCAAGGCTGGAAAATAATAATTACAAGCTAAGGCCTTTTTACTTTTCTTTGAAGGACAGGGCGCTTACTTGGTATTAGTCTCTTCCTCTCGGAAAGATCAACACTTGAGAGGAGATGACGATGGAGTTCTTAACAAAATTCTTTCCCCCCTCCAAAACCGCTGAAATGAGAGGAAAGATCAATGCATTCATCATGAAGGACAAGGAGAGTTTGTCCAAGTCATGGGAGAGATTTAAAGATGTTCTCTTGGATTGCCCACATCATAGGATTCCAAAGATAGAGTTGTTGTAGATATACTTCAAGGGATTGGATGGAGCTACCCAATTCAACCTTCAACTACTATCCGCCGGCACATTCATGGACATGCTGATTGATGAAGCTTGGGAGTTCATTGAGAAACAAGCTTTGCACACATGGAGAAGTACTTCCACCAAGGAGCTAAAAATGGAGTTAAGAGAGTTAATTTCCAAGAAGCTCCATAAAATGACAATCAACTCATCTCCCTAAAAAATGATGTGAAGCAATTGAAGTACCTTTTGGTTGCTCCCACCAAAAAGGAGGAGGGAGGATATCAAGGGTCAAGGAACAACAATCATGGTTTCCGGAATAACAGCAACTACAACAACAATAGAGACTCCAACAACAACAATTGGAGATCCAACAATCAAAATCCGGGTAACCCTTATTCTAATTCAAATTCTAATAATTCTTCTAACCCTTTCTCTTCTTCTTCTTCTACGTACTCCATTGAAGAGCCAGGAGCCTGGATCAAGTTCGTCCCAATCAGAGAAGAAAGATGCAGTGCTGGAGGCCATCTTGATCAAGCTCAACGCTATAGAGACGTCCATGACTTCATTTTCAAAGGCACAAAAAACCTTAGAGCAACAATTCTTTAATAAGGCGAATGAAGCGCCAAGAGATCCGGGGAAGCTCCCGGCAAGGACAGAGAGCAACCCTAAAGGACAGATCATGGCAATAACAACGAGAAGTGGACTGAAAACTGAGATCCACTGCCTCGGTCGATGCCAGTGCAGACGAAGAACACATCGGTCCAGGTACAGACGAGGAACACTTCGGTCGAGGTGCCACCCGAGGTGGAGTCCCAGAAAACTACGGACAAAACTGAAGTTTATGTCCCACCTCCTGCATATAAACCACTACTTCCATTCCCCCAGTCAAGGGCTAGAGCACATCTAGACAAGTACTTTGGTAAGTTCCTTGACTTGATGAATAAATTACATATTAACATCCCTTTCCTTGATGCTATTCTAGGGATGCCTGCCTATGGGAAGTTCTTAAAAGAGATTCTATCAAGGAAGAGGAAGCTGAAAGATTTTGGTGAAGTAAGGATGACATCTAAATCCTCGGAGCTCATTCAAATCATGAAGGAGAAGATGCCACCTAAGTTGAGAGATCCCGGCTCATTTTGCATTCCCATTCAAGTTGGGGATGTAACTTGTGAGGCGTTGTGTGATCTAGGAGCCAACGTGAGCATCATCCCGCTGGAGCTATGTGTGAAGATCGGACTTGGAGAGCCCAAGCCGGTGAATATAAGATTATACATGGCGAACCGCTCCATTACCCATCCCGTGGGCATTTTGGAAGATGTTTCGGTTAAGTTAGGTAACTTCTACTTACCTATAGACTTTGTTGTGCTTGATATACCCGTAGATTATCCCGTTCCTATCATTCTCGGGAGACCATTTCTAGCAACTTCGGGTTGCAATGTGGATTGTAAGAATGCCAAGTTGAAATTCAACATTGGCGGAGATCAAGTGGAGTTTGCATTACTTGCTTCAATGAAAGGAGAGCCGCTGGAGGATGATATCATCAACATCTATGATGAAGAAGAATCAAGAGAATTGGTGAGCTCTATCCTTATTAATGATCCTCTTGAAAGAGTTATTAGTTTTAGCTTTATGGAGGAAGGTATAGATGCTTCTTGTGATGCAGATATACGAAGCTTAAATGCACTGGAAGAAGATCCAAGAGCTAAGATTGAAAAGCTAATCCAGGTAGAAGAATCTCCAGTTTCGGTCCCAGTTGCAGTACCTCGACCGAGGCACTTTCTGGACCAAGCGAGGTGTTCTTATCTGAAGAACATCTCGGTCACCCACTCTGGACCTCGACCGAGGTTGCAAGCGAGATGATGTCAACTGAGACTTCTGAAGGTCCAGTTCTTCGATCTAAATCTACTCCACTGGAAGGAGGGAGCAAGGATCCCCCTCAGAAAGCACCCCCACTTGTGGAGCTTAAACCACTTCCAAATCACTTGAGGTATGTTTTCCTTGGACCGGATTCTACTTATCCCGTTATTGTTAGTGCTTCCCTTTCCGAAACTGAATTATCTAAACTGATGCATGTCCTGAGAAAACATCAAAAGGTTTTGGGTTATACTATTGATGATCTTATTGGTTTTAAGCCTTCTTTCTGCATGCATAGAATATTAATGGAGGATGATCATAAGACTTCACGGGAACCTCAAAGACGGTTAAATCTGATCATGAAAGAGGTTGTGAAGAAAGAAATTCTTAAGCTGTTAGATGCAGGTACCATATTTCCTATCTCGGATAGCAAGTGGGTGAGCCCAGTGCATGTAGTTCCGAAGAAAGGAGGGATGACCGTTGTGACTAATAAGAACAACGAGTTGATCCTAACTAGGACCGTTATGGGCTGGAGGGTGTGCATCGATTACAGGAAGCTGAACGTGGCCACTCGGAAGGACCATTTTCCACTTCCCTTCATCGATTAAATGCTCGAACGGTTAGCCCAACATTCATATTTTTGCTATTTAGATGGTTATAGTGGCTTCTTCCAGATTCCTATCCATCCGGATGATCAAGAGAAGACCACCTTTACTTGTCCATGAGGGACATTAGCTTATAGGAGAATGCCATTCGGATTATGCAATGCACCCGCTACCTTCCAGCGATGCATGATGGCTATCTTTTTCGAGTACATAAAGGAGATCATGGAGGTATTTATGGATGACTTTTTAGTATATGGTTCCTCTTTTGATGATTGATTATCTAACCTTTCTCTAGTTCTACAAAGATGTGAAGACACTAATCTCGTTTTGAATTGGGAGAAGTGTCATTTTATGGTTAATGAAGGCATTGTGCTAGGACACCTCGTTTCCAACCGAGGTATTGAGGTCGATCGAGCTAAGATCGAGACTATTGAAAAACTTCCTCCCCCTTGTTCTGTTAAGGGTGTGCAGAGTTTTCTCGGGCATGCAGGCTTCTATAGGAGGTTCATCAAGGATTTCTCGAAGATTTCTAAAGCACTAACTAAACTCTTGAATAAAGATGTTGTTTTTGAGTTTTCGCAGGAATGTCTTGATGCGTTTTACAGGATAAAGGAAGCATTGATTACCGCTCCCATTATCCAACCTCCGGATTGGACCTTGCCCTTTAAAATCATGTGTGATGCGAGTGATGTGGCGGTAGGAGCGGTGCTTGCACAAAAGAAGGATGGCCGGACCAACGCCATTTACTATGCTAGCAAGACGCTAGATGAAGTCCAACTAAACTACGCCACCACCGAAAAGGAGCTTTTGGCGGTTGTATATGCTTTTTAGAAATTTCGCTCTTACTTAGTGGGAGTGAAAGTTATTGTTTACACTGACCATGCATCTATTCGTTACTTACTTGCTAAGAAGGATGCAAAGCCGCGTCTTATTTGATGGATTCTCTTGCTTCAAGAGTTTGACCTAGAGATTTGCGATAAGAAGGGATCCGAAAATTCTGTTGCGGATCACCTCAGCCGGCTACCTCCCTCTTCACGCGAGAAGTACGACCCACCCATCGATGATTCATTCCCCGATGAACACTTGCATTTGCTGGAACGTTTGATAGACTTCTTTATTTCACCCCATGATGAAGGTGAAGTATGGGGTGAGGACACCTTCCAGCATGTTTTGGGATGCCGTACGGTCCAGCTAGCGACCTTAAATCAAACGCTTCTTGGGAGGCAACCCAAGGTATTGCTTTCTTTTCCCTTTTTCTAGTCTAGCTTTAGATAGTTTGCTTATTCTTCGCTTTGTTTTGTTTTTGGCGTCCTAGACAGACACCATGTACTTTCTAAGGAAGGATTGCAACTCGAGAGAAAAACTGGAAGGACAGAAGTTCGAGAAATTAAGAAGACGGAGTTTGACTGAGACACATCTCGGTTGCTGTCACAGCACCTCGACCGAGATGATTCTTGAGCAACCGAGGCGACTAGGGCTAACAAAGATCCACCTCGGTCCAGACACCTCGGTCCAGTCGGGACCACCTCGACCGAGGTGACAGCAGAATCGGCGAGGGGTAAAAAAGGGGAACAATTTCTCTCTCTTTCCCTCCCATCCCTCTCTCGACCGCGCGCTACAATCACCTCGTTTCCCCATTCTTCAATCGTTTTCTACAATTTTTGCTCCGATCTTGCAAGGAAAGGCTAGAGGAACAGTTTGCAAGCGAGAAACTGCAACAAAAACACCTCCAATCGACTGAATCTGGGGTAAACAATCGAAAACCCTAACTTTCCTATTCTCGCTGATTTCAGTCGATTTTGGCTTTGGTTGCCATTGGTCTATGTTGAAAAAGGCTTAAGTACCCCATAGGAACAATTGGTAGTGATATTGGGGGAAAAGAACTGGAAATTTGAGAGTTGAAATCGCCCAGCCTTCCACCTCGGTCCAATCGAGCTATGTCTCGGCCGAGGTGATTCTTCAACCCTGTCAGACCGACCGAGGTGACCTGTCAGCAAAAAAAGTTGAGTTCTCGTTCTGATCGCCATATAGTTCTGAGGGATGCTCCCAGTAGATCCTCACCTTCTTCTTCTTCTAGACCTTCCATCCCGTTGATTCACGAGCGTCACCAGGCTAACTTTGACCGTATATGCGCGCACCCTGTGATTGCGCCGCGTTTTTTGGATATTTCTTCTTTTGATTGCCTCCATGTAGCTGATGATCTAAGGAGGATGGTTTCCATGGTAGGGCTGGAGCAGTTCATGGAGATTAGAGACCAGCCTACCTCGAGCCCACATTAGAGTTTGTGAGTTTTGTTACTCACTTGCCTGAGCAGAAAGCCATCAAGTACCGGTTGCTGAACCGGAACTACAACGTTCCCATGGACCAGTGGAGAGATATCTTTGGCTTCCCGACCCCTACAGTTCCCAACTTCTCTTCTCGAGCCGTAGCTCGACAGTTTTGGTGGCAGATTGCCCATGTTGTAAAGCATGCTGATAGGTGGAGACCTGGAGACTCTAGGGAGCGCATCATCTTCCACCTTGCTTTCCGACTAGCCCACCGGATCTTCAGTGAGACCCTTTTGGCGCGTACTGAGACACCCCAGAAGGTTAGACAAGGGGAGCTTCTGAGTCTATTTTGTATGGTGACTAGGGGAGTGCCTGATTTTGGGTCCATGTTAGCTGAGGATCTGCACCGGATCAAGGCTAAGAGGAAGGGCGATATCTGTTGTGGCGGCCTGGTGACTCATATAGCGACGGTCATGGATCTAGATCTGAGTGCATGTACACTGGTGGCGGCTGCCAAGCCGCTAGGACTGCGGGAGATGATCACGAGGAGGATTCTAGTTCCTCGTGGACTCACTACACCGTATGTAGCGATGACTTGGGAGCAGACTGCCCCTCAGGGTATCATGTGGTCGGCCCAGTTCTCAGTCTTCGACCCTCAGTATTGGTCTACCGCATGGATACCTTACATAGAGGATGCTAGAGACGCGGCAGCAACTTAGGTGCAGGAGGAGGATGAGGATGATGATGGCGGTGCTGCCATAGAGACAGGGACATATACAGCCGGCCCTAGTGTGCCAGTTGTCGACTTAGACGACGAGGCTACAAAGGAGGAGGCAGCTGCAGCACCATCATGTCCTTCTAGGCGCAGAGTCCGCAGGCAGAGGGATCCCATAGCTCATCGACGGATTGACGAGCTGACGGATCAGATGATTGACTCTTACGCCGCCTTGTCAGTGGAGATGATGGAGATGAGGGAGAGCCAACACTACCAGCGTCGTATGATGGAGATACAGTTCCAACATACCATGGGTTATCCTTTTGATCCATCCCAGCATCCCTTCGTCCCGTATCCACCATCACCACCAGCGGATCAGGATTAGAGCTAGCAGGGATTTTTTTCTTTATTTATTATGCAGCTCGGCTTATGTCCGGTGATTACTCTATTTTTAGACTTATTTTGACCCATTGGGACAATGTGTCCCAAGTATGGGGTATTTGGATGTACCTTATTTGGATGTACCTTATTTGACATTATGTGTATGACTTGTATGACTTTCTATTTATGATCTTTCTTATGCTCTGTGTGCTTATCTGAGACTACATGCATGCATACAGGCTATTTGATTGAGAAAAACGTCAAAAACTAGTTAAGAAAAAAAATTTATGACCTCGACCGGGATGATTCTGGCCAAATGAAGTCAAGCACCTCGGTTGAACTAGAACATCTCGACCGAGGCGGTTTAACTGAAACAGTTTTCGAAACGATTTTTGTGCTTCTTTCCTGGATATGACCTCAGTGATGATTTTGTTTGCAGATTGGTTTTGAAATCTTTATATGTTTGAAAGGTTTTATGATATGTTTAAGTTGCTAAATGCTTTGTTTGAAAATTTTGGCATGTTTAATACTTTATTTTTATCAAAATTATGTTGAATTTGAAGGTTGACACCACATGCTGAGTTCTATCACTTTCTTCCTAGAATGACTAAGGCAATTCATTCTCTTCTTCTTCTTGATCATGCTTACCCCCTCATATACATATTTAGCTCCCTTTACCTATCCAGGAATTTGGAAGCAAGCAAGTGAAAGAAAAGTTGAGATGTTGGCTGGAAGTTTTAGAAAGAAACAAATAGGTTTGGGGAAGTCAATCATGATGATGAGTAACTCGGCACCATTCACATAGCCGGGTGTTGGTGTCTTGCCAAAGTCGGATTGATCGATATTCCTAACGGGTCATGGTATGTGCATTAAGGGTTTGAGGCATCTCGAGAAATTGATGATTGCTGATCTCCTAGGCTTCGGTTATTGTGCACCTCTGTCCATACATCCCAAAAAGTAAAAAGTAAAATAAGCAAAGCTTATTGGTGGAAGATGTTGAAGTTCGAAGCAAGTGAAGTGAAGGTCCTTTTCCCGGATTCTAGCACCACATTCCCTATATACATCCCACCCTCACACGTTTCTTGACTTTCTCTTGAAAAGCCCTTGAGACCTCGAGCTTGTAGATTGACTTGGTGGTTTAAACTGGATTATACATGATTAATTTTGATAACTATGATTTATTATGCATTCTATGATTTTATGCAAAGATGAACAACTTTCCTATATTTATAAAATGTTTTGATTTTAAACGCCATGAAGCATTCTCTTAGAGTGATCTATGAGTGGAGCACACCACCAAAATGTTTTGAAATACTTTTGATTGATCTTTATGACTTATAATCCATTCTATCTTGTACTTAAGATTTGGAACTTGCTTGGGGACAAGCAAGGGACAAGTATGGGGTATTTTGATAGCATGTATTATAGTCTATATTTTGGGACTTGTTTAGACATTTTATCTTCAATAATCTGCATGTTTGAATGTATATTAAGTGATTATATTGTCGTTTCATTTACCTTTACGGAAATCGAGGTTTACACCAAGTTTCGTTGTAATCGTAGGTAAAATGGCACATTTTGGACTAAAATGGAGCTAAGGAGCTAAGGAGTCATAGGAGCTACATTTTGGAGGTTAAAGAAGAACTCAGGAAGTAAAGAATTAATGAAGAAGATTTACTTCGGACCAGATTTGAGAGATTTCACATTCAGCTGAGATTCACCTCGGTCATCTACAGTGTCACCTCGACCGAGGTGATCTTGAAGAGTGTCCCGACCGAGGCGAACACCCTGGCGCCGGCGAGATATATTTTATTTGGCTGAGATCTTTAATTTTTGGAAGGAAGAGATCTTATATTTTTGGGCTGGATTTCTGGACGAAAGATCATATATTTGGGAGATCTTTTTTAGAGATATGGATATATTTTATTAGGATATTATCTTTTTAAGATATTATTATCTTTGGAAGATAATTCTCCTATAAAAAGGGCTGGATTTTCCATAATTCAGCATCACCGCAGGCTGGACTCCGACATTACACTACAGTTAGGAAGGATTTTTGGAAGTTGAAGGAAGTTTGAAGATTGAAGGAAGGAAGTTCATAGCTTTGTGATAACTTTTGGAGGGGATTTGTAAGACTTTCTTAGATTCCCTTTGGTTTTATTGTCTTGTTGGATTTGTGATCCAAGGAACGCTGATTTGTTTGATATTTGATTCAGTTATTGAAGCCTTGTTCTTAAGGTTTTTGTGTTCAAATATTCATTCTCTTCCCATATATTTGATTATTGCTTTCACGATGATGAGTGGCTAATTTCCTTGTGTGATTCTAGGGTGATTGGCTGAAAGTTGTGGGAAAGACAATGATAGAATAATCTTAATCCCAGTAGGACCCTGAAAGCTCGAGTCTTTAACCTTAACCCTAGAATACCTCGTTTAGTCGATGAACATCTTGGCCGGGGTGGAACTTGACTGACCGAGGTGACCTTTTCTGATCCGAGACTGAGAGTTAAGTGTTAGAGTTTGCCAAATCCTATTCTTATTACACCTTTCCTGGTTCAATGCAAGCCTAGGATGAGACTTACCCGGTGATTCCTTAGTTTGTTTACCCATGATCATAAGTATAGGTGATAAAGGTATATCCTTTATTGGGGTTTGAGTGTGCCTTCATTCCATCTTTGTGAGTTAGCCTGAGACTTACCCGGTAAAGGTTGATTCTATTCCCTTAGTTGGTGTGTTGGTTTGAGATAATAGTTCCTTTCTTTAGTACCTTGACACATACCCGGTAATAGGAGCTTTGGTTTGGGATTGCGAGTAGTGAGAATTACCCGGTGATCTATTCCACTTTAGAAACACCTTCCCTTTGCAAAATCTCAGCTTTGTCCGCTTATCTTGAGATCTTGAGTTGGAACCACAACTAGATGCTTTAATCCCTAGAATTTGCATATTTCTTTTAATTGACCTTATTATCATCTTTTTGATTGCTTTAATCTCTTTTGTGGTTATTAGTTGCATTGACAACCTATACTTGCTTTGTTTCACCTAAGTCCTTGAGATCGACACCCCGGAATTCTTTTTTTTTACTATAATTTATCCGTACACTGCGGGTTCGCATCCTTGTTTTAAGCATATTTCTTGGGATTTAAATTTAAAGCTTCCACACACCGTTTGGAGCGAACACTAGCCCAATCTGACACTCAGAGTCCCGCGGAATCGGGGTGTTACAGAGTTGGTATCAGAGGCTTAGGTTAACAACAACGGCACTTGCTATCTGCAATTAAGGTAGAGTGGATAAATAAACAGAACCCATATGGGGTCTGACTTTTTAAAAGGTTTTGGTTTTAAAGCGAGTGCAGATGTTTTAGGATAGTATGTACAGAAGCCGTCACCCATCTGAGGATCTCGACACTATATATATATATATATATATATATAGATATCTCTTATATGCTGATGTGTATGCATGTGCTATTAAGTATTATATATATATACACATATGGCCTTTATAGAGCCTTATACGTTAGGTGTGCATGCCCCGCAGATGGCTCGTACTAGAGCTACTGTTGCTGCAGGCAGAGGTAGAGGTAGACCACCTCTTCCTCAAGGTGAGATAGGATGGGTACCAGTTCCCGCTGCAGATCCACCAGTGGTGGAGGAGGCTCCCGAGAAGGTTTGCTGAGAGCGTAGTTCCGGCTACGAGGAGTGGTGGGTCTAGGAGGTAGCAGACCCATCCAGGCCAGTCTGATGGCTCAGACCGGGTCTCTATGGGCGGATCAGAGTTCAGAGATTATCTCCGGCATTTTGAGGAGGCCATCAGAGCGGGCAGACGAGCCGCAGATCTTCTAGGGCATGAAGGATCATCTGAAAGATCCCATGGAGCTACTCAGGCGCCAACTGCACCAGTTCGTGTAGTTGAGTCAGCTCGAGTTGTGGAGGAGATCAGAGGGCCTCGACTAGATACCTGGTTGAAGGCATTCCACCAGCAGGGAGTACCACACTTCTCTGGGGAGATCGGCCTGGAGACTGAGGTGTGGATTGGGCATGTAGACTCAGCTTTAGAGTCTATTCGCTGCCCAGAGGACAGACGGATGGAGCTAGTACAATCTCTATTTCGTGACCTGGCACATCAGTGGTGGAGGACAGTTAGAGCACGAGTCACCACCTATGAGCAGATGAGGACTATTTTGAGGGAGCAGTGTTGCCCTGCCTCACTGAGGAGGGAGAAGCTGCAGGACTTCGTGGAGGCGGGTTTTGATGATGTACCCATTATAGACGCTATTTGCCGCTTCTAGACGGAGTTGGCGATGCTGGGTCCAGTTGCACCATCTGAGGACCAGCATGTATACCTTTTTGCCCGTCGTCTGAGGGAGAGCACACACTCATACATAGTGGGATTTCACTGTGACTCATTGGCAGATTACCAAGATCGGGCCTCTGCCTATGAGAGAGAGAGAGCTAGCCAGAAGAGGACTTCTCTGACAGGACGGTATGAGAAGAGACAGCGTACCACACCGACTGGTGTAGGAGCATCTGGATAAGGGCGAGGTCAGACTCAGGGCCGCTCGAGTGTTCCTGTGTCTGCACAGATAGTTGAGAGAGGCTGGCAGTGTTACAACTGCGGGGCCTATGGGCATGTGAGGACTGATTGCCCTAGAGCACCACTGACTTGCTTCTCGTGTGGGAAGCCAAGATATAGAGCTACATTTTGCCGTCAGGGCAAGGCGTCATCACAATAGGGTTCTTCCCCTACAGGTGCAGCAGGAGGTGGGCAGTGACCGCCTCAGCATCAGACCTAGGGACAACAGAGAGTCCCAGGCACGCCTGCTACTCAAGGGTCAACTCCAGGACCGAGTAGAGGTAGAGGTAGAGAGGTTGGTACCAGTGATAGCCGAGGAGCTCGAGGTAGAGTTTTTGAGCTGAGGAGTGCTGAGGAGCCGCCAGCACCAGCTGCCACAGGTACCATTCTGTTACATGGTTTACCTGTTAGAGTTTTATTTGATACGGGTGCTACACATTCATTTATTTCTGCTACTTGTGTTGAGCGTTTGAGTTTGTCTACCATAGAGGGGGCACCCTTTACTATAGGGTTACCCGATGGTAGTAGGGTCAGAGGTACCCAGGAGATACGTAGTTGTCCCCTACGCTTAGGGACTCGTGTACTACTTGTTGACTTCTTAGTCATGCCTTTGATGCATGAAGAAGTCATATTAGGTATGGATTGGATGTGTAAACACCGTGCGGTGTTAGATGTGGGTAAGAGAACTGTTACAGTCTCTACCGACTTAGGTCCGATAGAGGTCTTCCGGGGTTGGGATCTTGGGAAGACAAGATCTGTCATTAGTGTCGTACGAGCAGCTAGACTGATTGCACAGGGATGTTGATAGCATGAATTATAGTCTATATTTTAGGACCTGTTTAGACGTTTTATCTTCAATAATCTGCATGTTTGGATGTATATTATGTGATTATATTGTCGTTTCATCTACCTTTGCGAGAATCGAGGTCTACACCAAGTTTCGTTGTAATCGTAGGTAAAATGGCACGTTTTGCATGAAAATGGAGCTAAAGGAGCTAAGGAATCATTGAAGCTACATTCAGGAGCTTAAAGAGGAGTTCAGGAAGCAAGGAATTAACAAAGTGATTTACTTTGGACCAGATTTGAGAGATTTCACTTTCAGTTGAGAGTCACCTCGGTCAGCTATAGTACCATCTCGACCGAGGTGATCCAGAGGAGCGTCCCGACCGAGGCAAACACCTTGGACGCGGCGAGATATATTTTATTCTTGGCTGAGATCTTTTATTTTTGGAAGGAGAGATCTTATACTTTTAGGCTGGATTTCTGGAAGGAAGATCATATATTTTTGGGGTTTATTTATGAGAGATAGATATATTTTATTAGGATAATATCTTTTCAAGATATTTTATCTTTGGAAGATAGTTTTCCTATATAAAGGGCCGGATTTTCCACAAATCAGCACCGGCGCATTACCGGAAATCCCGCTATCATTATAGTGGTTGAAGGAAGGAAGATTGAAGGAAGGAAGTTGATAGCTTTTATAGCTTTTGTGAAGGGTTTTGTAAGGTTTTCTTAGATTCTCTTCTTTGTTGACTTGTCTTATTGGATTGTGATCCAAGGAACGCTTGTTTGTTTGATAATTGATTCATTTATTGAAGCCTTTTTCTTAAGGTTTTTGTGTTCAAATATTCACCTTCTTCCCTTATATTTGATTATTGCTTTCATGATGATGAGTGGCTAATTTCTTTGTGTGATTCTAGGGTGATTGGCTGAAGGTTGTGGGAAAAACAATGATAGAATAATCTTAAATCCCAGTAGGACCCTGAAAGCTCGAGTCTTTCTCCCTAACCCTAGAGCATCTCATTCAGTCGATGAACATCTCGGCCGGGGTGGAATTTGTTTGACCGAGGTGACCGTTCTGATCCGAAACTGAGAGTTAAGTGTTAGAGTTTGCCAAATCCTATTCTTATGACACCTTTCCTGATTCAATGCAAGCCTAGGATGAGACTTACCCGGTAATTCCTTTGTTTGTTTATCCATGATCATAAGTGTAGGTAATAAAGGTTTATCCTTTATTGGGGTTTGAGTGTGCTTTCATCCCATCTATGTGAGTTAGCTTGAGACTTACCCGGTAAAGGTTAATTCTATTCCCTAAGGTGGTGTGTTGGTTTGAGGTTATAGTTCTTTTCCTTAATTCCTTGAGACTTACCCGGTAATAGGAGTTACGGTTTGAGATTAGTGAGTAGTGAGACTTACCCGGTGATCTATTCCACTTTAGAAACACCTTCCCTTTGCAAAATCTCAGATTTGTCCGCTTATCTTTAGATCTTGAGTTGGAACCACAACTAGATGCTTTAATCCCTAGAATTGCATATTCCTTTAATTGACTTTTTATCATCTTTGATTGCTTTAATTGCTTTTGTGGTTAGTTACAATATTGACAACCTATACTTGCTTTGTTTCACCTAAGTCCCTGAGATCGACACCCCGGAATTCTTGCTTCTACTACGATTGACCCCTACACTGCGGATTCGCATCCTTGTTTTAGGCATACATCTTGGGTTATAAATTTAAAGCTTGCACACACCATTTGGAGCGAACAATTTTTTGGCGCCGTTGTCGGGGACTTGGTCTAGACCGAGCCGGTTGCGGTTGTCTTTCGGGGCACTCGCCTCTGTTTCTACTAACCACTCTACTTGAGTGACTTTCGCAAGTTCTTTCTTGTAGGTTTATGCAAAGAACCCGCACTGGGAAGGAAATCGTTCCTTACGATCCCGAACCAGAAAAGACATACAAAAGACGCTTGAAAGAAGCTAAGATGGCCAATCAAGAGAATCGCGATCTTGAGGCCGAATTAAAGGAGGCATTGGAACAACTACGCCTCAGCAAAGAAGAATTAAGACTGGAAAAGGAAGAAACTCGCGCAAAGACGGAAGCGATCGAAGCAGATATGGCGACTTTACGGGACCAATATCTACCTCGACCAGCTCCAGCTCCTCGACCGAGGCAGGACCCAGTTCCAGTTGCACCGGCCGAGATACTTCCACCTCGGATGCCAGTCCGAGATGCTCCTTTTGCAAGTATTCCACAGACCCTAGGGCAGAGGATGGACCCCAACCAGCAACTGAGGCGTCCAGGAGTCAACCTAGGTGATCCAGCGGACCATGATTATGAGCTTCGACCGCAAGTTCTTTCCATGATTCGCCAATGCCAGTTTGGAGGGCTAGAGAGGGAGTCTCCGCATCAACATCTACAAAACTATGAGATCTTGATGGAGACCTTGAGACCTTCACGGCTGGAAAACAACAATTACAAGCTAAGGCCTTTCTACTTCTCTTTGAAAGATAGAGCGCTTACTTGGTATCAATCTCTTCCTCCAGGAAAAATCAATACTTGGGAGGAGATGACGACGGAGTTCTTGACTAAATTCTTTCCCCCCTCTAAGACCGCTGAAATGAGAGGGAAGATCAATGCATTCATCATGAAGGACAAAAAGAGTTTGTCCAAGTCATGGGAGAGATTTAAAGACATCCTTTTGGATTTCCCACATCATGGGATTCCAAAGATAGAGTTGCTGGAAATATACTTCAAGGGACTGGACGGCAACACCCAGTTCAACCTTCAACTACTATCCGCAGGCACGTTCATGGACATGCCGATTGATGAAGTTTGGGAGTTCATAGAGAAGCAAGCTTTGCACATGGAGAAATACTCCCACCAAGGAGCTGAAGGTGGACTTAAAGAATGATGTGAAGCAATTGAAAGACCTTTTGGTTGCTCAAACCAAGAAAGAGGAGGAAGGATATCAAAATTCAAGGAACAACGGTTACCGGAACAACAACAACAGTTCACAGAACAACAACTACAACAACAATAGAGGATCCAACATCAATAATTGGAGGGCAAACAATCAAAATTCGGGTAACCCTTACTCTAACTCGAATTCGAATGACTCCTCTAATCCTTTCCTCTCTTCTTCTTCTTCTTCTACTCCATTGAAGAGCCAGGAGCAAGGATCGAGTTCGTCCCAGCCGGAAAAGAAAGATACGGTGCTAGAGGCCATCTTGATCAAGCTCAACTCTATGGAGACATCCATGACTTTATTTTCGAAGGCTCAAAAAGCCTTAGAACAACAATTTTTTAACAAGGCGAATGAAGCGCCAAGAGATTCAGGGAAGCTTCCAGCAAGGACGGAAAGCAACCCTAAAGGACAGATCATGGCAATAACGCTGAGAAGTGGACTGAAAACTGCAGATCCAGTGCCTCGGTCGATGCCAGTACAGACGAAGTCCACCTCGGTCCAGGTACAGTCGAAGAACACTTCGGCCGAGGTGCCAACCAAGGTTGAGCCACAGAAAGCGTCGGACAAAACTGAAGTTTGTGTCCCACCTCCTGCATATAAACCACCACTTCCATTCCCCCAGTCAAGGGCCAGAGCACATCTAGACATGCATTTTGGTAAGTTCCTTGACTTGATGAATAAACTACATATTAATATCCCTTTCCTTGATGCTATTCTAGGGATGCCCGCCTATGAGAAGTTCTTAAAAGAGATTCTATCAAGGAAGAGGAAGTTGGAAGACTTTGGTGAAGTAAGGATGACATCTAAATCCCGGAGCTCATTCAAATCATGAAGGAGAAGATGCCACCCAAATTGAGAGATCCCGGCTCATTTTGCATTCCCATTCAAGTTGAGGATGTCACTTGTGAGGCATTGTGTGATCTAGGAGCCAGCGTGAGCATCATCCCGCTCGAGCTATTTGTGAAGATCGGACTTGGAGAGCCCAAGCCGGTGAAGATACGGTTGTACATGGCGGACCGCTCCATTACCCATCCCGTGGGCATTTTGGAAGACGTTCCGGTTAAGTTAGGTAACTTCTACTTACCTATAGACTTTGTTGTACTTGACATTCCCGCAGATTATCCCGTTTCCATTATTCTCGGGAGATCATTTCTAGCAACTTCGGGTTGCAATGTGGATTGTAAGAACGCCAAGTTGCAATTCAACATTGGCGGTGATCAAGTAGCGTTTGCATTGCTCGCGGCAATGAAGGGAGAGTAGCTAGGAGATGATATCTTCAACATCTATGATGAATAAGAATCAAGAGAATTGGTGAGCTCTATCCTTATTAATGATCCACTTGAGAGAGTTATTAGTTTTAGCTTAATGGAGGAAGGTATAGATGTTTCTTGTGATGCAGATATACGGAACTTAAAGGCACTGGAAGAAGATTTAGGAGCTAAGATTGAGAAACTAATCCAGGAGAAGAAGATCTCCAGTTTTGGTCCCAGTTGCAGTACCTCGACCGAGGCACCTTCTGGACCAAGCGAGGTGTTCTTGACTGAAGAACATCTCGGTCACCCTCTCTGGACCTCGACCGAGGTCGAAAGCAAGATAATGTCAACTGAGACTTCTGAAAGTCCAGTTCTTCAATCTACTCCACTGGAAGGAGGTAGCAAAGATCCACCTCAGAAAGCACCCCCAGTTGTGGAGCTTAAACAACTCCCAAGTCACTTAAGGTATGCTTTTCTTGGACCAGATTCTACTTATCCCGTCATCGTTAGTGCTTCGCTCTCCGAATCCGAATTATCTAAACTAATGCATGTCCTGAGAAAGCATCAAAAGGCTTTGGGTTATACAATTGATGATCTTATTGGCATTAAGCCTTCTTTCTGCATGCATAGAATACTAATGGAGGACGATCATAAGACTTCACGGGAACCTCAAAGACGGTTAAATCCGATCATGAAAGAGGTTGTGAAGAAAGAAATGCTTAAGTTGTTGGATGCAGGTATCATATTTCCTATCTCGAACAGCAAGTGGGTGAGCCCTTTGCATGTAGTTCCGAAGAAAGGAGGGATGACCGTTGTGACGAATAAGAACAACGAGTTAATCCCAACTAGGACCGTCACGAGCTGGAGGGTGTGCATAGATTACAGGAAGCTGAACGTGGCCACTCGGAAGGACCATTTTCCACTTCCCTTCATCGATCAAATGCTCGAACGGTTGGCCCAACATTCACATTTTTGCTATTTAGATGGCTATAGTGGCTTCTTCCAGATTCCTATCCATCCGGATGATCAAGAGAAGACCACTTTCACTTGTCCATGGGGGACATTCGTTTATAGGAGGATGCCATTTGGATTATGCAATGCACCCGCTACCATCCAGCGATGCATGATGGCTATCTTTTCCGAGTATATAGAGGAGATCATGGAGGTATTTATGGATGATTTTTCAGTATATGGTTCCTCTTTTTATGATTGCCTATCTAACCTTTCTCTAGTGCTACAAAGATGTGAAGACACTAATCTCGTCTTGAATTGGGAGAAGTGTCACTTTATGGTTAATGAAGGCATCGTGCTAGGACACCTCGTTTCCAATCGAGGTATTGAGGTCGATCGAGCTAAGATCGAGACTGTTGAGAAACTTCCTCCCCCTTGTTCTGTTAAGGGTGTGAGGAGTTTTCTCGGGCATGCAGGTTTCTATAGGAGATTCATCAAGGACTTCTCGAAGATTTCTAAACCACTAACTAACCTCTTGAATAAAGATTTTGTTTTTGAGTTTTCGCAGGAGTGTCTTGATGCATTTTCAGGATTAAGGAAGCGTTGATCTCCGCTCCCATTATCCAGCCTCCGGATTTGACCTTGCCCTTTGAGATCATGTGCGATGCGAGTGATGTGGCAGTAGGAGCGGTGCTTGGACAAAAGAAGGATGGGCGGACCACAGCCATTTATTATGCTAGCAAGACGCTAGATGAAGCCCAGCGTAACTACACCACCACCGAAAAGGAGCTATTGGCGGTTGTATATGCTTTTGAGAAGTTTTGTTCTTACTTAGTAGGGGCGAAAGTTATTGTCTACACCGACAATGTAGCTATTCGTTACTTGCTTGCTAAGAAGGATGCCAAGCCACGTCTTATTAGATGGATTCTCTTGCTTCAAGAGTTTGACCTAGAGATCCATGATAAGAAGGGATCCAAAAATTCTGTTGCGGATCACCTCAGCCGGCTACCTCCCTCTTCACGCGAGAAGGACGAACCACCCATAGACGATTCATTCCCCGATGAGCACTTACACTTGTTGGAGCGTTTGATAGACTTCCTTATCTCACCCCATGATGAAGGTGAAGTATGGGGTGAAGATACCTCCCAACACGTTTAGGGATGCCGTACGGTCCAGCTAGCGACCTTAAATCAAGCGCTTCTTGGGAGGCAACCCAAGGTATTGCTTTCTTTTCCCTTTTTCTAGTCTAGCTTTAGATAGTTTGCTTTTGCTTTGCTTTGTTTTTGGCGTCCTAGACAGACAACAGGTTACATCTAAGGAAGGAATACAACCCAGGAGCAACACTGAAAGGACAGAAGTTCGAGAATTTGAGAAGACGGAGTTTGACTGAGACACATCTCGGTTGCTGTCACAGCACCTCGACCGAGAAGATTCTTGAGCAACCGAGGCGACTAGGGTTACTGAAGATCCACCTCGGTCCGTACCACCTCGGTCCAGTCGAGACCATCTCGACCGAGGTGACAGCAGTTCCAGAAAAGGGTATAAAAGGGGCTGAGATTTCTCTCTCTTCCCTCTCTCACCCACTCGACCGAAACGCCCCAAATCACCTCGTTCTCTGATTTTCGCTCGTTTTCGACGATTCTCGCTTCCAAACTGCAAGGAAAGGGTAGAGGATTGGTTTGCAAGCAACAATCTGCAACAAAAATGCTCCGAATCAACCAAATCTGGGGTAATTCGAAAAAAACCCTAACTCTCCCTTCTTCATTGTTTTTTATCAATTTGGGCTTTGGTTGCCCCTGCATTGTATGAGAAAAGGCTTAAGTACCCCATAGGAACCATTGGTAGTGATATCGGGGGAAAAGAACTGGATTTCTGAGAGTTACGATCGAGCAGCACTTCGCCTCGGTCCAGTCGGCCTGTGCCTCGGCCGAGGTGTTCTTTAAAGTTGTCAGGGCAACCGAGGTGGTCTGACAGTGGGAGAAAAAGATGAGTTTTGACAGGCAACTGGTTTTGAGAGATAGATCCTCTCCTTCTCCTTCTTCTTCTTCACGCCGCTCCATACCGGTGATCCATGAGCGTCACCAGGTAGATTATGACCGCATAGCGGCACGTCTAGTTGTTGCACCACGGTTTCTGGACATTTCTGCATTCGACTGCCTCCACGTGGATGATGATCTGAGGCGGATGATATCTATGGTGGGATTGGAGCAGTTTACTGAGATTAGAGCTCCAGCTTACCTTGAGCCGACCTTGGAGTTTGTTAGCTCCGTCACTTATTTGCCTACTAAGCGTGCCATCAAGTACCGGTTGATGAACCGGAACTATCTAGTTCCTATGGACCACTGGAGGGACATCTTCGGCTTCCCGGCCCCACTGTTGCTGATTTTCCTTCTCGAGCTGTAGCTCGAGAGTTCTGGGGCCAAATAGCTCACGTAGTTGAGCACGCTGATAGGTGGAGACCTGGAGACTGCAGGGAGCGTATTATCTTCCACCTAGCCTTTAGACTTGCTCACCGGATCTTCAGCGAGACACTTCTGGCGCGTACTGAGACGCCCTAGAAGATTAGACAAGGTGAGCTGCTGAGTCTTTACTGCATGGTTACCGGAGGAGTTCCGGATTTTGGAGTGATGCTGGTGGAGGACTTGCACAAGATCAAGGCGAAGGCGAAAGGAGACATCTGCTGCGGGGGTATAGTGACTCACATTGCGAGTTACATGGACTTGGACTTGAGTGCTTGTACTATGGTGGCGGCTGCCAAGCCGCTTGGGCTGCAAGAGATGATTACGAGGAGGATCTTGGTTCCTCGCGGACTTACTACGCCGTATGTGGCGATGCCCTGGGAGCAGACTGCACCTCAGGGTATTAGATGGTCATCTCAGTTTACAGTGTTCGACCCTCAATACTGGCATACCGCATGGATTCCTCTTATGGAGGACGCCAGAGATGCAGCAGCAGCTCAGGGGCAGGATGAGGATGATGAGGTTGATGAGCAGGAGGATGAGGATGAGGATGGCGATGCTGCCATGGACACAGGTATAGATACAGTTGGGACTAGTGTTGCCAGTCGTCGATCTAGACGACGACGAGACAGAGGAGGAGCCATCTACAACACCAGCACGTCTAGCCAGGCGTAGGGTACGCAGGTAGAGGGATCCATTCGCTCACTGCCGGATCGATGATCTGACGGATCAGATGATAGATTTCTACGCCGCCTTATCCCTAGAGATGAGAGAGATGCGGGATAGCCAGCACTACCAGCGCCGGATGATGGAGATCCAGTTCCAGCACATGATGGGCTATCCTTTTGACCCATCCCAGCATCCGTACGTGCCACCACCACCACCACCGGATTGGGATTAGAGCTTGTAGGATTTCTTTATTTATTTATTATGCAGCTCAGCATTGTTTGGTGAGTACTCTGTTTCTTTAGACTTATTTTGACCCATTGGGACAATGTGTCCCAAGTATGGGGTATGCGGATGTATTTACTTGACATTATGTGTATGCTTGTATGACTCTAGTTGGATATTTATGATTTTTCTGCTCTATGTGCTTATCTGAGATTACATGCATGCATACAGGTTAATTGATTGAAAAAAACGTCAAAAACTAGTTTGAAAAAAAAATTTATTGACCTCGACCGAAGTGATTCTGACCAATTGAGGTACAGTACCTCGGTTGACTTAGAACATCTCGACCGAGGTGGTTTAACTGAGACAGTTTTCGAAATGATTTTTGTGCTTCTTATTTGGATATGACCTCAGTGATGATTTTGTTTGCTGACTAGTTTTGAAATCTTTATATGTTTGAAAGGTTTTATGATATGTTTAAGTTGCTAAATGCTTTGTTTGAAATTTGTGGATTTTTTAATACTTTGTTTTTATCCAAATTATGTTGAATTTGAAGGTTGACACCACATGATGAGTTCTCTCACTTTCTTCCTAGGAAGACCAAGGCAATTCATTCTCTTTTCTTCTTCTTGATCATGCTTAGCCCCTCATATACATATTTGCCTCCCTTTACCTATCCGGGAATTTGGAAGCAAGCAAGTGAAAATCAAGTGAAAGAAAAGTTGAGATGTTGGCTGAAAGTTAGAAAGAAACATATAGGTTTGGGGAAGTCAATCATGATGATGAGTAACTCGGCACCATTCACATAGCCGGGTGTTTGTGTCTTGCCAAAGTCGGATTGAGCGATATTCCTAACGGGTCATGGTATGTGCATCAAGGGTTTGAGGCATCTCGAGAAATTGATGATTGCTGATTTCCTAGGCTTCGGTTATTGTGCACCTCTGTCCATGCATCCCAAAAAGTAAATTAAAAAAATTAAAATAAGCAAAGCTTATTGGTGGAAGATGTTGAAGTTCAAAGGAAGTGAAATAAGATCCCTTTTCCCGGATTCTAGCACCACATTCCCTATATACATCCCACCCTCACACGTTTCTTGACCTTCTCTTGAAAAGTCCTTGAGACCTCGAGCTTGTTGATTGACTTAGTGGTTTAAACTGGATTATACATGATTAATTTCGATAATAATGATTTATTATGCATTCTCTTAGAGTGATTTATGAGTGGAGCACACCACCAAAAATGTTTTGAAATACTTTTCATTGATCTTTATGACTTATAATCCATTCTATCTTGTATCTAAGATTTGGAACTTTCTTGGGGACAAGCAAGGGACAAGTATGGGTATTTTGATAGCATGAATTATAGTCTATATTTTATGCCCTGTTTAGACGTTTATCTTCAATAATCTGCATGTTTGGATGTATATTATGTGATTATATTGTCGTTTCATCTACCTTTGCGGGAATCGAGGTCTACACCAAGTTTCGTTGTAATCGTAGGTAAAATGGCACGTTTTGCATCAAAATGGAGCTAAAGGAGCTAAGGAATCATTAGAGCTACATTCAGGAGCTTAAAGAGGAGTTCAAGAAGCAAGGAATTAACAAAGAGATTTACTTTGGACCAGATTTGAGAGATTTCACTTTCAGTTGAGAGTCACCTCGGTCAGCTACAGTACCATCTCGACCGAGGTGATCCAGAGGAGCGTCCCGACCGAGGCGAACACCTTGGACGCGGCGAGATATATTTTATTCTTGGCTGAGATCTTTTATTTTTGGAAGGAGAGATCTTATATTTTTAGGCTGGATTTCTGGAAGGAAGATCATATATTTTAGAGGTTTATTTATGAAAGATAGATATATTTTATTAGGATAATATCTTTTCAAGATATTTTATATTTGGAAGATAGTTTTCCTATATAAAGGGTTGGATTTTCCACAAATCAGCACCGGACATCACCGGAAATCCCGCAATCATTATAGTGGTTGAAGGAAGGAAGATTGAAGGAAGGAAGTTAATAGGTTTTATAGCTTTTGTGAAGGGTTTTGTAAGGTTTTCTTAGATTCTCTTCTTTGTTGACTTGTCTTATTGGATTGTGATCCAAGGAACGCTTGTTTGTTTGATAATTGATTCAGTTATTGAAGCCTTTTCTTAAGGTTTTTGTGTTCAAATATTCACCTTCTTCCCTTATATTTGATTATTGCTTTCATGATGATGAGTGGCTAATTTCTTTGTGTGATTCTAAGGTGATTGGCTGAAGGTTGTGGGAAAAACAATGATAGAATAATCTTAAATCCCAGTAGGACCCTGAAAGCTCGAGTCTTTATCCCTAACCCTAGAGCATCTCATTCAGTCGATGAACATCTCGGCCGGGGTGGAATTCGTCTGACCGAGGTGACCTTTCTGATCCGAAACTGAGAGTTAAGTGTTAGAGTTTGCCAAATCCTATGCTTATTACACCTTTCCTGGTTCAATGCAAGCCTAGGATGAGACTTACCCGGTAATTCCTTTGTTTGTTTACCCATGATCATAAGTGTAGGTAATAAAGGTTTATCCTTTATTGGGGTTTGAGTGTGCTTTCATCCCATCTATGTGAGTTAGCCTGAGACTTACCCGGTAAAGGTTAATTCTATTCCCTTAGGTGGTGTGTTGGTTTGAGGTTATAGTTCTTTTCCTTAATTCCTTGAGACTTACCCGATAATAGGAGTTACGGTTTGGGATTAGCGAGTAGTGAGACTTACCCGGTGATCTATTCCACTTTAGAAACACCTTCCCTATGCAAAATCTCAGCTTTGTCTGCTTATCTTTAGATCTTGAGTTGGAACCACAACTAGATGCTTTAATCCCTAGAATTGCATATTCCTTTAATTGACTTTTTATCATCTTTGATTGCTTTAATTGCTTTTGTGGTTAGTTGCAATATTGACAACCTATACTTGCTTTGTTTCACCTAAGTCCCTGAGATCGACACCCCGGAATTCTTGCTTTTACTACAATTGACCCCTACACTGCGGGTTCGCATCCTTGTTTTAGGCATACATCTTGGGTTATAAATTTAAAGCTTGCACACACCATTTGGAGCGAACAGATGTGATGTCTTTGGTGCTACGCTATGAAGGATGGAGAGATTCCAGCTTTGGAGGACATACCCGTGGTCGGTGAGTTTACAGACGTTTTTGCAGAGCCGTCTAGCCTGCCACCTCAAAGGAGCGTAGATTTTGGTATTGACTTGGAGCCTGGCACGAGACCCATCTCAAAGGCCCCATACCGTATGGAACCTGTCGAGATGTTGGAGCTGAAGAAGTAACTCGAGGAGTTGGCTAAGAAGGGCTTCATACGCCCTAGCGTTTCACTATGGGGTGCACCTGTCCTCTTCGTGCGGAAAAAGGACGGATCGTTGAGATTGTGCATAGATTACAGAGAGTTGAACAAGGTGACCATCATGAACATGTATCCACTACCTCGTATTGATGATCTACTTGATCAGCTGCAGGGAGCGACAATCTTCTCCAGGATCGACTTGCGTTCTGGATATCACCAGTTGAGGGTGAGAGAGCAGGATGTGCATAGGACGGCATTTCGTACCCGTTATGGACACTACGAGTTTGTAGTGATGCCATTCAGGCTGACGAATGTCCCAGCAGTATTCATGGAGTTGATGAACAACATCTTCATCGATTTCCTGGATCAGTTTATAGTGGTTTTCATTGATGACATTTTGGTGTACTCTCGTAGCAGAGAGGAGCATGCTGGGCATTTGAGGACAGTTTTGCAGATTTTGAGGGATAGAGAGTTGTTTGCCAAGCTCTCTAAGTGTGAGTTCTAGATGTCTGAGGTTGCATTTCTTGGACACAAAGTCTCCGCCGACGGGATCATGGTTGACCCGGCGAAGATTGAGTCTGTTGCTGCATGGACGACACCGACGAACGTCAAGGAAGTGCGTAGCTTTTTTGGCTTAGCCGGTTATTACAGACGCTTTGTGGAGGGATTTTCTGTGATTCCCCGTCCACTGACGAGTCTTTTGAGGAAGACTACCAGATTTGTATGGACTAACCAGTGCGCTCAGAGTTTTGAGGAGTTGAAGAGGCGTTTGACTTCTGCTCCTGTTTTGGCACAGCCAGAGGATTTTGAGGATTTTGTGGTCTACAATGATGCATCTAAGCTAGGCTTGGGAAATTACGGGTGGATCTTGAGATTCCACGGCCGTGGAACTCAAGAACACACCGTGATTTTGGTTCGTCGACGATTCTCTCTAACTCTCAGGGTCCAATCTGTTTACGATCGATCTATCAACATCTAAGCCACAACTATCAACCCTTCGCCTTAGAATTGCTAAAGGGTTTTAGCCAACAACAGTCATTATGATATCAAATTCAAGATTTAAAAGAATGAAAGATGAAAACCTTCGAAAACCTTGAATAAATCTCAAATCAATCTCAAATCCACAAACAAGAACAATGATGTAAGTAGACTCAGAATAACACAAACAATCACAATCCTTGATAAGAACGAAGAACGGGATGTCAATCCGTCTTCTAATCAAACCTAAGGACAAAGCGTAACTTCCAAATCTTCAACTCTACGCAAATCTCCGTTGCGAAATAGCAGTCTCCACACATTCGACTTGAAACCCTAGGCACGTGCAATCAGCTTAAGCGAAGATCTAAGCAGAGATGACGGAATCTCTCTCTTCCGGTCCTTTTATAGGGCAAGATAAAATATGAGTCCAGCCCATTGCGTAAAAGATCATGGCTTTAAGTTGTACGTTAAAAGATCGCCAGAATCACGGTTCCTTGGGATTCCACGCCCGTGGTTTAGAGCGTGGTTTAGAGCGTGGAAACTCATCACGGTTTATCACAACTTCCACGACCGTGTAACCCTCTGGAATGCTCCACGCTTGTGTTGCCAAAGTTCCACGGCCGTGGTTTAGAGCGTGGACTCTAATACGGCCGTATTTTAGGGCGTGGAACACAAGTAGCTCGTAATTCTCGTTTGTTTTGTGTCATTCTTCATCCTAGCATCTTCCTTAGTTCCTTTGTGGTGTACTCAATCCTTAGACATGCTCAATTCATCTCCATTCTCCTTTAATCCATTCGGTTTTAGCTCTTATTCGCCTACAATCAACACAAAGCTTATGTAGACCTCTATATCGACAATATAGACAAACTAGCTCACAATTGCTTCAATGCTTTATCAATGAATACCAATATGGATGAAATACACTTAGAAAACGTGCCTAAAATATCACAATATTTCATGCTAACAGTGAGATGTATGAGCCTTAGTCCTTGGAGCCTAGGAGTCCTTGTTGAGCCTTGTTGGGCCCTATCAGCCGCACCTGTGCACCACATGGGCCGCCCCTGCGCCACAGGTGAGCCGCCCCTGCGTCTTAGTCGGTCCGCCCCTGCGGTTTTGTGCGGCTGCAGCCACCTTTGTTGACCTCTTGACCTTGCTTTTGGGGAAGCTTCGTATATAAGCCTCCTAACCTTCAGATGAAGGGTTTCTCCACTTATTTCCAGCTCCTTCATCTCCCTTACGTTCTTCTTCTCCTCTTGTTTCCTCTTTGATCTTGTCAGAGAGTTTTTGTGAGTTTGTGTTGGTTTGAAGCTTGGATGATCTTGAGCTCATGGCTAAGGTTGATGTTGTGTGTTGTTGTTGTAGTTGTGTTGAGGTGATATACGTATTGATGCTCCATAGTTGCAACCTAGGGCTTGTGTGGTAAGCTCTTCTCCTTCATCCCTCTTCTTTCCTTCTTTCTTGCTTCTTTCTTCCTTTCTAGCTTAGGATTCACAAGCTAGGCTTGTATTGGATCCTTTCCTAGCCTTTTGTTGATCATATATATGTATATGTGCGTATGTGTTGCTGTGGTATGTGGAAGAAGTGAAGAGAGTCGAGAAAGAGATCGAAGAGAAGTCGGGACCAACTCTCTGCACAGTTGGTTGCCCCTGCGTCTGACTCCAGCCGCCCATGCGCCTGGTGTGTGAGCCAACCCTGCGCCTTTGGTGAGCCGCCCCTGCGCCTCACTAGATCAGCCGTGTGCTCTTGCTTCTGTTAGTGCACACCATATTGGTATGTCTTCCTTCCTTCCCTTCCTTTGGCCTTGGCTTAGTTGATAGCTAGGTTAGGGTGGTTAGGATGTGTTGTATGATAGAGATGTGCCTTAGGCACTTGTGTTGATGTTGAGGTTATGCCATAGGCATATGTGAGCTTGTTATGATCTTGAGGTTTAGATTGAGGTTGTAGGTTGGTTCTAGTTATGGAGACCAGTCTCCTAACCCTTTCAGGTTATGATGTTGTGTGCCTTGCTCTTGCAGGCGTTGGTTTCTTCCCCAAGGGGAAGTTGTGACGTGGCATTAGATACAAGTGTGACAGGTAAGTCCATAGGACTTACTTAGCTTTCAGTTATGGATTTGTATGATTGTGATGGTTGTGTATGTTCATATGATTGTGCATTTATAACCTAAACCGGACTAGGACCACCATTTATTACATTTAAATGGCCCAAGTGTATTATAACGGGCGGTAACCACTTGCCAGAAGCTCGCCGAGAGTGGAAGGAGGTGCTCGGAAGCAGTAGCTCAAGCGGGAGGTGGATCCCCATGCAACACCTGGGTTAAAGAGGGAAGAGACGGCTTCTTTAGGCTCCTCGTGTTACAAAAGAAGTTGAATTAGTAATGGAATAACGTAATAAAAGATAATAAATGAATGTGTGTGACATTGCATGTATGAGATGCTGATGTGTGGTTGTGCTATTACCTTCATGCTTATCTATTGCTGTAGCTAACGATGTATATCGTGTTGTAGATGATTTGCAGGTTAGGAAGACTGTAGAGTGAGCCAGATGGTGTGATCAGCCGAGGACTTCTGCACATTAGGATGTGTGGGTTGAGATCTTTTGTATCAGTTGTTGTTGTTGTTGTTTTGTACTCGGCTTTGAGTTTGTAAACTCTTTTGATGTATTATACAGTTTTTATGTATTTGGTTTTACTCTACTTGTGCCTTGTTGTAAGATCCAGTGAACTTGTTGTCAGGCTAGGGTCAGGATCCATTGTGAGATCCTAACCCAATGTGACACTCCGAGTCCCGCGGAATCGGGGTGTTACAGAGGCAATGAGCTCGGGGTCGTGAGATATGTAGTCTACACATCGTTGAATTGTCATCTTTGTAATTGTGGTGTAATAAAGAGTCACCTCATTTACTTTTATTATTTACATAAATTATGTAGAGTGCCTTGTATCATATATTCACTCTCCTCATTACCAAAAAAAAATATATTCCTCTCCTCTATTTATCAAAGGCAACCATTGCCTTTTATCAAAGGAAACGACACTCAAACCCTCAACTTTCAAATTCCGTCAATCAACATCAAACTCAAAGAAACAAATTTCTCCCTTTGTCGCTCTACAGTGTTATCCCCAATGGAAGCTTTCGGGACCTTCACAACTTTTCCATGCCCCCACTGGGTCGACTGAAACTCTCCTTGTTGAATGAGAAGAAGTTGAGCGCTCCAATCCCGAGTTTCACGTGTGGCGTAAACTAGACGTATTTGTACTCTTGTGGATTAAATTCACACTCAATGAGAGCATCATAGCGTTGGTTGTAAGTTCCAAAACTTCCTTCAACGCTTGGAAAACCATCAATTGTTCCTATCAAGCACAAACCAAGCCACATCTTATGGGATTGAAGCTTCAGATTCAAAATCTCTTCATTTAGGATGATTTTCTGAAAGGAAGCATATCTTTGTGGCTGATTTATTTGGAAGATTTGAAGATATTCTAAGGAAGGAAATTGCCTTTAAAGATATTTTATCTTAGGAAGGTGATTCTCCTATATAAAGAGGTGTATTTTCTGGAATTAAATTATCTCGGAATCAGGGAGATCATGGAGCAGAGTTCTCCAGAGTTGAAGGAAGTTTGGATGGAAGTTTGGAAGGTTGAAGATCAAGGAAGGAAGGAAGCTAGTTTGAAGGAAGGTTGAAGGAAGTTGTAAGATTTTCTTAGTTTGTTTTGATTTGTTGTCTTTATGATTGTGATTGAGGAACACAGTTTGATTGTTTGTTTGATTGTTTAATTCAGTTATTGAGACCTTTGTATTAAGGTTTTCTTGTTTGAATATTGATTCCTTTCTTACATATTCGATTATTATTATCATGATGATTGTTGCCTAAGTTCTTTATGCGATTGTAGGGTGATTGGTTGAAAGTTGTGGAAAAGACGATGAAAGAATGAGCCTTTATCCCAGTGGACCTTGAAAGCTTGAGCCTTTACCTTAACCGGTGAACACCTCGGTCAGTCGTAGAATATCTCGACCAAGATGGGATACTAACTGAGCGAGGCGAGACCTTTCCTGATCCTTATCTGAGTTGAGGTTTTAGTTTTATCAAATCCTATCCTTGTTATACCTTTCCTGGTTCAACGCAAGCCTAGGATGAGACTTACCCGGTGATTCATTTGTTTGTATACCCAAGATCATGAGTGTTAGGTAATAAAGGTTTACCCTTTATTGGGGTTTGAGTGTGCCTTCATTCCATCTTTGAGAGTTAGCTTGAAACTTACCCGGTAAAGGTTGATTCTATTCCCTTGGGTGGTGTGTTGGTTTGAGATTATAATTCATTTCCTTGATACCTTGAGACTTACCCGATGAGAGGATCTTTGGTTTGGGATAGTGATTAGTGAGACTTACCCGGTGATCTATTCCCACCTTAGAAACACCTTCCCTTTGCAAACATCAGCTTTGTCCACGTTATCTTTTGAGATCTTGAGTCGGAACCACAATTGGATGCTTTAATCTCTAGAATCCGCATTTTTTTTACCTGTTTATTACATCATCTTTGATATCTTTGCTTTGTTGCTTGTTTTTAATTGACAACCTGAATTACCGATCTTTGTTTCACCATAGTCCATGTGTTTGACCCTGGAATTCTTGTTTTATTACAACCGATCCGTACACTGCGGGTTCACTATTTGTAATTATTCTTGGTATAAATATTAAAGGTTGCACACACCTTTTGGAGCGAGCGTATATCAAGGCTTTGAAACTGATCTCAAGGCCTTGAAGTCGATCTGTGCGCTTAGTGACAAAACTGGTTCTCAAGGCTTTGAAGTGGATTTCAAGGCCTTGACTTCGAAACCTACAAAATAAGTTTAGTCACAGTTTATGCGATAGAAAGTGCGGAATAGAAAAGATCAACACGGAGATATGTTTACGAGGTTCGGCCCTAATAGCCTACTCTCCACCTAGGGTTTCGACCCTAGGATTCTAACTATATATTATCTACTTTTTGTGAGTCCTAGATACAACCTAGAATAACTTCCCTTCTTCTCTCAATGTAGACTCAATGCTACGATCTAGTCAACTGTATTCTAGCAATAATAGCCTAGTTACTTCGCAGAGTAACACACTCGAGTATAACACTCTCAAGATATGTCAATGGAGTTCTTTGTGTTTATCTTACTTTAAGGAAGTATACGAATGTAAGCTTAAAGAGGAAGAAAAACTTTTGGAACAATGAAGATGTTTGATCGTTTGAAGACTTGGTTTCTTATCCGTGTAAGCTCGTTGTTTTCTTCTTCAATCGCCATCTTCATTTATAGTCTTCTATGAAGATCTTCTTAGCCGTTGTAAGATAGCCGTTGTAACGTTCTTCTTTCTCCATGGAATGCGTTGCTTGGTTGAGGTGAAGTAGCCGTTGTAAGATCTTCTTTCTTCTAGATCTTCTCTCTTCTACTTCTTCTCTTTGATGCTAGTTCAGGATCTTCGTCACTGTGATCTTCTCTTTTGGAAATGCCGTTTGAAGATCTTTACTGTTGATAGCATGAAATATGACGTAGTTTAGATGTGTATATAGGTAGTTTTTCCCTTTCTTTTGAGTACATGGACATGCATTCATAGCACTTATCGAGCATATTCACCTATTATCTTGGAATCGAGATCTACACAAGCTTTGTTGTGATTTTAGGTGAAGTGGAGCATTCACTGAGTGTTGGTCGATGAGGGATTCATTGGGAAGCATTGGAACATCATTGGAAGGAGTATGAAGTGAAGCAAAGGAGAAAAGCATCGAAAAGGAGGAACCACGGCCAAGAAGGAAGTTCCACGGCCGGAGTTTTGATAATTAATTGAATTTCACACGTGGAAAGGAAGGTCGAGAGTTTCAGCCGAAGAAACCCTTCAAGTTTAACTGAAGAAAGCCTTTTTGGATTTAGACATATTCTAGTGGACTCTTCAAGTTTTCATTTCCATCAGGAGGAAGGAACCTTTGAACCTAATTTTATTTTATAAAAGGAGGTGGACGGCTACATTTTGGGTATCACGCTATATACGGAGATCACGTTCGAGACCGCACTGTAGGATCTCGAATCGCTGATGACGCTTGACGTACTTGGATTCACTTCCACACTTCGGATTAGATTGCTTCACCATTGGAGGAGATTGAAGAGTTTCTTGATTCTGCTTTAGAAATTTATGAAATTATTCTAGTTTTGATCATTGTCTTTGAGAACACATTTTGGGATAATATATTGTTTGATTGAGTTATTTATTCTTTGAATATTGGTTTTGTTCATCTTTGTGTTCTTCTTGATTGCATGCCATTCTTGATTTTCTTTCTTAATCTTGAATTGATTATGATGATGATTGTAGGCTAAACCCCCTGCGATTCTAGGGTGAAAGGTTGAAGGTTGTGGTATAGATGATGATAAATTGAGCCTTAGCATATCGGACCCTAAGAGTTGTGAGACGAAACCCTCAAACGAGGATTTCCACGGCCTGTTCTTCAGGAACCACGACCGTGGTTTCCCAAGATCTATCTGTGGTTTCCTCTGTTTTGCACGTTTCGCTTTTGCCTTTATCCAAAGTTCAAGATTACTTAAATCCTACCTTTGTTAATCCTTTCTAACCCTTAGCCTTGCTTGGGAGTGAGTGTTTGCGAGTTATAGGTAATAGGGGATTCAAAACCCTCTGTTAAGGTGAGGTGTGTCAAAGCCTTTGCCTTTATCTTTCTTTTTCTTGGGTTTTGGTTTGGTATGAGAGTTAAATACTATCCTTATGATCTCTTCATGACGAGACTCAACATCCGTTAAGTAGAATCCTTTGGTTGGGACAAAAGTAAGTTGGATCGTCACCTGACGACATCCTACCGAAGAATATATACCTTTGCTACCCTTCTTTGTGCGTACACATCCTTAGATATCTTGAATCAAACACCACAATCGGATACTTGGATCTTTAGAATCTACATTCCCATTATTCTTGCTTCTACATTCTTTATGTATTCATTGCTTGCTTGCTACACAAGTTGGATTAACTTTACTGCTTTGTTCTCACCGATTCCCTGAGATCGACTCCGGGATATCAACCCATACTACGATTGATCCGTACACTGCGGGTTCGCTATCGTTAGGCTTAATTCTTGGATATAAATATAAAGCTTATTTATGCACACCCCTTTTGGAGTGAACAACTGTCGTTGAAAATCTTTAATTAAGATCCAAGATCTTCTCACTTGGAAGCCGTTGGAGATCTTCCTTTAGATAGCCAAGATCTTCTTGTTGTGGATGTGCCGAGATCTTCTTCTTGTGAAAACGTTTGAAGATCTTCTTATCTTGATGTGCCGAGATCTTCTCTTAATCAATTCTTCAAGCTCCTTCGGTTGAGATCTTCTAAGATCTTCTTGTATTGGTTGTTGAGATGTGCGTATCTTGTAGTGAAACCTTTAGTCGAATTGTTCCTTTGTAATGCCTTTCAAGGCTTCTTCGTCCCTTGTAATGCTTTTCAAGACATGCACACATTTGAACAAACAAACCAAAACATACAATCTAGAAATATAATCGATATTTGTTAGTTTATAAAACCGCATATATATGTTAAGTCTTCCATCATTCACATAAAACAAATTATAATCAAGGTGGAGTTATCAGATGTATGTTTGGCCCACTAGTATTGGGCGTGTTAGCTTGTTGAGTTCTCTCAAGGGAGCATGAGGGATTCTCTGGGGTTGGGCCAATTCTGGTATACGGTGAGGATATCGAGCTACTCCCTATGGTATACGGTGGGGTGCTCCGAACCACTCTAGATGGTAAGATGAATAGAGGCGAGAGTCGTAGACTTCTCGTGTCACACATGTAATTGGATTATGAGTGTATGACTTTGTAAAGACAACAAAACGGGAAATGTGTGATATCATGCTCGGTGTTTATTGTAATTTTGATGTGTGTATGTGCTTATGTATTAATCTTATATATGAATTTTTAGCTAACGGTTTATACCGTGTTGTAGATGCTTTGCAAGTTAGGAAGGCTGTAGAGTGATCTAGAGGGGGTGATAAAGTGAGGATTTCCGTACATGTTAGGATGGTTATGGGTTTTGTATGTATAGACACATGGTTGCACATTTTTAGTACTCGGTTGTGAGTTTTGTATGCATTTAGATATGTGATCTTTCAGTTTTATCGATTTTGGTTTTATATTTATTTGTGTCTTGTTGCAAAATCCGGTGAACTTGTTGTCAAGCTAGGGTCAGGACCCATTGTGAGGTTCCTAGCCCGTAGCGTTCCGAGTCTTATGGATTTGGGGTGTTACACTTAGAGTGAAGATGAGCAACAAGCCAATACTAAAAGCACCAACCAGTATCAACCCAAAAAGGCTTTCTTCGCTTAACTTGAAGGGTCCACTAGAATATGTCTAAATCCAGCCCATATCAAAAACTGAGACATAATAATGCTTTCCTTACGAAAAAAGGAGCCCCTGGACTGCTATGAACCTTCGGAAACCAAGTCTTTCGACGGTAGAAGAGGTAAACGGTGATAACAACAAGGAAAGGGTGGAAATGAAAACTTAATTTGAGAATCAACTCCCATTAAAAGAGAGGCCGGTGAAAGATTTTGAAATCGGGGATGAAGGAAGATAGAACTGTCGCTTGGCACCGAGGAAGGATGACTCCCCCTGAGCAGCAGTGCCTTTCGGCAATAAGAGACTTGGGCTTGGTTTGATCATCGGGCAAGAAGCCTTGAGCGGCGATGGGGAGATGGTCAGCCTCCATGGTGACGAAATCGGAGTTCATGGTCCGGGAGAATCGAGCAAGTCACCGAGATGATTTTTGGTGGCTAGGATTTTTAACAGTAGAGAGAAAATAGCCGAGAGGTTTTTTTGTTAGTATTGTTAAGGAACTAGGAACATATATGTTTAGGCATCTCCCCTCTCAATTTTCCTTGGTCTTATCCCAATGTTGATTTTAATTCTAACGATTAAAACAGTTTGACAATGACAATGGGTCTGTTTGGCAATCGTTGTAGATTATTCTACAAAATTATTATTTTCAATAACCCCTCTAACAATCTATTCATTCATGTGTATTTTGTTGCTTTTTTTGTCAAAATAATCTCCCAAAACCAATAACCCCGTAAATAAATGTATGCCGAATAGACCCAATATTTACTATAACAAAATCTATTCAAATTGAAAGAATTGGGTGAAGTAGGCTCTTTTTTATAAGATTTTTTTTGTATACCTCTCTATTTTTCCACTTTCATTAACGTTAGGTAAAAGTAATTGGTCCCTTTTTAACCCCCTCCATTAAAAAAAAAAAAGAAATTAGACAAACATGGAGTGAAAATATAGGGAGAAAGTGCAATTTAGTGTTTTCAAGTATGATTTCTGGTATAAGTTTATAGTAATGTGTTTCTGGTATGAGTTTCTGGTATGGGTTTCTGGTATAATTTTTTATTGAGTTTTTGGCATGAGTTTTTGGTATGGTTTCTAGTTGAGTTTCTAGTATGGTTTCTGATATGAGTTTGTGGCATGAGTTTGTGGTATGAGTTTCTAATATGAGTTTCTGGTATGAGTCTGTTATGGTTTCTGGTATGAGTTTGATATGAGTTTACTAGTATGATTTGTTGACGTGTTTTTGTATGAGTTTCTGGCATGGTTTTTGGTTGAGTTTCTAGTATGACTTTTTGATATGAGTTTCTAGTATGAGTCTGGTATGGTTTTTAGTATAAGTTTGACATGGGTTTTTGGTATGATTTGTTGATGTATTTCTTGTATGAATTTCTAGTATGGTTTCTAGTTGAGTTTCTAGTAAAAGTTTCTAATATGAGTTTTTGGTATGAGTTTCCAGTATGAGTTTTTGGTATGAGTTTCTAGTATGAGTTTCTAGTATGAGTCTAGTATGGTTTCTGGTATGAGTCTGGTATGTTTTCTAGTATGAGTTTCTTGTATGAGTTTATAGTATGGTTTTTGATATGGTTTCTTGTATGAGTTTTTGGTATGTGTTTCTTGTATGAGTTTTCGTATGACTATGGTATAGTTTTTGGTATGAGTTTGATATGGGTTTTTGGTATGATTTGTTGATGTATTTCTGATATGAGTTTCTTGTATGGTTTTTGGTATGACTATCTAGTATAATTTCTAGTTGAGTTTCTGATATGAGTTTTTGATATGAGTTTTTAGTATGAGTTTTTGTTATGAGTCTCGTATGAATTTTTGGCATGAGTTTCTTGTATGAGTTTCCAGTATGAGTCTGGTATGGTTTCGGGTTTGATTTTTGGTATGAGTTTGTCTATTATGGCTTCTAGTATACAAAGATCATGTCACCAGATCGAACTCAACAATGGAGATGAAAATAGGAGCAGAACAAAGAGAAAATTACACATATATGGAGATCGAACTTGATAATGGAGATCATCTCACTAGATCAAACTCATCAATGAAGATAGAAACAAGAGCAAAACAAAGAAAAGATTACACATACATGGATATCCGAACTCGGCAATAGAGGATCATGTCACTAGACTGAACTCGGCATTGGAGATAGAAACAAGAGTTGAACAAAGAGAAGAGAAGATTGCAATATTAACGGCAAAGAGAAGAGAAGATTATAGACTTCCCATTTTGATCATAACCGTCATGAGGGAGAAGATTACACAGATATTGAGAGAGTAAAAATTTGAACGGTAAAAAATTTGGGGGTATATTTACTAAATGAAATTATCATATGGGTACCCTTAATAGAGTAATATTGGTAAACGGCCTAGTTAGTGAATTTGGCCATTGAAAGAATTCAGTGAAGTAGGCTATTTATTTATAAGTTTTGGTTTATATACTCTTCTATTTTTTACCACTTTTATTAATGTTAGGTAAAAGTAATTGGTCCGTTTTTAACCCCCTCTATTTATAAAGAAGAAGAAACAAACAAATATGGAGAGAGAATATATGAAGAGTACAAATTAGTGTTTTCAAGGTATTTTGTTGCCATGTTTTATCATAACTTGTTTCTAGTATGAGTTTCTAGTGATGTGATTTTTGTATGAGTTTCTGGTATGGTTTCTGGTTGAGTTTCTGGTATGAGTTTCTGGTATGGTTTTTGGTTGAATTTTTGGTATGGTTTCTAATATGAGTTTCTAGTATGAGTTTCTAGTATGCATCTGGTATGGTTTCTAGTATGAGTTTGATATGGGTTTCTGGTATGATTTGTTGGTATGTTTCTAGTATGAATTTTTTGTACGGTTTCTGGTTGAGTTTCTCGTACGAGTTTCTAATATGAGTTTCTGGCATGAGTCTAGTATGGTTTACAATATGAGTTTGAGACGGGTTTTTGGTATGGTTTTTTAATCTGTTTTTGGTATGAGTTTCTAGTATGGATTCTGGTTGAGTTTTTGGTTTGCATTGCTGGTATGAGTTTTTGTTATGAGTCTGATATGAGTTTCTGATATGGTTTCTTGTATGTGTTTCCTATATGAGTTTGTGGTATGGTTTCTGGTATGAACCTATTTGGTATGATTTTTGGTATAAAAAAAATCTTGTCCTAGATCAAACTCGACAATGCTGATGGAAACAGAGAAGATTGCCCATATACGGAGATCGAACTCGACAATGGCGATCATGTCACCAGATCTCATCATTGGAGATAGAAACAAGAGCAGAACAAAAAGAAGAGAAGATTATACATATATGGAGATTCGAACTCGACAATGGAGATCATGTCACTAGAACAAAGAGAAGAGAAGATTACAATATTAACAACAAAGAGAACATAAGATTATAGACTTCCCATTTTGATTGTAACCGCAATGAGAGAGAGGATTACATAGATATGGAGAGAGTAAAAATTTGAACTAGCTGTTGGAAACTAACCGTTGTAAATTTACGAGCCTATATATTACATGTCAAATCATTCTACTATTCACATATATCTCCATCACAACGTAAAGATACAAATCCGTTAAAATGTCGACATTTTTTAAGAAGGCGATGTAGAATCCTATGGTGAAAGCTCTATTATGTCGTTCAAAGTTGATAAATATAGTGATCCGAAAGAACTTCTCGCAAAAATAGAAGTAAGTGTACAAACTCATTTATATTTACTTTTAGACAATGATAGAATAGAGAATCGGAATTGTAGAATTAGTTAGAATAGCTTTAGACAATGTTAGAATAGAGAACCGGAATTGTAGAATTAGTCGGAATAGCTTTAGACAATGTTACAATAGAGAATCGGAATAGCTTTAGACAATGTTAGAATATAATATGTGTATTTTAAAATAATACTCTATCTTATTTTATTTAGGATCTTAAGGAATATTCTCGTGCAATCGGTACCGATTATTCATTATAATTTGAGCTTCATGGATATTTTGCGAATAGAAAAACTTATTGGGTTGGGTTCAGTATGTGGCAAACTCAATGAATATGGTGTTGGTCATTAAAAAATCATGGTTGGATAGAAGGGATTTTCGTATCTTACAATTGGCTTGTGATAGACACGGTGGACGTAGAAAAGAGAAAGACGTTGATCCCAATCATGTTCCAAGTTCTAGCCGGAAAAAAAACTCGAAGAAGTGTATGTGTTTGTTTCAACTTGATGGAACGCAAACTGAAGAGGGAAAATGGACAGAGAGGGTTGTATGTGGAATCCACAACCACGTTATTCCCTCGGTGTTAAGGGGTCATGCATATGTAGGATGCTTGACTCCCAAGCAGAGCCGAAAGGTGGAGCGTGAATTGGGTTCCGGCTTAAAACCGAGACATATTTTCAAATTTGTGCAATTAGAGGACCCTGACAATGTCACCTCCATCCGGCAAGTTTACAACACCGGTTTGAAGATTAGAATGGAACAAGCCAAAGGAAGAGAATCATTACAACAAGCACTTCATACGTTGACGGAACGTGGATATTATGTGAACACCAAGAGAAGTCCGAACTCCGATGAGGTGGTTGATTTCTTTATCTCACATCCTGATTTGAGGCATTTTCTCAGCACGTTTCCCTATGTTATAGTGATGGACTCGATATATAAGACCAACAAGTAAGTTTCAAGGCGCTTTTTTACTTTATTTCTTACACTCAATCATCTTTTCCTAGAAAATTTGAACTTAATCGTTGGTTTGTATTACTTTTAGATACAATATGTCATTGTTGGAGATCGTAGGCATCACTAGTACAAAGAAGACATTCGCAATAGCTTTTGTATTCATGGCACAGGAGAATAGAGATCACTACGAGTGGGCTTTGAGGAGGGTCCGTTATTTGTTATACGGAAAGATCCCGGAGGTGATTGCCACCGATCGTGAGCTAGGTCTTATAAGCGCCCTGAGTGTAGTATTTCCCGAGGTGAAGCATATTTTGTGCACGTTCCATATAAGGTGCAACATTGTTAATAGAGCGGCCCTCATTCTGCGCAATAAGGAAGTAAAAGTCGTCTTCACATCCCATTGCCATGCATTGTTCGAGTCGAGATCCAATGAAAACTACCAACGGCGTGTAACACCCCAAATACGTGGGACTCGGGGCGCTACTGGGATAGGATCTCACAATGGATCCTGACCATACTTTGACAACAAGTTCACTGGATCTTACAGCAAGGCACAGATAGATTAAAACCAAATACAAAAAACTATACAATATATACATCAAAAGGTTTAAAACATCACAACCGAGTACCAAAATGGCAAATTATAAACATCCATGTACAAAACACCCCAAAAGCCCATGCACTACCTAGTGTACGGAAGCCCTCGGCTGATAACTCATCTGGCTCACTCTGTAGTCTTCCTAACCTACAGATCATCTACAACACGGCATAAAACCGTTAGCAAATAGAAATGAATAAGAATGAAGCATTAGCACATATAACACATCAACACGTCACATCATGCTATGTACACACGCATATCCATTTATTATCTTTACTTAAGTTATACCATTACTAATTCGTTTCCTTGTGGCACGCGGAGTAAACTCTCAACGCCTCTGTCCCCGTTTCCCCTCAGGTTTGGAATGGTGTCAATCATCACCACCTGGAGGACTAGTTGCAGAGCACCCCCTAGCCAACCAATTCTGGGCTAGGCAAGTTATCACCGTCCGTTATCATACACTTAGGCCAGTTAATATGCATGTAGGTTCATCCTATTCCAGTTAGGTTATAAATGCAACACATTATGCACACACAACCACAACACACACTCAAACCCATAATTGCTAGCTAAGTAGGTCCCAAGGACTTACTTAACTCAATCGCAATCCGTATTAAGTGGTCACGGCTTCCCCTCGAGGAAACGATCAGTGCCTGCATCAGCAAAGCACAACAATATCAACATCGTCCCAAGGTTAGAAGATTCCACCTCCTAACCTTATAACCATCCTTAACTCATAACTCAAATTCAAACCTCAAAATCACATCATAATTCTCAAATGCCTAAGGCATTACCTCAAACACATACTAAACCTTAAAGCCATAACCGGCATGTACAACATCATGATATCCTCAACTCACTCTATACCTAGCATGCCTCTAAGCCACTCAAACTAGGAAAGGAAAGGAAAGGATCCATACTACCCTGGGGAGGTCCTGCAGAAGACGCACCTGCATGATAGGAAGGCGCAGGGACGAAGCAACCAAAAGGCGCAGGAACGGCAACTCACTCATGTTGGGGGGGCTCAACACCAGGCGCAGGGGCAACTGTCTTGTGGAGCAGGGGTGGCTGATGTGCAGAAGGTGATCCTCAACTTCTCTTCGATCCTTTACTCGGTATCCTTCACTTCTTGATCATCCAACAACCATAGACATACATATATATATACATATATACATCAATTATGCATAGGAATATCAACACAAGATCAACTTGTGGGAATTCATCATCAAGGAAGGGGAAAGGAGAAGGAAAGAGTAAGAAATAAAGACGAAGAAAAAAAAGCTTACCACAACTGCAACTAACAAAGGAAGAGATCACACACAACCTACTCAGCTATCTCTCCACAGCACATCATCAACAACCAACCATCATCATCATCATCAAACTCCACTCAAAACTCTCAACAAGTTCAAATAAAACCAAGAAAAAGATCAAAGGAAGAAGAGAAAGAGAAGAAGAAGAAGAAGAAGAAGAAGAAGAAGAAGAAGAAGAAGAAGAAGAAGAAGAAGAAGAAGAAGAAGAAGAAGAAGAAGAAGAAGAAGAAGAAGAAGAAGAAGAAGAAGAAGAAGAAGAAGAAGAAGAAGAAGAAGAAGAAGGTGAGGAGAAGAAGCCTGGAGAATGAAGGAAACCCTTCATCAGAAGCAAAAGGGAAGCCTATAAAGGAAGCTAAGGGTAAAACACGGGTCAAAGGGTCAACAAAGGTGGCTGCAGCCGTAGAAATCCGCAGGGTTGGATCCCTGAGATGCAGGGGCGGCCAACAGGGTGTTGGGGCGGTCCACAAAGCCGTAGGGGCGGCTCATCCCTAGCTCAGCACAAGCTCAGCACCTGCGTCTTAACTGAGGCGCAGGTGCGGGATCCCTAGAAGACTAAGGCTCTTACACAGCGTTTGTTTGAAATGAGAGACTATTAGCAATCATATCCGAGGTTAATAAACTATCTCGAGACGACATGGCTTACCCCGTACAAGGAGGCAATCGTTCAAGCTTGGTGTAACGTACACCATCATTTCGGCACAAGAACGACAAATGTGTAAGTTGTTGAAACATTCACTACATTGTTAAACATTTCTTCGTTTTGTAATAAATTGTTTTTTAGGTGTGAGTCCGCGCACAAGTTGTTGAAACAAACACTAGATTCTAGTGTTTGAGGATTTTAGTTGGTTTGTGAAAGCATACACTTGATGTTCACGGATCAAGTCCAAAAGTTACAAGCTTCTCTAGAGATGTCACAAGAGAGGATTCCACAGGAGGTGCGTATACCGATATCCGACTTGCTTCGCAACTACGTAACAAATGAGTGTTTCACGCTCTTGTGGAATAACTATACCAAGGCTAGACATACAAGAGATGATGGTGTGTGTCGGAATAGTTATTGGAGAGAGGTTCATGGAGTGCAATGTGTGCATGACTTTATGATAGAAATCCGGGCTCCTAGACCTATCACTTTGAATCAGATACACCCATTTTAGAAGCAAGTTCATTGTATTCCGGTTGATTTTTCTGATGGTGATATTGATAATGATGAGCAAGATAATATTGCATCTTTATTGGAGGACATCGAGAACCCAGGGAGTACGACAATGAAGGAGCCAAAACAAAAAGTCAAGGCAAAGGGACGACCCTCAACCCCGAGATCAACAAGAAGAGAGCCCTTTTCATTTGAGCATGCGGCTACACGTGGTCCTAGGCAGCCAAAAGTATCAAAAGGGAAGAAAGCAAAAGATGTAGATTCTACACCGGAGTTGACTCCTACTAGTAGGGCGTGTCATAGAGGAAAACAACCCGCGGATGTTGAATTTCGTTGGAGAGAAGAAGAATTCTCAAAGTTCATGAAGCCATTTGTATCGAGAGCAAGGGACGTACAAGGAGAGGGTCACTATGGATATAGAGCAAATTCCATGTTTTTGGGATTCTCGGATGAAGATTACTTTGAAATACGGAGAGATATGCTTATGGAGTTAAATTTGAGAAGAGTATTATATTCGAAGGTATTTGTTTTTTATTAGCATTTTAGTTAGCATCTATGATTTTAACGTAACTTTACTTGTTAATCTATGCAGTGTATCGTCTTCACACAGTTTGACCAAGTACTTCGAAACGTTGATTGGACAAGAAGATCTCCGTGTCCAAAAGAACATTAGATGGAATTACATATTGTCGCATGTGCAGTAGCCACCTATTATCAGATTGTCTTGGTTTTCCATTGGAATATCCCAACGACATTCCTACCTATGATAGCCACCACTCACTCCTAACCAAGGCCCGCCTACAGTGATTCGTTTGATAGCGTTTATCTCAAACAACACACACTTTGTACCGGTAGGTCGATGTTTTACTTTTTTTTTCAATTTATTGTAATTAAATTCAATATTCAATAACCTTTTTTTGTAATTTCATATTTGTAGGTATGGATAAAAGAAGGTGCCCCTTGACCGAAATTGAGCCATATGTGGAAAACCATCACGATCCAAGTATTGATGGATGGGATGTACCGTTCATTGCAAGGATATGTCGTTACGAGGAGTTTTATCGTGCATCGCGTCCAACGGGAGATGAGTGGAGCATATCTTTAGTGGTCTTGATTTTGGATTAACCTTTTTAAACGGACTTTAGTGATCCGTTTTCCTCATGTAATAACTATTTGACTTTAGTGGTACTTGATATATTGATATTGTTTATGGACTTTTAACACATAAATTGAAGCATAAAGCAATACTACAAACAAAATATAAAACTCAAATGGAAAAGTTATAAAATAAAAGCAAGTGGAAAATTTACAAAATAAAACTCAAGTTTGATAAACACAAAATAAAACATAAAAGCATCAAACTACAACTACAAATGTCATCACCCATGTTGTGATGCCCGGACTTGAGAATCGTGTCTTCTCCAGGTGGCGGGATGCCCAATGATCATATGTGGGAGCATATGAAAGCCTAAAACCACGTCCATTAGCCGGATGTACCTCATGGATGAGTGGAATCCGGGGTAAGGGCGGTCTGTACGTATCCAAACTGTCACAGGAACTGATCCGGCATGTACGCCTCCTCAATGTCGGATATCCGTATAATACCCCGATAACGAGAAACACTAAACTCCCCTCCAAAATCAAGCACTCAATCATCATAAGGGGTAAAACACACGTCATCCGCCCTCATTTGGTCCAACTGTGCTCGTAATGCATGTAACCTCTCTATACTAATCGACGGTGTCTTCAGGACAGAAAGCCTCGAACACCAACGTGCATGCCCATGCAACTCTGGATCCTCCACAGCTGCACATCCCAATGATGGAAAATGTGCGTAAATCCAAAACTGTATGAAAAAAGTTAATAATTTTATCAAACATAAAATTATGTTTTACAAAGGAAAATATTAATAAAACCGCACCTGTAAAAGTATAGTACACCCTCCCATCATCGTCACATTCTTCCTAGTAGCATCTCCCAAACTCTATATAGAAATGCAAGGGTTCCGGTGCCCGAAGCATACGAGTCTGTCCTCACATGATCTCGTACTAGGTCGATAAGTCATTCTCGCATCCTGTTGGTAGATTTGTCGACTACCAAGGCCGACGATATGAATAATAACAAATAGGCAGATGCAATAGTGTCATGGGGAGGTTGTGAAAGGTCAAACATGGTTGCGACTCTAGTCCTTATAGTGTCACAATATAGTTGTTTGGTCTGCTGTCTAGCCTCCGCAGGAGATAACCCAAAATGATCTACCAATCAATCATGTCTAACACTATCATCAATGGAAGTCGGTAATGCATCTCCATCAACTAAAAGTCTCATAATCACCTGAACATCGTTCAACACTACACCCATCTCCCCCACAACATATGAAATGTGTTTGTCTCGGGGTACCATCTCTCGACAAGCGCCATAACCAAACAATGATCGATCCCATCAAACTAAACGTCCTCCAACTCTGTAAGTCCGCTGCGTCTAGCTAAACCAAACCACGAAAAGGGGTTATCTAAATCTCGCCGCCACTCGCGTAATCTACTAATCGCATCAAGTCTCCTAAAAACCCAAACCACTCCGAGATCCCTCTCGGCCCATATAACGCTAGCTTTGTGGTCAGCGTAGCATGTCAATAACACAGGTACCTCCTCCTGCTCCTGCTCCTGCTTCTACTCCTCCTCAACAACTACCTGCTCCGGCTCAATAGGTACCTACTGATAGCATGAATTATAGTCTATATTTTGGGACTTGTTTAGACGTTTTATCCTCAATAATCTGCATGTTTTGATGTATATTATTTGATTATATTGACATTTCATCTACCTTTGCGGGAATTGAGGTCTACACCTAGTTTTGTTGTAATCATAGGTAAAATGGCACATTTTGGACTAAAATGGAGCTAAGAAGAAAAGGAGTCATGGGAGCTACATTTAGGAGCTTAAAAAGGAACTCATGAAGCAAGGAATTAACAGAGAGGATTTACTTTGGACCAGATTTGAGAGATTTCACATTCAGCTGAGAGTTACCTCGGTCAGCTACAGTACCATCTCGACCGAGGTGATCTTGAGGAGCGCCCCGACCGAGGCGAATACCCTAACGCGGCGAGATATATTTTATTTGGCTGAGATCTTTTATTTTTGGAAGGAGAGATCTTATATTTTTGTGCTGGATTTTTGGAAGGAAGATCATATATTTGGGAGATCTATTTTAGAGATAAGATATATTTTTATCAAGAAATTATCTTTTAAGATATTTCCTATAAAATTATCTTAAGAAGATATTTATTTTAGGATATAAGATATATTTTTATTAGGAAATTATCTTTTAAGATATTTCCTATAAAATTATCTTAAGAAGATATTTATTTTAGGAGATATGAATATATTTTATAGAAATTATCTTTTTAAGATATATTATCTTTGGAAGATAATTCTCCTATATAAAGGGTTGGATTTTCTACAATTCAACCATCTTCGGATCACCGAATGCTTAGAGGGCTGAGAGCATCCAGCAATTAAGGGATTTTTTCCAGGGTTTTGAAGGAAGGAAGATTGAAGATCAATCTAGGAAGGATTGATAGCTTATTATAGCTTTTGTGAAGGGTTTTGTAAGACTTTCTTAGATTCTCTTCTTGTTGATTTGTCTTGTTGGACTTGTGATCCAAGGAACGCTTATTTGTTTGATATTTGATTCAGTTATTGAAGCCTTGTTCTTAAGGTTTTTGTGTTCAAATATTCATTCTCTTCCCATATATGTGATTATCGCTTTCATGATGATGAGTGGTTAATTTCTTTGTGCGATTCTAGGGTGATTGGCTGAAGGTTGTGGGAAAAACGATGATAGAATAATCTTAATCCCAGTAGGACCCTGAAAGCTCGAGTTTTTATCCTTAACCTTAGAACATCTCGCTCAGTCGATGAACATCTCAGCCGGGGTGGAATTCGTCTGACCGAGGTGACCTTTCTGATCCGAAACTGAGAGTTAAGTGTTAGAGTTTGCCAAATCCTATTCTTATTACACCTTTCCTGGTTCAATGCAAGCCTAGGATGAGACTTACGCGGTAATTCCTTTGTTTGTTTACCCAAGATCATAAGTATAGGTAATAAAGGTTTATCCTTTATTGGGGTTTGAGTGTGCCTTCATCCCATCTTTGCGAGTTGGCCTAAGACTTACCCGGTAAAGGTTGATTCTATTCCCTTAATTAGTTTGTTGGTTTGAGATTATAGTTCATTTCCTTAGTACCTTGAGACTTACCCGGTGATAGGTTCTTTGGCTTGGGATTGTGAGTAGTGAGACTTACCCAGTGATCTATTCCACTTTAGTAACACCTTCCCTTTACAAAACCTCAGCTTTGTCCGCTTATCTTTAGATCTTGAGTTGGAACCACAACTAGATGCTTTAATCCCTAGAATTGCATATCTCCTTAATTGACTTTTTATCATCTTTGATTGTTTTAATCGCTTTTGTGGTTAGTTGCAATATTGACTACCTATATTGGTCTGTTTCACCTAAGTCCCTGAGATCGACACCCCGGAATTCTTGCTTTTACTACGATTGACTCGTACACTGCGGGTTCGCATCCTTGTTTTAAGCATATATCTTGGGTTATAAATTTAAAGCTTGCACACACCGTTTGGAACGAACAAGTTTTTGGCGCCGTTGCCGGGGACTTGGTCTAGACCGAGCCGGTTGCGGTTGTCTTTCGGGGCTATTGCCCTTGTTGCTATTAACCATTTGTCCTATGAGTTTTGTAGTTTTCAAGATATCCGATGACTACACTTGATCCAGCCTGGATAGCAAGACAAAGTGCTAGGGCGGACCATTATGAATACTTGGAAGAAAAATACTTCTTTTATTGGTTTAACAATGAAAGGGAAAGAGAAAAGGCCATTGAGAAGGAGCTTGCGATATGGGATGAGCCGAATGTCCCTAGACAGATATATGAGCAACCTCTTGAAGATTCGTTTGAATCGAAATGGGAGGAGTTGATGAAGAAGGTGGAGGAGCTCAAAGAAAGATCCCTATCCTATGCTAAGCCGGAAGAGGAGCATAAGGAAGTACAACAAGTCTCAAGCATTCCTCCAATCGAACCGGAAGTTTCTCCTGAAGCTTTCGAGGAAGAGGAAGAAGTAAAAGATCTCGACCCAACTGCTGAAACATCGGCCGAGGTTGAAGTAAGATCGGCCGAGGTTGAAATCAGATCGGCTGAGGTTGAAGAGATTCCAGCTGAGTTAGGAAAGATTTCATGTATGGATTATCACCCTAACATGAAACTTGTCCCACTATTTGAAGAACTTTATAAGGTACTTTCTCCTACTCCCTTTAAAGTTCTAGATTTCTTCAGGGATGCACCGAAGAGTTGGAGGTCTCTTCCGAAAGAACCTCCTAAGATCAAGATGAAACCTCCATTGAGTTTGCTGAAAGTAAATGCTCCTTGGACTAAAAGGAGTGGAGCTAGCAAGCACTTCACCACTAAGGCAATGAAGTGTTATTTGTTCAAGTATGGGGTCACTCACGTGACAAAGACCTTGTAATATCCCCAAGCTGAAGATGGGGAAGCTACTCGAATCCTCGAGAAGCTGTTTTCTCGATCAAGGAAAGGATGGGACGAAGGACTGAGTTATGTCCCATGGAAGAATAGGAAGACCGGTAGGATTCCGGTAAGAACCAAACCGTACAAGCTTGTACGTAGGAGATCCTACCATTTGCCGGTGAAATTAGGAACCGGAACCTTTTTGGAAAAGTTTTATGATGGATGTGATGAGCACTCCAGGATATTCGAGGTACATTGAGTAATTCCATGGAGAATGGTCCAGCTAGCGACCTTAAACCAAGCGCTTCTTGGGAGACAACCCAAGGTATTGCTTTCTTTTCCCTTTTCCTAGCTTAGTTAAGATAGTTTGCTTCGTTTGTTTTTTTTTTTGCATCCTCTAGACAGGAACCAGATACTCTCTAAGGAAGGATTACAACTCAGGAGCTACATGGAAGGACTATTTTAAAGAAGTTGAGAAAACGGAGCTTGATTGAGATACATCTCGGATGCTGTCAGAACGCCTCGACCGAGATGTTCTTCGACAATCGAGATGGTCTTATCTGGGAGCTGTTTCTTATTTCTTAATGCAATTCAGCTATGTTCGGTGAGTATTCTATTCTTCTTACTTATATTTGACCCATTGGGACAATGTGTCCCAAGTATGGGGTATTTCTATGACTTGTATGACTACCTTGAATCTTTGATTATGATCTTACTTGGCTCTATGTGCTTATCTGAGATTGCATGCATGCATACAGGTTATTTGATTGAGAAAAACGTCAAAAACTGGTTATGAAAAAAAAATTTCTGACCTCGGCCGGGATGGTTCTTGCCAAACGAGGTGCTTCACCTCGGTTGAATTAGAACATCTCGACCGAGGCGGTTTAACTGAAAGTTTTCGATACGATTTTTGTGCTTCTTTTCTGGATATGACCACAGTGAAGATTTTTGTTTGCAGATTGGTTTTGAAATCTGTATATGCTTGAAAGGTTTTATGATATGTTTAAGTTGCAAAACGCTTTGTTTGAAATTTTGGCATGTTTAATACTTTATTTTTATCCAAATTATGTTGAATTTGAAGGTTGACACCACATGATGAGTTCTCTCACTCTCTTCCTGGGATGATTAAGGAAATTCATTCTCTTCTCTTCTTCTTCTTGATCATGCTTTAGCCCCTCATATACATATTTGCCTCCCTTTACCTATCCGGGAATTTGGAAGCAAGCAAGTGAAAAGCAAGTGAAAGAAAAGTTGAGATGTTGGCTGGAAGTTTTAGAAAGAAACAAATAGGTTTGGGGAAGTCAATCATGATGATGAGTAACTCGGCACCATTCACATAGCCGGGTGTTTGTGTCTTGCCAAAGTCGGATTGAGCGATATTCCTAACGGGTCATGGTATGTGCATCAAAGGTTTGAGGCATCTCGAGAAATTGATGATTGCTAATTTCCTAGGCTTCGGTTATTGTGCACCTTTGTCCATGCATCCCAAAAAGTAAAAAAGTGAAAATAAGCAAAGCTTATTGGTGGAAGATGTTGAAGTTCAAAACAAGTGAAGTAAAGTGAAGATCCTTTCTTGGATTCTAGCACCACATTCCCTATATACATCCCACCCTCACACGTTTCTTGACCTTTCATTTGGAAAGCCCTTGAGACCTCGAGCTTGTTGATTGACGTAGTGGTTTAAACTGGATTATACATGATTAATTTTGATGATTATGATTTATTATGCATTCTATGATTTTATGCAAAGATGAACAACTTTCTTATATTTATAAAATGTTTTGATCATGTTTTAATTTTAAATTCCATGAAACATTCTCTTAGAGTGATCTATGAGTGGAGCATACCACCAAAAATGTTTTAAAATACTTTTCATTGATCTTTATGACTTATAATCCATTCTATCTTGTATTTTAGATTTGGAACTTGCTTGGGGACAAGCAAGGGACAAGTATGAGGTATTTTGATAGCATGAATTATAGTCTATATTTTGGGACTTGTTTAGACGTTTTATCCTCAATAATCTGCATGTTTGGATGTATATTATTTGATTATATTGTCGTTTTATCTACCTTTGCAGGAATCAAGGTCTACACCAAGTTTCGTTGTAATCATAGGTAAAATGGCACATTTTGGACTAAAATGGAGCTAAGAAGCAAATGATTCATAGGAGCTACATTTAGGAGCTTAAAAAGGAACTCAGAAAGCAAAGAATTAACAGAGAGGATTTACTTTGGACCAGATTTGAGAGATTTCACATTCAGCTGAGAGTCACCTCGGTCAGCTACAGTACCATCTCGACCGAGGTGATCTTGAGGAGTGCCCCGGCCGAGACGAATACCCTGACGCGGCGAGATATATTTTATTTGGATGAGATCTTTTATTTTTGGAAGGAGAGATCTTATATTTTTGTGCTGGATTTCTGGAAGGAAGATCATATATTTGGGAGATCTATTTTAGAGATAAGATATATTTTTATCAGAAAATTATCTTTTAAGATATTTCCTATAAAATTATCTTAAGAAGATATTTATTTTAGGATATAAGATATATTTTTATTAGGAAATTATCTTTTAAGATATTTCCTATAAAATTATCTAAAGAAGATATTTATTTTAGGAGATATGAATATATTTTATAGGAAATTATCTTTTTAAGATATATTATCTTTGGAAGATAATTATCCTATATAAAGGGTTGGATTTTCTACAATTCAACCATCTTCGGATCACCGAATGCTTAGAGGGCTGAGAGCATCCAGCAATTAAGGGATTTTTTCCAGGGTTTTGAAGGAAGGAATATTGAAGATCAATCTAGGAAGGATTGATAGCTTATTATAGCTTTTGTGAAGAGTTTTGTAAGACTTTCTTAGATTCCCTTCTTGTTGATTTGTCTTGTTGGATTTGTGATCCAAGGAACGCTTATTTGTTTGATATTTAATTCAGTTATTGAATCCTTGTTCTTAAGGTTTTTGTGTTCAAATATACATTTTCTTCCCATATATTTGATTATCGCTTTCATGATGATGAGTGGCTAATTTCTTTGTGCGATTCAAGGGTGATTGGCTGAAGGTTGTGGGAAAAACGATGATAGAATAATCTTAATCCCAGTAGGACCCTGAAAGCTCGAGTCTTTATCCTTAACCTTAGAACATCTCGCTCAGTCGATGAACATCTCGGCCGGGGTGGAATTCGTCTGACCGAGGTGACCTTTCTGATCCGAAACTGAGAGTTAAGTGTTAGAGTTTGCCAAATCCTATTCTTATTACACCTTTCTTGGTTCAATGCAAGCCTAGGATGAGACTTACCCGGTAATTCCTTTGTTTGTTTACCCAAGATCATAAGTATAGGTAATAAAGGTTTATCCTTTATTGGGGTTTGAGTGTGCCTTCATCTCATCTTTGTGAGTTGGCCTGAGACTTACCCGGTAAAGGTTGATTCTATTCCCTTAGTTGGTTTGAGATTATAGTTCCTTTCCTTAGTACCTTGAGACTTACCCGGTGATAGGTTCTTTGGCTTGGGATTGTGAGTAGTGAGACTTACCCGGTGATCTATTCCACTTTAGTAACACCTTCCCTTTGCAAAACCTCAGCTTTGTCCGCTTATCTTTAGATGTTGAGTTGGAACCACAACTAGATGCTTTAATCCCTAGAATTGCATATCTCCTTAATTGACTTTTTATCATCTTTGATTGTTTTAATCGCTTTTGTGGTTAGTTGCAATTTTGACTACCTATATTGGTTTTGTTTCACCTAAGTTCCTGAGATCGACACCCCGGAATTTTTGCTTTTACTACGATTGAACCGTACACTGCGGGTTCGTATCCTTGTTTTAAGCATATATCTTGGGTTATAAATTTAAAGCTTGCACACACCGTTTGGAGCGAACACCTGCTCCGGCTCCACATGTACCTGTTTTGGCTCAATAGGTACATCCTCTGGCTGAACAGGTATTTGCTCATGCTCACCATCTAGAATGTCATCTAGATGCGGAATACATTGCGAGGACTCCTTTGTATCGTACTCCGGAATAAGTAATGATGTTCCCACATCCTCCTCGTCGGTGATATGATCATGGGCCTCAACGGATGCATCAACAGATGCATGAATTTATGCGTCAACAGATGCCTCTAAGGGTGCCTGAACGGATGTTGAGGCAAGTCTATCCCGTCGAGCTTTAGCCTCTCGACGGGCGGATGCTCTGACAAGTCTAGCTTCTCGCTTCTTCTTCTTCTCTCTAATATTTTCATCACAAACTGAATTTTTTTTAAAATAAAATATTAATTTGTGAAATTATAATATAATATAATTATATATATATATACATATATATATATATATATTTGGTCATCTTCTTCGCCGGAATCACCATTAGAGAGCCCGTTTCAAAGCTTGAAAAATAAAACGCAAAAAAAACTAACTCTCGTACACAATCCATTCTAATTATTCTTAACTAATCGAATCTTACTAAACTAACTAATTTCAAGCATAATATCATAATAAAACACAAAAATAACATAAACGATAAAAATGATAAAAACTAACCTCAAGTCGATCCACAAGTTGCCTTTTGCTTGAACTTCCGACATCTGAATCTCGAACCATTGTTGGATCTCGGTTTCAAGTTATTTCTAACAAATTTGCAGGATTTATGGGGTTTGGGGCGAAATGGAACGAAGAAGAGACGAGGGAGGTGGCGGCCGCTGCGTGCGAGGAAGGAATGGGAAGAAGAAGAGAGGAATTCGCCCGGACCTTGACAGAGTCGAAATCCGACTCCACAGTATATTTACCCCCTTTCAAATAACATCACTCATACTTAATATAATATTAGTAAAAGACATCGTCACTTTATACGTGCAACAACTACTTTTGAAAAACCCTAGTTTCTCTCTGACGGCGATGGCGACCATTGAAGCTTTTCCCCCTCCAATTCCTACGGCTCCAGATCCCAATAACCATCCACCAAATAAGGAAGCCCCATTAATAATTCAATCTAGTCAAAATACCCCCTCTTCTCCCCCTACTGTAGAGGAAGTTTTGACAACAAAAAAACCGACAGAGGTGCCATCCTGGAGCACGATGTTGTTCGGTGACGCAGCATGGCAACGGATGCCCATCCTACCGGATAATTTGATAGACACAGGGAAGATCAACATCGACTTTCCTAAGGGGAAAGACGCAACTCCGGTGATCAACATAGCAACAGATGTAGTGCAAGTACTTAATGCCCCATGGCGGTTCTCTATAGTGATTAAACTCATGGGTCATATGGTTTCTTTTCTGCTTTTGAACGTAATCTCAGAAACATGTGGACGACCAGTGGAGGCTGGACGGTGCTAGACCTCCCTAGTGATTACTTCCTCGTCCGTTTTGAGAAAGAATCGGATATGTTGGATGTCCTTACGGGTGGCCCTTGGAAGATGTTTGGACACTACATGATGATGCAGCAGGGGTCCGATGCTTTTGACCCTATGACATCGGTTATCTCCTCTACTAGTGTGTGGGTCCGTATCTCCGGGTTGCCTTTTGCTATGTACAACCGGAATATCCTCAGGGCAATTGCTTTGTCCATTGGAGTTCCTTTGAGGATAGATGTCAATACCTTGGGTGTTTCGAGAGGTAAGTATGCCAAGATTTGTGTTATGGTAGACCTGACAAGGCCGCTCAAAGGTGATGTGATCCTCAACGGAAAAAGGTTACTCCTTGAATACAAAAATCTCCACACTATTTGCTTCACGTGTGGATGTTATGGGCACGTGCAAGAGCGGTGTGTGTACGCAACGAATAGGGAAGAGAATGCCACCCAAAAAAAAGAAGGTCCGGCTAAAACAATAAACCCTAATGACTCAGAGGAACATGCTACCAAAAATAAGGAGGGATACGAACACCTTGCAGACGTGGAAGATGGGCATGGCCCATGGATGGTGGTCCCCCGCAGGAGGCACGTGAAGTTCTTGAAAGAAAAGGATAACGGACAAAGGAAGACTGAGGATGTAATTGGGAATCGTTTTCCGAGCCGCAAAGACCAGAAAAGGAAAGTTTGATTCACTCTAAAGGGAAGGCATTCGTGATAAGCGATGATGAAAGGGGCTTACTAGCTGGTCAGGGTGGACAGACAAGGAAGAAAAATAGAGTAAATGGGGCTCCCCAGGTGGGTAATCCGTCGGGTGCTCAGATGAAAGCTCCAGGGTTTGCTCCAGGACCATCGAGGGGTCAGCAGTATACTGAGCAGGGTATGAATACTCAAATAGGAACGCAAGTTCAAATTTTGAGTAGAGAGAGTATAGAAGGAGTGGTTTTCAGAGCTATAGGAGAAGTAGTGCCTGCTGGCGAGGTAGATGTATCTATGACTCCAGAAGAGAACAATGTTGTAGATGTAGGGAACGTGGGGGAGGAATCACAAATGTCCTTGGTCCTTGACTCTCAGCAATGACCATCTTGAGGTGTAGCCCCTCTCCGAAGTTGAAAAGGTTGGGTTATTATGGAATAGCTTCGGAACCGTGAAGAAAAGTTTCCGAAGATCAATGAGATACATAATTAAAAAACATAGGCCGGATTTTCTTGCCCTCTTTGAGCCTCACTACTCAGGCAAAGTTGCGGATGAGATTTGTCGTAAACTCGGTTTTGATTCCTGTGAAAGAGTAGAAGCGGTGGGGCAAAGCGGTGGGATTTGGTTAATTTGGAATTCCAGTGAGTGCCTTATCCGTGTGGTTAGAAAGGACAAGCAATTCATCCAAGCCATGGTGGGAAATGGTGCTGAGGAATTTATGATGATTGTAACCTACATTGCCCCAAACCCGTAGAATAGAGAGAATGTTTGGGACGTGTTGGCGGATTGTATTCGAAATTCAACCACTCCGGTGGTGATTGGGGGTGACATGAATGCTACACGATGCTTGGAAGAATGCAGTGGGGGATCGGCAGGCTCTCTAGTCATTCTGTATCCTTTGGAAGATGGATAGATGATAATCGCTTAGTGGATGTGGGGTATACGGGCTCATCCTTTACGTGGTCAAGGGGCAAGGATGAATGTAATAGAGTTTCGAAACGCCTTGATAGAGTCTTAATGTCTCTAGACGGTAGATTACGTTGGCCGGAGGGGATAGTTAGACATCTCCCACGCCTCTCATCGGACCACAATCCTCTCCTCCTTAGTTTCACTCCTTCTCGAGCTGGGAACCCAATACGAAGACCCTTCCGCTTCCAAGCTGCTTGGATGACCCACCCGGACTTTGAGAGTCTTGTTGATGGGAATTGGAGAAGGTCAACTACCTTACCAAATGCCCTGAGCAGCCTGAAACTTACCTTGCAGAAAAGGAACAAAATGGTGTTTGGCAATATTGAGCGCAAAAAGGAGGAGTTGGTTAGACGGTTGAATGATCTCTAGGGTCTTCTTGAGGAGACAGTTACTGATGCTCTTTTGTAGGAGGAACGGGAAACCAAGAGCAAACTTGAGGATGTCCTTGAACAAGAAGAGATCCTTTGGTGCCAAAAGTCAAGACAACAATGGATTGCGCTGGGAGATAGAAACACGGCTTTCTTTCACCTCTCGACCATTGTGAGAAGGCAACAAAATAGAATCGATGCAATCAGACTTGATGATCTCTAGGGTCTTCTTGAGGAGACAGTTACTGATGCTCTTTTGTAGGAGGAACGGGAAACCAAGAGCAAACTTGAGGATGTCCTTGAACAAGAAGAGATCCTTTGGTGCCAAAAGTCAAGACAACAATGGATTGCGCTGGGAGATAGAAACACGGCTTTCTTTCACCTCTCGACCATTGTGAGAAGGCAACAAAATAGAATCGATGCAATCAGACTTGATGACGGTGAATGGTGTATCGACCAAGGTGTGATGGAGGAGCATGCACTCAGTTTCTATAAGGAACTTTATGGACCGATGGCACCTCTGGAGGACATAACTATTGAGAGGGGTGGCTTTCCCCGACTCTCTCCAGACAAGCGCTCCACGCTTACCAGGCACTGGGGCGAAGATGAGATAGTGGCTGCTATAAAGAGCATGGGGCTTCTCAAGGTGCCAGGCATGGACGGTTTTCAACCCATCTTTTACCAAAAACTATATAGAAAGGGGGGGCTCGCTGATAAGTTTCGTACAGAACTTCTTTGAGTCAAGGACCCTACCACCAGCAGTTAATGAAACACTAATCGTTCTGAAAGGTAGCCAAATTGGGGTCATTATGGAAGTGCTCGAGGCCTTTTGTGGAGCATCGGGACAGAAGATCAGTACGGAGAAATCCCGCCTCTACGTCTCTCACAATGTTCGAGGGGAATTGGAGAGAAGCCTTAGTGGAGCCTGTGGTATCCCTTCTACTAGAAATCTGGGGCTGTATCTAGGTATTCCCTTGATTCACGACTCAGTTTCAAAAGAGATTTTTAACCCTTTGTTGGAGAGAATGAGGGGCAGACTTGCTAGCTAGAAAGCCCACTCATTGAGCCTGGCAGGGAGAGTTACTCTTATTAAGTCGGTCATTACTTCCATGCCATCCTACTACATGAACACATTGCTCCTGCCGGAAAGCGTCTTGAATGTAATGGATCGCCTATGTCAAGATTTCCTTTGGGGAAGCGTGGGAGGAATGAAGAAGATACATGCGCTCAGCTAGGGAGAGTGTGCCAACCTAAAGAGATAGAGGGTCTTGGCATTAGGATGGCAACGGAGGTGAACTTAACTTCAATCAGCAAATTGAGTTGGCGTTTGTTTGAAGATAGAGAGCAACTCTGGGCTAAACTCCTTCTGAGGAAATATGCAGCACGAGAGCAAGGATGGCCAAGATATCTTTGCTACAGAGGAGGAAGCTCTTTTGTCTGGAGAGGGCTTATCAAAGGCTATTACTCAGTTGTGGCGCCAAACCTGGGGTGGACTATCAACGATGGAAGAACTACACGTTTCTGGAGTGACGTATGGATTATGGACGAGCCATTGTCAAAGATCTACCACATCCCCTGTCGTTAATGGAGAAGGAGATGAAGGTGAGAGAGGTGTGGAAGGAAGAGGGGAGTTGGGATTGGAATTACCTTGGTAGTAGGCTAGACAGTGTCAGTCTCCTCCGGGTGCTAGGGATATCGTTATACAGTGGCTACAACCTTCCTAACTCGGATAGATGGGTACCAGCTCAGAACGGCCTTTTTCCATAGCTACGCTCACTCATGTATCCTGGATAGGCGACGCAGAGATGAGGTGAGAGGGAGCTTGTTCAAATTGATATGGAAGGTTCGGGCTCAAGAAAGAGTACGCTACTTCCTCTAGCAGCTTGCATGGGGTACCCCGATGACAAATCTTGAGCGCCAACGTCGTCACATGGCTGTCTGTGCCGACTGCTTGGTCTGCCTTGGTATCACAGAATCCCTCCTTCATGTTCTAAGGGATTGCCCATATGCGACGCCTATATGGATAAAACTGGTCCCCGAACACCTCCAGAGGGATTTCTTTCGGATGGAGTGGGAGGAATGGTTGTACAACAATGTCAGCATAGGCATGGTTAAATCAATAAACAGGACTTGGAACGTGCTTTTCTCTATTGCAACTTGGTGGATGTGGCGGTGGAGAAATGCCCGAACGTTACAGGAGAGAAGCATCGCGAATGAGAAGGTGGAGTATATCCTCGATCGCTACAGAGAGACGATGGTGTGTAACAATCGATTTGCTTGCACGGTGCTGAGGGTGAAGGAAGTGCAACTGATTGGGTGGGAAAGACCTGAAGTGAGCTGGGTTAAGGTCAACTCAGATGGAGCCTCTAGAGGAGATTTTGGGTTGTCAACGGCTAGGGCAGCTATAAGGGATGTTGATGGCAACTAGGTCCGGGGAGTCGCAGTAAACCTGGGGGCTACATCGGTGCCGGTAGCCGAATTATGGGGGATGATACATGGAGCGGAGCTTGCTTGTGAATTAGGTTTCCGACGTGTTAAGTGTGAGCTGACTCTTTGATGGTTGTGGGGCTCATTGAGAAGAGAGTTAACTCGTCCCACCCACTCGCTAGCTTGGTAGCTAGATGCCAAGGCTTCATTATCCGAGACTGGAGTATCAGTTTTGGCCATGTCTTTAGGGAGGGGAATAGAGTTGCGGATGACATCGCTAACTTTGCTTTTTCCCTTGATTTCGGTGTTCATTTATTGGTTGATCGGCCCGTTGGTGTGAAATCTTTTCTTTTAGATGATACGAGGGGTATCACTTCTTCGTAGTACTCGTTTGTAAGTTTTTCTTGGTTAATAAGCCCTTCGCGCAAGGAGCGCAGCTCCGTCTTATAAAAAAAAAAAAAAATCGTCACTTTATATGTCCATTCAAATTTTACAAGTAGTTTAGAACCTAAAGTAGACAGCTGCTTGTCAGTTATCCCATCCCGAGTGAGTGCCCCCTCTCCTCTGTCAGCGAATGTGGTTATGGATGGAGCTTTGCAGCCACGTCCGAAAAGTTTCGTTCCCATAACCCCAAGAATGGCGTTATTGTCAGCAGCCATTTCGGGAAGAGCCTCAATTCCCCATCGCTTTTTCTCTCCTCCCAAATCCCACCTTCCATGTAGTCCCTCTTCCGGTCAGTTTCTCTACCTTTCACCCCCATTTGTTTTGGACATTCCTTTCTATTTTTCTGGTTATATTATTCTTGAAAGTGCCATTTTATGCTGTTCGCTCTTAACCTTGTTAGAATTTGAAATCCCCAATTTGATTTAATTCGTCTGATGATTCCGGAGTTAATTGAAGCATTTGTAATTGGATGCAGTTCAATTTGCTAGCCCAGACGGGCTATCCAACTCTTTGGTTACCAGGGAAACTGGTCATTGGGGTATGCTACTAAGTGGACAATGCAAGGTATTCCAAGTTTAAAACAAAGATTTTGCATATGCTACCAATTAGGGGTGTTTAGGTTAAGAAATATTGTCAATCACAAGTCTACCCTTGAGGTAACCATTATTGAGTATCGTCTGGTTTAGCAGATTTTTTGCAGAAAACTATACAAGTGGTACACCACTTTCTGTTAGTTAGGTCCAAATTATGAGATCAAAGTTGATTGCAAGCTTTAAAATTGATCTGTACCCAATTTTTGAAATCCAAGTTCTTAGGTTGGTTTGGTTATAAACAACGGGACCTTAATGAAACGAGCCTAGTCTAGTTATGCGTTATGATTCATTACTTGGAATGTTTGTCTCAGTGACACCCTTCAGAAACAAGTTTTATATGGAAAATGATATAGGCTGACGTTGCAATGATCATTGCGATTCACAAATAATATCACAAAGTAGACTAGGTTCATATCCTTTTCGCTTTTTTAGCTTAGATTTTAAATCAAACGGGGGTTATCAGATAAACTGGTAGAGGTTTTTTGTTTGCTAGAGAAGTGTTAAGCCACCCTAACTGGTAGAAACCTCTACCAGTTTATCTGATAACCCTAACTGGTAGAGAAGTGTTAAGCCACCCTAACTGGTAGAAAACAAGTTTTGTAGTGCAGCTGGTTCATTATAGTCCTACCGATCACTTTATGCCTTCTAGAATTCATTGTTAGGTCTTGTTCATGTGCCACCTTTCCGGTTCCCTTGTGTTGAGGTTATTAAATTTGTGGTGTGGCCTTTGGAGTTGAAATTACAGAATGGTCTTGATGATGCAATCATGGTTAAATCTTTCATCAAGTGATACATGATATTAGCACAATAAATTTCTTGTTTGGGTTTGAAGGTGTTTCCCTTATGTAAGGAGGTTATTAAATTTGTGTTGGAACCTTTTATGCCACTTGTTATGATTAATTAGGAATGCTGGTGAATGATCAAGCTAGATAAGTTGTGGATAGCCGGGGATAGAGTTAGACTATAAAGGTGAAGGCAATTATTCAAAAACTGTCTTTTAAATTTGAAATTCATTCTAGGAGGGAGCTGAGCTGCGCCTCTTGATTGATTGTCCTCAATGTAGTCAAGGTGATACTGTTCTTTTCCACTTGTAATTCGCCTTGGCGACTGCCCCTTTTGTGAAACTTATCCAATCAGAAAGGAAGTTTTTGTTCTCAGCCCATGAAGAATCTTTTCTTTTAGTTCCGCTAGTGGAACCTTGTGAAGGATGATGCTAATTTCTCTTCAGGTCTAAGGACTTATTATTTTCTTATTGGCAAAGGTACCAATGTACTTCGATATCAAACATAATAACAAAATGGGTTCTTAATGTTGTGGCATATTATTAAGAATTGAGGTACACTTAACACAAGCTGTGGCAACCTAATACACAACCTCAATATGCCTATCTATCCATTAATAAAGACGAAAGATCTTAAGTTAATCTTTGACATTGTAATTTACCAGCTTACTTTGCACTATCAGTTCTCATTTTAATGTGACATTTGTTAACGAGTATTGTAGATTGATTGCATGAAAGTAATATTTACTTTATTTTATGCTTTGTAGGAGAGAGTATCATCAAACTCTTACTGTAAGTTACCAATCAGGGCATTGTTTTGGGGTCCTAAGAAGACAACAAGTGTCCCTGATAATAATCCTTCTCTTGGAGATTTTCTTCTGAAAGGGTCAAGCTCAGAGGTGTATACTCGTTAGTCCTTTTGACGAAGCACCTTTTACCTGTAAGATTTCTATAATTGTAATTAAATTTACCGGCATATATTTGCCAGCAAACCTCCGGAATCTCACTTGGTCCAAAGAAGATATCCGTTTCTGTGATTTCTTCAATCTCAGAGGTTTTGTCAAAAGACTGGGATGAATGTGCTATTGATACTTGCTCTCTTGCTAAGTTGAACCCATTTATCATGCATGGTTTCCTCTCAAGTCTGGAGGAGTCGAATTGTTCTGTGAAGGTTTGCAAAGTCTGAGTCTTGTGTTGATATTTATCTATTGGTAAAGTTGAATAAGTTATTTTGAATGTGAATCTTTTATTTATTGCTCAGGAGACAGGATGGTCTCCGGCACACATAATTGCTAAGGATGAGTTTAGCAATCTTCTTGGAGCTGTTCCACTATATCTTAAGACGTATATTGTCAACATTGCTTTTTTCATTTGCATTTTATTTGAGCAAATTATAAACATTGAAAGTTGGCTTTGCAATTAAAATTGAATGCAGACATTCTCTTGGGGAATATGTTTTTGATCATTCTTGGGCTGATGCCTACTATACTTACGGTTCAAGATACTATCCAAAGCTACAGTGTTGTGTACCATTCACACCAGTAACGGGTCCAAGAATTTTAGTTCGTAATTCCTCCTACAGAGATGAGATTTTTGACATCTTGGTATCTGCACTTCAGGAACTGACAGTAAAGGTATTTTTCATCATCTTTCTCATTAGTTTTCTATTATATACTTATTGAGTGATGGAATATTGGTGCACTGTTCTTTTTCTTTATTAGATGACATCAATGTTCCTTAGGCACATTTATTTTGATTGATTTTCCTCAGGTAGCTAGTTTTCCATATTCTCCCTTGCTAGTTAGAATAAGGGTTGCTGGTACTTCACGTGCATTCAAGAGAAACTTATAAATATATTTCTAAGTTTGATTTATTAGGCCTTATTACCAAATTGGTACTAAAGAAATGTCACCACATTAAAATTAGTATCTTTCAAATAATTGTTTGATGTAAAGGTATAAATTCCTAGCAGTGTTCTAAGAAGGCATATCTACGCGCGCAGGTAAGAGGCGATAAGGGTCCATTGCCTGTTACGACCTAGGTGATACAATTTCAAATTTCAAGCATGATACGCCTTCCAAATTTTCTAAAAAAAATGCAAATAAAAAGTATTTCCTTCCAAAATTTTGATCGTCCTTCATAAGGATACTCTTCCTGATCACGAAAAAAATATTGTTTTTAGTCATTGACACGATTGTTAAAGAAAGTATTAAACAACCTTAATTTTATAAAGTTTTATCTCAAATTTATCACTGAAGGTATAACTATAAATTAAAAAAAGAATAAATAAATCATGAGATTCAATTAGTGCAAGTATCAACCGAAGTTTGAAACCCACGAACTGCTTTTTGAATTAAAAGCTATTCTTTTTAGCTTAAAAATAGAAAAAGTAGGACCTACTTTCTCTTACTAATACAAAAAGGGCCCCACCAATTATCTCTTATGATTTCTGCACTGTAACTATTACTTGAGAAAATAGCATGCACTTCTAAATAGCAAGTGTTTATTTATTCCCTGAAAAAGTGAATACTAATTATTAATTTATAAATCCTACTCAGGCTATAATAAGCGGGTCCTAAAGAAAAATTAATCTATACCCTAATTGGATTATTTTAATAGCTGGATTAGTTATATATTCAGAAAAGAAAAGAGAACAATTAAAGCGCTACATGTAATATTTATTTAGTTACAGGAAGCCACATAGCAAACAATGCCTTTGCTTTTTAGTATTTATCATATATTTAATGAGTTCGATTGTATCCTTGTTTTTAGTTTCTTATAAAGCTGCAAATCTATTTCTGACCTGCGTCATTCGTATGTGCTAGCTAATATGTGATATCATATGTTCCAACAGTTTCAGGTCTCATCACTGCATGTCACATTTTCATCTAGAATGGAGTCTAATGCTTTGAATGGGGTGGGCTTTCTCCAGAGGATAGGCATGCAGTACCACTGGAAGAATCGAAATTACAAGAAGTAAGAGTTTTTCTTGCTTTTTATTATTATTATATAAAGCAATGGATTACATTTATTCTAAGGGGGTTAATTGGCTTCTGTTTACTTTATTTTTGAACTGAACTTATGGTTAATGGAATCCGGTTGGCTGATCCACTTAGGCTGCCACTCCATTCCTGTAAACTATCAAATGCTATAAAAAGACACTAGCTAGACCAAGCCTTCCCCACAAGATGTCTCTATCTTATCTTTTTCTTTTGATGTACATGTACTTTTCTTTCTTGGTGTATAAGAACATAATAATGCCATATATGAATTGCTAGTGTGAATTATCCATGCCTAGAAAATTTATATAGTATAAATCTTTATAAAGCTCATGTCCTCCATGGCTCCATCACATGAAGCTACTGATTCTAGATTCTAATTGGTTTTGATCACGTACATCTCTCCAGATATGTTAAAGCAAGCCACTTAGTATCTATACATTGCCAATTAGTATCAATTAATCCAATTTTGGGGGCAAGAAACTTTTCACTATTGGATCACATGCCTGACTCATTGTTGTCACTGGATAACCTATATGTAATTTTAAGCTCATCACCATCTACTGTTTACAGAGGCAAGTCAGTTGCTTTTGTGAAATTGATTATTGATCTATTGTACTTTCATTTCGTTATCTTTGTAGCTCTATCTAACTGTATCTGTATCTGTATCTACCATTTTCTTATTGTATTCCATTCCGTTATGAAATTATCTGCGTACAGTTTTGATGAGTTCTTGATGGATTTGAAACAAAATAAGAGGAAGAATATACGTCAAGAGCGCAAAAAGGTTAGTCTTGTTTGGATTTTGTATCGCATTGCCTCTGTTATTCCTATCATCATGAGGAAGATTCACCAAAAACTATCCTGCTAGAAACTGTCATTTTAGATCAACCTACGCAAATATGTCACAATCTGAAGCATTTTTTAAATGAGATCTTAAACCTCCTAATAAACGGATTGAAGAGGGTTGAGGAAGAGCTAAAATCAATGTTCCAAAATACGTTATACAGAATCAAGACGGGGCGCTGTCTAGCTTCTAGACAGACTTTTAGACGGGCAAAATGTTTTTTTTTGATTATTTCCTTGGATTTTACCCCTAGGCTCTGTCCAAATTTCATATAATGCAGTTAATCATTCATTTCCAGAGCTTATAACATCTTAAAATCAAAAAAAATCTTGCAAATTAAGTAAACATCATTGTCGTTGAGTTTTAACGTTGTCCAACTCAAACTTAAAACACATAAACATGCCCAAAATAAAGAAACACAACACAAATAGGTTCATGACAACTAAACATCACATAATCGTCCTGCAACCTATTCTTCTATCTCTTCATTTTCATAGTTTTGAACTTCAATCTCTCTGTCCTTGCCCGACTCAAAGTCAAACTCGTCAAGCTAATAATTTTGGAATCTTGCTTCAATATAATAATTTTTGGGCCGTATGGCACAAAAAAAGGCCCAGCCCGGTGCCTTTTAGTGTCTAGGCGGAGTCCAGACGGCCTTCTTTTAGGACACTGGGTAAAATAAGTCAGCCTATTGTTTGTATGTGAGCACAAGCCAAACTTGAGCATATTCTGATTTTCTTTTTCTGGCGTCTTAATGTATTCAGATTTCTGCACAGAACATAACCATGAAGCGCCTTCGAGGGCATGAGATAAAGGTGATTTATTCTTAAAACATGTCAGAAAATAGCTTAGCTTTTTTGCATTAAAAGTTCATACATTTTTCCATAGTGTTGGTGTTGGTAAATGAGTTTATGTTTTATCGTGTTCCTCTGAGTCTTCACATTGTGTCAGTGTAAACTCCCTATGCCTGTAATTGATTATAAGTCTGGATGATTAAGAAGATTGACTAACATCTGTGCTATTGGAATAAACTGGCATCTGAGTTATTAGAACGGGGTGGCTTCTTTAAGTAGAAAATGATACAAATTGAAGGAATTGTACATTGACCGGGAGAAAAAACTTCAAAAGACAGAGCTCCTTGTTACAACCTTAATGTGCTTTATACTAAGGGAGAATGCAGACTCTTTATGGTGGAAAAACGATGTATTGTTAGATTGTCGCATTCCATTACAAACTTTAGATCTTTGTATCAGAACTTCTCTCTATTCTAGAATGCTGGTGAATTATATACTGTTCATATTTGAATTTTACAGTCAAACCACTGGGATACCTTTTACAAGTTCTATCGGAACACTACAGACAATAAGTTCTCTCTCTCTCTCTTTCTCTTTCTCTTTCTCTCTTTCTCTATGGTAGTTTGAACATACACTAGGGGCATTAGTCTAAAGCACATGTGTCAACCTGCAGGTGGGGCACTGCTTACTTGACAAGGGATTTCTTTCACAATATGGGAGCCAAGATGGGAGATAAGGTGCTTCTCGTCATAGCTGAAAAACATGATGAACCCATTGCTGGAGCTCTTAATTTCATTGGCGGAGACACATTATATGGGAGATTATGGGGATGCCTCCCTGAATCTTACTACCAAAGTCTGCATTTTGAGGCATGTTATTACCAGGTAAGACTTTTTTATGAAGAGGAAATTTCAAAGAACCATCACAAGTTTGGCTATATTTGTGGCTTCCTTGTCTGCATAATATAGGATTTGTACAAAGGCTACGTTATAAAATGATCTAGGAAAGAATACAAGGGGATCAAGTTTTGATAGAGTATAAATGTAGCAACTAGATAAACACTCACAAATCAAGGAATGCAAACACAGGAACAGAAAAATAGAGGATCCCAAAGACAAGAGGTGGAAGAAGATCAATGTTACTCTAGTTAGACTCCACCACAATCCTAACTGTTTGCCATAATAGCTCACGGGTCTCTTCTTCTAAACTAATCAGGCTTAATCCCCTTGTATGGCTCGCCTAAAATCTTCATCTACACTATAGTGGCTGCTGTAAGTTGTCACCGGGAGGTATCCTCTCCGGATTTTGTGCTTGCCCTGAGCGCCTGCTTCAACTGTCTCTGGATTTGTAATTGATTTTACTTTTTTCTCGCCACTCTTATAATCCATCCCCACATGGTATAATTATTGTGTCGTATGATGGTATGAATATCCTTATTTATTACTCTATTTTTTTACTTCACTAAGCCTACAACTAACAACCCACTAATCATGACAAAGGAAAATACGTAAAGTAGATGCCAAAAGTTCTAAAATGACATTTTGCAACAAAATGTATTTGTATTGATGCGGTTGATATGACCTTAAAGTGATTGTGATAGTTCAGTTTTACAGAATAAAATTATTGATGGAAACTCAATATTATGGATCAGGCATTTGGGATTGTGGATACCAAATTTTTGTTCATAAGAACTCTTGGTTGATTTAAGCTACGAGAATTATAGCATTGCCTTGTAGAGAAAGATAAATTTTTCTTTTCTCTCTCCCTTCTTGCTTCTGTGTCCACTATTTTGCTTATATCAATTGTCAATTTGTTGTTGGAATTCGATGTTTATTGGTTCATTGGACATCTATATTGAAGTATCTACGTGATAGAGTATTAGTTTGTGTAAAAACCCTTAAAATCGGCTGCTTGTTCTCCTTAACTTCAGTATTTAGGTATATGGACGAGTTTGACTGAAAATTTTCAATTTTGTGCTGTTTTAGGTGAAAATACTGGTTGAATCATGTTTGAAAACCAAGAATTGGTGTTAGTTTGCATTAGATTGGGTCCATGATTGATTGAAATTGTCTATTGTGAAAGTGGGTGACCTCGCAACGTGAAGAGCATTTCGCAGTGAAACTCCATGTGGATACACAGTTTTTACATTGTCTTTTCATATTGGGTCTTGAACTGAAAACTGCACATGTACATTGCGGCAACATGGAAATGTATTTTCCATGTTTGATCACAATGTGAAAATTGCATATCCTCATGAAAATTTAGTTTTTAAGGTGGCTTTCACCTTGGAAATCCCTCAACCACTTTGCAAGTAGACGTGAATCTCACTCTGCAATGTTTATAGAATTTAGGTTATATTACTAACCCCGTTTGGTTGCAACTCCATAGGCGGAAACGTAATGAAAACGAATCTAGTAAATATATATACTCTTATTCATTAAAAGTTTTTGAATCATTCCTTGTGGTTTCAAGCAATTAGAATAAAATATAATTAATTTTGATACCCTATAGGGAAACAAAATGCGGGGTAGGCAGCACATTTTGAAAATGAGAACATTTCCCATATAGATCAATTTTACAAATGAGCAACGACATGTAAGTATACTAAATTCGTTTCCATCCCGGAGATGCAACCAAACAGCCCCTAAATTTATACCGAGCTATGAACTATTTTTTTTTTAATATGCACTTTTAAGGTACAATTTATACACATAAATTTGTGCACTCTCACGCTCATCGTCGCAACCCTTCTCTTGTTTCCCTTTGAATATCCATTACGAGGCATGACATTTCATTACTAATTTTATTAAGTATTACACTGCAGGCAATAGAAGCAGCTATTGAACTGAAACTGGAGACAATTGAGGCAGGTGCTCAGGGCGAGCACAAAATCCAGAGAGGATACCTCCCGGTGACGACTTACAGCAGCCACTATATTGTAGATGAAGATTTTAGGGGAGCCATACAAGATTTTCTAGTGCGAGAATCAGCCCAGGTACGATCACATTACATACAAGCTAGATATTAGGTATGAATTTGGTGTTGTTTGTAGAAACCACCGGCAGCTGTTTTGTCATACAAGGGTTGTGAGCTCTTAAGAAGAAGAATATGACTTTTGCAGGTTAGACTTGCCATGAAGCTACTCAATGATGCAGGCCCCTTCAAGGATGATGTACATACAGACTGGGATTTTGATGCCTAAATTGCTCAGGTAGATTATTCATCTGCTGGGGACCGTAAAAAGGCGGGAAACCAAACTACACTGCAAGCTATATTGTAAATAAGGATCAAAGCTGCTTATGATTATATCAGTTCTCGTTTTTGTCTTTCTTCGGCTGGACTGTAAAAGTCTGTAAATATGGTAATTTGTAGTACATAATTAATCAATTATTATCCAGCATTTTATGCTGTAAGCAAAATACCGTTGCTTCTGGTGTTTGCTTTATTTTCTTTGGTGTGAAGTTCTTCCTTTTGTTGGCTTCAAAATGTTGCATACAAACTATTCTTAAACTGGTATCGTACTCGTACATGGGGAGAATTCTAATTAGAAAGTTAACATTTGTAAATTAAAAAAAAGTGTAGAGAGGATGAAGAAAATATCACCATTAATTTAAAATAATTTTAGCCCCTTGTGCTCTGGATTATGTGAGTCGGTGGTTTGAGTAGATTTGTACTGGATCTAATGCTTCACCAATAAATATGGGTTTGTGTGTTGTTAGACTTATCTTTTATACAAGAAGTTGGGGGTCAGTTAGAATGATGTTGCAGGAAAAGAAAGAATTTGGTAAGAGACTAAGATGATTGATTAGGGGTACATTTATTAAATATATTTACACCATGAGCCTAGTTACTAGAGAAAAATCTCAAAAAAGTTTACTTAGTTAATTTGGCTTGAAATAAATACATACACCATCAAATTAGAATTCAACGCAATCCCCTCTCTCCAAATCTTTTTTTATTTGTAGTCCCTTTTTCTTGGGTTTGATTTTTTCTATAGGATTATAATTCACTGGAATTCCGCACATGTATGCGGAATAGAAATAATCAACATGTTAGTTACGCATGTGTTGTGGAATGAAAGTCATTTTCATTTATGTATAGAGCCGATGATTATGCGTATGAGACCCAAAAAAACCCTCAATCCCGCACATGGGTACGGAGTAGAAATTCACTCCCAAAATTAAATTTTAAAATCGGCTTGTATTCCGCAAACCAGTGCGGAATTGTTGCCTAATTTTCATTCTGCCAAATTTGCTAAGTAGGCTTTTTTGAGATTTTGTTCTACTTACTAGGTTCATAGCATAAACACATTTAGTAAATGTACCTTTTTTACTGTTCAAACTTTTCCTTGTCATCTATCTGCATTCACACTTCTCTTCTTCTTTGTTCTTTCTCAAACCCTCAATTACCGATGGCAGTCGTTGATGGAGAGTTGTTGCAACTATCGCTGCCTTGGAATCGCCACTTTCGAAGCCACAAGATCCATCCTCCGAAGAACGGTACAATCTTGATGGAACCGAAGTTTCTTCTTCGGTTTGACAAAATCAAAGAACTACAGAATCTCAAGCCACTAGATCCATCGTCAGAGAACTGTAAAATCTTGATGGAATCGAAGTTTCTTCTCCGGTACGACGGAACCGAAGAAATGAAGAATCTTGAGCCACATATTCATCCTTCGAAAAACTGTAGAATCTCGACCAGATCCATCTGCCACCTTAGATGCTTTCATTGACAGTAAACGCTATTCATGGAAACCAAAAACTCCACCATCGAGGAGATATCAGTAGCATTGGAGGAGAGCAGAGCCATGAAAACCATACCAGAATGCTAGGGTTTTGAAACATACCAAAAATTATAATAGAAATCATGCCAGAAGCTCAACTAGAAACCATAGCAGCAACTCAACCAAAAACTCATACCAAAAACTCATACCAAAAACTCAAACCAAAAACCATACTAGAAACTCATACTAGAAACCATACCAGAAACTCAATCAAAAACTCATACCAGAAATCATATTAGAACTCATACCAGAACTCAATCAAAAACCATACCCGAAATTCACACTAGAAATCATACCAAAAACTCAACCAAAAACCATACCAGAAATTCATGTCAAAAACCATACCAGAATTCTTTCAATAAAGTTAGAAAAAAACGTAAATAATAAAAATAAAAAACATAAATAATAAAAATCGCATACTTAGCCAAATTTCCTTGTGCTATTTTTTTTTAATAGAGGGGGTTAATTACTTTTACATAACATTAATGAAAGTGGTAAAAAATAGAGGGGTATACAAAACAAAAGTAAATAAAAAAGAGCCTATTTGACCAAATTCTTTCTTTTCATTTTGGGATCAAATGAGTAATTGATTTCCATTTCAGGTGTCAAGTGAGTAATTGATATCCATTATGAAGTCTACATGCGTAATTAACTTATATTCTACATATCATATGTGTAATTATACGGCTCATTTTGGCTTCAAATGGGTTCAACTTCGGAGCCCAAATGCATAATCAACCAAAAAAATGATTATGCATCCAAAATACGTAGTTAGATATTTTGTTAAAAATTAATCATATGGATTCATCTAACAACGTCCTTTTTTAATCCAATTCTATCACAATTCACTAACAGGATATGGAACATGTGTTTAAAAGCAACTAATTTGGACCTTAAATAGTTATCTTCTTATGATTAGGGGTCAATCCACCAAAATATACAGATTTTTCGCATTTGTACAATCTAGGGTAATTCTAATAATGTGTTGACTATCCCTCAATTAGTTGTTATCTTGTTGCACGTCAATAACATTGAGGTCGTAAATTTTGGTAAGACTTCTTGCAACTATTGATACTTGTGAGCAACTTCTTAGAGGATCAAGTTAGTGGATGAAAAATGTAAGAATTGAGTTCACTTCCCATATGAAAAGGTTGAACATCATTGTGGCCGACTGTGGCACATAGTCAAGTCGGATGCTTTTAAAAAATTTGATGGTACTAATATGGACATAACATTTGATCCTCGAAAGGTCGGAGCAGGGATTTGCACCATGATAAAGTTAGGTTGATTATATATAGGGTACAATGGTGGCTCAAGTAATACCCATGAGTCTAGTTAAATTTCACCTTCTTCATGGATGATGAGATTCGTCGATAATTAAATGAGGAACTTTTTATAAAAAAGACAATTATTAATCATTTTGTTAAAAAATGCATGTCATTTTACATAAATAGTTGCACAAAATTTCAAGTTGTGAAGCTGGGAATCCCGCACTTGAGCAGGCATTCCACTAACTCACCTGAAGCGCTGCCTAGTCCACTAACTCACTGAAGCTCTGACTCATATATGGTGGGTTTCGAAGACCCCGATGTTACGATGCCGGAAGAAAACTATTCAAATGTTGTTAAAACGGATGAATGGTCCTTCTAGAAAATGTAGGTACGGTATGACCCTTCTAGAAATTGTAGGGCAAACATGCACGCAAAAAAAACTTTCACGTCGGGTTTGCATTCCTTTCCAAAGAAACGGAGGAGACATACTCCCAAGGGTTCTTTGACCCCCGGATTAATCAGATTCATCACCCGAGACATGATTTGTCAACATTATGTTGCGGTAAGTGTTAAACATCTTATGAAGTTAAAACATTAACATGAGTTATTGATACTTTAAGTTTTCTCTCATAATTTTCCTTTAATTTTTGTACAGTTGAAATGTACGGCAAATTGTTCAATGCCGCCCATTCTTCAATATTGGCATGTGGGTCACGACCGAAGCATTGACGAATTGTACAAGATATAAGAACCGCAAATTCAAATGTTAGAGACCTTCGTGAAAAATATGGTCGCCCTGTACATGGAACATTCATATAAAGTATTTTTTAATTAAAACGTCGCGATATTTCAATAATAAGTATAATTCTCCTCCAATTGAAAAAAACTATTAAACAACCTTAATTATTATTATTAATTTATACTAATTATTAATAATAATTAAAACTAATAATTAATACTAATTAATACTTATTATTAATAATAATAAAACTAATAATAATTAGTACTAATTAATAATTAAATACGATTAATTACTAATTATGAATCTTTATGTTTGTTTATATATTTAATTAGTATTAAAAAATCAACACAATATATCATATTTTATACTATTTCACCATTATAATTTCTAACTTATTCCGATTACTTATAACAACTATAATTATCTCAATCGAATTTAAACCAAATCATCCTTCTTTTTTTACAAGTATAACACATCATAGTATTTTTTTTATAAAGAATTTTTTTTAAATTTATTTTTGATGGATTATAAACTCAATCTATTTACGTTAGAAATTTTCAAAATTATCACGTAAGACTGATAGTTTGATAACTTGTATAAATCGAGGGTTTGAAAATTAAACAAATCACACTTTCTTAGCCTTTTGGCTAAGTTGAAGTATAATTTTTATTCATAACGGATTAATATGTGCTTTTCGTTGGCCTACTACTTTGTGGGTTTATATTTTCAATTCCACATCGATTATCAAGTAAGGCTGATAGTTTGATAACCTGTATAAATAGAGGGTTTGAAGATTAAATAAATCATAAATTTCTCGACCTTTTGGCTAAGTTAAAGTATAGTTCTTATTCATAACGAATTAATATCTGTTTTGTTGGTTGTTGACCTACTACTTTATGGGTCGTTGACCTAATGTTTTGTGAGTTGCTAAATATTTTCAATTTCACATTGATTATCATGTAAGGCTCACCTTTTGGCTAAGTTGAAGTATAATTTTTATTCATAACCAATTAATATCTCTTTGTGGGTTATTTGCTTACTATTTTGTATGTTGTTGACATAATGTATTGTGGGTTGCTAAATATTTTCAATGTCACATTGATTATCAAGTAAGTCTGATAGTTTGATAACTTGTATAATTACAGGGTTTGAAGATTAAACAAATCATACATTTTTTTGTCATTTTGCTAAGTTAAAGTATAATATTTATTTATAACGAATTAATATATATTTTGTAGATCGTTGACCTAATGTTTTGTTGGTTGCTAAATATTTTCAATCACACATAGACTATCAAGTAATGCTGAAAATCATACATTTTTTGTCTTTTGGCTAAGTTAAAGTATATTTTTTATTCATAACAGATTAATATCTGTTTTATGGGTCGTTGATTTATGTTACGCTCAGGATGTGTGATACGCAATGGTTTTAAATTTATATTCTCGTTATATTTATCCTAACTCCTAGCGAACCCGCAGTGTACGGGACGTTTGTAGTAGGGATAGTATTCCGAGGTCGAACACAAAGACTAAGGTGAGATTGATTCAATTTGTGATTAAGTCTAGTGAAGATCTAGGTTAAGAAAAGAGAAAGAAATAAAGAAATGAAAATCTCAATTGTTTTTGGTTGGTTTTTCGGTGATCAATCAAAGATCACAAATCATGCGAAATATAAAAATCAACTAAGCTAACAAATCAACGCAAACAAGCAAAGATACGAGGTATAGATCAAAGATAGGAAAGCGGGTTCTAGGGGTTTGGAGTTCCGGTTATGGCATAAGACTCAAGCTATCTATTCTTTCCTTGGATTAACTATGATATGTTGGGGTTAAGTGTTTCTAGATTGGGATCAATTACCGGGTAGGTCTCATGGTCCACTAGTCCATTCCTAAGGTCTCATTACCGGGTAAGTCTCTAAGAACCTAAGGATAGGAATTCTACACAAACCGGATTGTTACCTAGAGATCTAACCTATCCTTACCGGGTAAGTCTCGGAAGGGTTAGTTCTAAACAACCATCCTAGCACACTTAATCCAATGGCGGTTTATGAGGCTCACCACTACCTAGGGTTTGTTATCTCAAGATCTAAGAGCAAGGATTACCGGATAAGTCTCTCCTAACACTTAGTTGCTAACACTAGGTCACCCTAGGATAGATGTAACTCAACAAACACCTAGGATTTCAACATTCTAACAATCTAAGACTAGATCCATCGATTCAGGTAAGATCACGGTTTGTTCTACCTTTCCACGGCCGTGGTTTGGCAAGAACTACCCGTGATTCCTAACAGCAGCTACGTTCATGCACACAAGTCATCCAAAGGTAAATCTAAGTCCATCCTATCATAGCCCTAGCTATAACCATCCTTTCCTTACCCTAGAACCACATCTATTTAGCCTATAACATTCATAATAGAAATCGAAACAATCAAACATAAAATCATGACATCCATTTGCAAGATAATGAAGAGAAAGAGATGAACAAGTGAACTAAAACCAAACCAAGCTAAAAATGGAATTAGAAATAACTCACAACCCTTCTTAAAGAAGGTTCCAATGGTTCATACAACTCTAGAAATTGAATCCGAAATTCTTCACTACAAGCCCTCTAAGTTTATCAATGGTGTGTCTTCTCCTCCTCCTCTCAAGCTCTTCTCCAATGGTGGTTTCCTTCTTTTTCCTTCTTCCTCTTCCTCTTGAGAGAGTATTTTTGATTGGATGATAGTGGATAATGGAGAGCTGCTCCAAGATGCTTTTCTCAGCCAATGAAGGACCACTTTTATAACAAATTTTGCATGAGCTGGCTATGAGAGTCGTGGCACAGCTGTCACAAGAATCTGGCAAAATCCACGGGTAGAATCACGGCCGTGGAATGTGCCAGTGAACCGTGGTTTGCTCCAGAAACTTCGCCTTGGATCATTAAGCTGTGATTTGGTGCATGGCTTGTGTTGGCAAGGTTCCATGAGTCCTCCTTAGGTTCTAGTTTGCATCCTAATGAGTCCGGAGGTGCGTCATCTCGAGGATTGATTCTCGAATGCATCAATTAAGCTCCTAAATCTCCCAAAATACCTATAAAACACGCACAAGTCCGTGTAGACGTCTATCTCGACAAAAAACGTGAATTGAGTGCAAACGTCATGAACTAGTGCTAAACCATGCGTGAATGGGCGAGAATTCAATCTAAATGATTACCTAAAACTAAGTCATAAATCGTGTTATCAAAATACCCCATACTTAAGGTTTGCTCGTCCCCGAGCAAATTCTCAACTATAGACTACGAGATAACATGATTTATGTATGCAGAAAAATGGCAAAATCTTTTTGGGTTTGTGCTTCTACTATTGGATCACCTTCATAGTCATGTTTCATGGCAAAGGGTAAACAATCATGCATCAAACAAGCGAAAGCATGGAAAGACAATTGCACTTAGCTCGAAAGTATGCATGAAATGTAAAGATGAAGAAGTCAAGAAGATCAAGAGTACATCCAATCTAAATCACTAAGTCTTACAAACATGCAAATAGGTCATAAGGTCTTGTGAAATAAAAGGCCAAGAAATGTAGTGACTAGGTGGGGATTTTCTAGGTTATGTGATGCTAATCCGGGAATGGAACTAACTCCACAATCTTGTCCTCGATCAACTTCCCTCAAGTGTATATTTTCCTCTATCTTTTCTTTCTTTTCTTTTTCTTTGACTTATTTTTGAGACAATGGCAATGGTGTACAAAAGCCGAAACCTTGGTGATTGGCCATCCTCGGGCTTTTTCTATTTTTCGAGGTGCATCCACACCGGGCACACATATCAAAGCTCGTTAGGACTATTGGTTTATTTGACTTTGGCAAGGCACCAACACCCGATTATGTGAAGTGTACCGAGTTACTTGTCATTTAAACCAACGCCCCCAAACCTACATTTTTGGCTACACTTTTCACAACAAATTCAGCATTTATTCATGACATTCTTTCATCAACACCTTCATTACACACCTTGCTTTTCACACACATCAACACACTAACATGCTCCTATTCCTGGATGGGTCAAAAGAGGTCAAATATATCTCAATTGAGGTGCTCAAACAATTATGATCAAGATGAGAAGTAGAGAAGATGAATTGCCTCATTCATTCCTAGATGGTATGCAAGAACTATCATGTAATTTCGATCTTCGATACTCAATCCATTCTAGGCAAACATCATGATTACAAATCATTCATAGAATTCAAGAGAAGTACTTCATGTCCACATATGCAATCATCAATTTAACACATGAGGTCATCCATACCCAATCCATAAGACAAGATTCATCATTAGGGTCATATCCAAGCCTAGAAAGCACAAAAATTTTTAAATTTTCTGAATTTTTATGGGATTTTCAAAATGAGTATATACAATGCAAGACATGTGAAGATTTTAAACTATCCTAGATGCTCGTCATGCAAAGGATCATGCAAACCCCACCCCATACTTAGAAACACATTGTCCCCAATGTGTAAATGAAGTAAGAAGAGTGAAAGAAGGTTCTCACAATGTAAAAGTGGTTTGCTATGGTATTTGGGATTTCTCAAGTGAATCGATGTTGGATGATCCTATCAACCATGGTAGAGAGCTCTAAGTGTTCATCAAGGCGTCGGGACCCGCGCTAGGCACCGCTAGCCGTCCAAGTTCCGCGTCCGCTCCACCCATAATTGATGAGGGGTTCATCATCATCATTCCTATGTCAAGCAAGGCTTCCAATGCCGCTAATGCTCTAGCACACACACAAAGTAGACAAAATACACACAAAGATAGAAAAATCTAAAACAAAAGCAAAACAAGAAAGGGAAAAACGTTACCAATGGGTTGCCTCCCACCAAGCGCTTCTTTAAGGTCATTAGCTTGACCAAACTCGGGGCTTCTACTCAAGGTAAAGTGGGGCAATCGTATCTACCGGAGCTCCCGGGATATACTTCTTCAACCGGTGCCCATTCACCTTAAAGTTTTCACAATGCTCCCCTCCTATCTCAATAGCTCCATGGGGAAAGATCTTCTTCACCACATATGGTCCGGTCCATCTTGATTTGAGCTTTCCGGGAAAGAGCCTTAGCCTTGAGTTGAAGAGAAGGACAAGATCTCCTTCACTCAACTCCTTGGGGATGATCTTCTTGTCATGCCACCTTTTGGTTCTCTCCTTGTAAATTCGGGCATTCTCATAAGCATCCAACCGGATCTCCTCGAGGGCATTCAATTCAAGCAGTCTCTTTTCTCCCGCCTCTTTGAGATCAAAACTTAGCCACTTAATGGCCCAATAAGCTCTATGCTCCATCTCTACCGGAAGGTGGCAAGACTTGCCATAGACCAACTTGTAAGGAGTGGTGCCAATTGGTGTCTTGAAGGCAGTTCTATATGCCCATAAGGCATCATTGAGCCTCATAGCCCAATCTTTTCTCGTCCTAGAGACCGTCTTCTCAAGAATGGCCTTGATCTCCCGGTTGGAGATCTCCACTTGGCCACTAGTTTGGGGATGGTAAGGTGTCGCCACCTTATGAGTCACCCCATACTTAGCCAAAAGCGCTCCAAAGTTCCTATTTGTGAAGTGCTTCCCTCCATCACTAATGATCACCCTTGGTGTACCAAACCTAGGGAAGATCACTCGGTTGAAGAACCGCACCACCACTTTGGCATCATTTGTAGGAGAGGCGATTGCCTCCACCCATCTCGATACATAGTCTACCGCCAATAGGATGTAGAGATTGCCACATGAAGAAGGGAATGGTCCCATGAAGTCCACACCCCACACATCAAATATTTCGACTTCTTGGATGTTGTTCAAGGGCATTTCATTCCTCCTTGAGATGTTGCCCGTCCTTTGGCAAGCATCACATGCCGCTACAAAACCTTGCACATCTCTAAACAAGTTAGGTCAATAAAAACCGAATTGCAATACCTTTGCACACGTTTTGTGTGAGCTAGCATGGCCTCCACATGGTAAGGAGTGACAATGCCGGATCACACTCTTGGATGTTGTTCAAGGGCATTTCATTCCTCCTTGAGATGTTGCCCGTCCTTTGGCAAGCATCACATGCCGCTACAAAACCTTGCACATCTCTAAACAAGTTAGGCCAATAAAAACCGAATTGCAATACCTTTGCACACGTTTTGTGTGAGCTAGCATGGCCTCCACATGGTAAGGAGTGACAATGCCGGATCACACTCTCCACTTCATCTTCCGGTATGCATCTTCTAAACATTCCATCCGGCCCTCTCTTGAATAGAAGTGGCTCACTCCAATAGTAGTGCCTCACATCGTTGAAGAACTTCTTTCTTTGTGCATATGTCAATCCGGGAGGCACTTCCTCACACACTAAGTAGTTCACAATGTCGGCATACCATGGCTCATTTCCTCTAGACACTTGGAACAAGCATTCCTCCACCATTTGCAATTGCTCATCTCGGAATTAGTCATCAATTGGGATGTCATCTCTTTCAAGCTCCAATGGTGGAAGTCTACTAAGGTGATCCGCCACCGAGTTCTCGGATCCCTTCTTGTCCCGGATTTCCAAATCAAACTCTTGTAGAAGAAGGATCCACCGAATCAACCTAGGCTTGGCATCCTTCTTCGTAAGTAGATAACGGATCGCAGTATGATCCGTATACACTATGACCTTCGCTCCAACAAGATATGAGCGGAACTTTTCAAATGCATACACAACCGCTAGCAACTCCTTCTCGGTGGTAGCATAATTGAGTTGGGCATCATCTAGCGTCTTGCTAGCATAATAAATGGCATGAGTGCGCCCATGTTTCCTTTGCCCCAAAACAGCTCCAACGCCTACATCGCTTGCATCGCACATGATCTCAAATGGTAAACTCCAATCCGGAGGTTGCATGATAAGTGCGGAGACCAAAGCATTCTTCAACCTACAAAAAGCCTCAAGACAATCTTTGGAAAAGACAAAATCAACATCCTTCATTAGTAGGTTAGTGAGAGGCTTAGAAATTTTAGAGAAGTCTTGAATAAACCTCCGGTAAAAACCGGCATGCCCTAAGAAACTCCTTACCCCCTTCACCGAGGTAGGTGGCGGCAACTTCTCTATCGTTTCAATCTTGGCTCTATCAACCTCAATGCCACGGTTAGACACCAAGTGTCCCAACACAATACCTTCACTTACCATGAAGTGGCATTTTTCCCAATTTAAGACAAGATTTGTCTCCTCACATCTTTGCAATACTAATGAAAAGTTAGCCAAGCAATTATCAAAGGAAGAACCATAAATAGAGAAATCATCCATAAACACTTCCATGATATTTTCTATGTATTCCGAAAAGATAGCCATCATACACCTTTGGAAGGTGGCGGGTGCATTACACAACCCAAATGGCATCCTCCTATATGCAAAAGTACCCCATGGACATGTAAAGGTTGTTTTCTCTTGGTCATCGGGGTGGATAGGGATTTGGAAGAATCCACTATAGCCATCTAGATAGCAAAAATGAGAGTGTTGAGCTAACCTTTCTAGCATTTGGTCAATGAAGGGGAGAGGGAAGTGATCTTTCCTAGAGGCCATGTACAACTTCCTATAATCAATGCACATCCTCCACCCCGTAACCGTCCTAGTCGGGATTAGTTCATTGTTCTCATTAGTCACTACGATCATCCCACCCTTCTTAGGTACTACATGAACGGGACTAACCCACTTACTATCCGAAATAGGATAGATAATTCCCGCATCTAGTAACTTAATGATTTCCTTTTTGACTACCTCTTCCATTATAGGATTCAATCTTCTTTGATGTTCAATAGAGGGTTTGTGGTTATCTTCCATCATTATCTTATGCATGCACAAAGAAGGCTTAATGCCAACCAAATCATCAATAGTATACCCAATGGCTTTCCTATGCAATCTTAGCTCATGCAACAACTTAGCAAGTTCATCATCACTCAAGCATGCATTCACAATCACCGGATATGTAGAATCATTACCAAGGAAAGCATATTTTAAATGAGAGGGGAGGGGTTTGAGTTCAAGTTTAGGAGGACCTTTATCGATTGGAGACGATCCAAACAATGTTGGATGAGATGAATCCAAAGCAAATGAAGACCCTCCAAGACTCCTAGAAGCTTGATCATCATCAAGGGCTGATCTAGGGGAAACCACGGCCAACTCCACGGTTTGCTCCAAGTCCACGGCCGTGGTTCTTGCCAAGCCTGCTTCCTGGAGTTGTCCAGAGAGTTTGACGTCCGTGGAACACATTCCACGACCGTGGTTCCTACAGCTGTTCAACTCTTCTTCGTGGCCTTCATCTTGAGCATTTGTCTCCTCTTCTAATGCTTCTAAGGCCTTGATCTCTTCATTGCAATCCTCCTCAACATCTTCCTCAATCATACTTAAGGTAAGAACCTTCTCCAAGGGATCCTTGATCAAGATCGAGCTCACAACTTCTCTAGATTCTTCTTGCTCGACTATGTTGAAGACATCCTCATCAAGGGTTGGCCCTTTCATCATTGTGGACAATTTGAACTTGATGTTCTCCTCTCCAATGTTGAAGGAGAGAGTTCCATTCTTGCAATCCACTAGGCATCCGGAGGTAGCTAGGAAAGGTCTCCCTAAGATGATGGGAACCGGATAGTCCGCCAGAATATCCAAGACAACAAAATCAATTGGCACATAGAATTCTCCTAGTTGCACCGGTATGTCTTCTAAGATCCCAACCGGATGAGTGATAGAATGGTCCGCCATATATAGGGTCATCTTGACCGGTTTCGGCTCTCCTAACCCAACCTTGTTGCAAAGTGCAAGTGGTATGATGCTTACACTTGCCCCAAGATCACAAAGGGCTTCATACTTCACATCTCCCACTCTAATTGGGACACAAAAGGAACCCGGATCCTTTAGCTTGGGAGGCATTTCCTCTTTCACCGTTTGGATCAATTCCGAGGATCTTTTGGTCATTCTTATCTCCCCATACTCCTCCAACTTCCTTTTGTTGGAGAGTATTTCTTTCAAAAACTTCCCATATGCCGGCATTCCTAAAATAGCATCCATGAACGAAATGTTAATATGCAATTTAGACATTAGTTCAAGGAACTTACCAAAATGATTGTCCAAACGAGCTCTTGCTCTTGATTGTGGGAATGGTAGTGGTGGCTTGTATGGAGGCGGTGCCACATAGGTTGGCTCTACATTCTTGCTCTTGCCTCCATCTTCTTGCAACTTTCCCTCTTCTACCACTACTTGCTCTCCCTTAGCATTGTCCTTGGGCAAAGGATCTTTCATACTCAACCCACTCCTTGTCGTGATAGCCAACACTTGGCCTCTTGGGTTGTCTTCGGTTCTTCCGGGAAGCTTTCCCGGATCTCTATGGGCTTCACCCGCCTTTTGGAACACTTGTGCTTCCAAAACCTTTTGAGCTTTAGAAATTGAAGTCACCGTGCTCTCAAGACCACTCAACCTTCCAAGCAATTGCTCAAACATCAACTCGGTCCTATCCTTTGGAGGTTGAGTGAATCCGGGTGGAGGTTCTTGTGAAGCTCTTGGTGGTGGAGTTGTGCTTGTGGAAGCGGGAGGGTTCAAGGCTCCATCCGGGTTAGAGTAAGAGAATCCGGGATGGTTGTGGTTTGGCCGGTAATTGTTGAATTGCCGGTTGTTGTTGAAATTTCTTGGGCCTTGGTAGTTGTTGTTGTAGTTGCCCCTTCCCATGTAATTCACATCCTCCTCCTTGGAAGACAAATTGGCTTGTGGAAGCACTTGAGGAGTTGCTTGATTCTTCAAAGTTGTAGCACACAACTCCCTCAAGGACTTCAATTCATTGTTGATGGCGTCAAGCTTGAAATTGTTCATGGTGACCTCACTCACCTCATATGCTCCCGCCTTTCTCCCTTCACTCTTCCTATGGGAGTATTTCTCAATCACTAGAGCTTGCTTCTCCACAAACTCCCAAGCTTCATGTACATGCTTCTCCATAAAAGTCCCACCGGAAAGAGATTGGAGCTTAAATTGGCTATCTTCATCAAGTCCTTTGAAGTAGATCTCCAATAGCTCAATTTTCGGTATACCATGGTGTGGACAATCTAGGAGAAGATCTTTGAACCTCTCCCAAGACTTGAACAAGCTCTCTCTATCCTTCATCGTGAAGGCATTGATCTTCCCTCTTAACTCGGTAGTCTTGGAAGGTGGGAAGAACTTAGTCAAAAACTCGGTTGTCATCTCCTCCCAAGTACCAACTCGCCCTTGTGGAATAGATTGATACCAAGTCAAGGCTTTATCCTTAAGAGAGAAGGAAAAAGCCCTAAGCTTATGGTTGTTGCTCTCCAATCTTGGCGGTCTAAGAGTCTCCATCAAGATCTCATAATTCATCAAGTGTTGATGAGGAGACTCTCCTTCCATCCCTCCAAATTGATTATGCCGGATCATTTGCAGAACTTGAGGGCGGAGCTCGTAATCATGGGCTGCGGGATCTCCTAAGTTCACACCCGGACGGTGTGCTCTTTGTGCCGGATCCATTCTTTGCCCCAACGTTTGTGGCTCTTCCATAGCAATGGGCACAACCCTAATGTTTACCGCCGGCTGCGGTTGTGGTGAAGGTGGAGGAGGTTGTTGACGGTTAAGCTCTCTTTGCACAAGAGCTTGTCTAATCTCCTCAATCTCCCTCCTAGTTGCCTCTTGCCTCTCATTGGCAAGTCTCCTCTCATTCTCCAAAGCTTCATCCCTTATCCTAATTTGCTCTAAAGCCTCATCCAACTCAGCTTGGAGATCTCTTCCGTCCATCTTCTTTCCCTTTTTAATGCTCTTGGATCTAGATCTAAGGGTTTTCTCCGGTTCGGGATCGAATGGAGCTAAATCCTTGCCACGAGATCTTCGCATACACCTAAAGAGTAAGAGATGTCCTGAAAAGCAAAGACACAAACCAAAAAGAGATCAAAAGCAACAAGAAAGATCTACACTACAATCAATCACAAAATAGACTCAATCTAGACCTAGTCCCCGGCAATGGTGCCAAAAACTTGTTACGCTCAGGATGTGTGATACGCAATGGTTTTAAATTTATATTCTCGTTATATTTATCCTAACTCCTAGCGAACCCGCAGTGTACGGGACGTTTGTAGTAGGGATAGTATTCCGAGGTCGAACACAAAGACTAAGGTGAGATTGATTCAATTTGTGATTAAGTCTAGTGAAGATCTAGGTTAAGAAAAGAGAAAGAAATAAAGAAATGAAAATCTCAATTGTTTTTGGTTGGTTTTTCGGTGATCAATCAAAGATCACAAATCATGCGAAATATAAAAATCAACTAAGCTAACAAATCAACGCAAACAAGCAAAGATATGAGGTATAGATCAAAGATAGGAAAGCGGGTTCTAGGGGTTTGGAGTTCCGGTTATGGCATAAGACTCAAGCTATCTATTCTTTCCTTGGATTAACTATGATATGTTGGGGTTAAGTGTTTCTAGATTGGGATCAATTACCGGGTAGGTCTCATGGTCCACTAGTCCATTCCTAAGGTCTCATTACCGGGTAAGTCTCTAAGAACCTAAGGATAGGAATTCTACACAAACCGGATTGTTACCTAGAGATCTAACCTATCCTTACCGGGTAAGTCTCGGAAGGGTTAGTTCTAAACAACCATCCTAGCACACTTAATCCAATGGAGGTTTATGAGGCTCACCACTACCTAGGGTTTGTTATCTCAAGATCTAAGAGCAAGGATTACCGGATAAGTCTCTCCTAACACTTAGTTGCTAACACTAGGTCACCCTAGGATAGATTTAACTCAACAAACACCTAGGATTTCAACATTCTAACAATCTAAGACTAGATCCATCGATTCAGGTAAGATCACGGTTTGTTCTACCTTTCCACGGCCGTGGTTTGGCAAGAACTACCCGTGATTCCTAACAGCAACTACGTTCATGCACACAAGTCATCCAAAGGTAAATCTAAGTCCATCCTATCATAGCCCTAGCCATAACCATCCTTTCCTTACCCTAGAACCACATCTATTTAGCCTATAACATCTATTATACTTACTAAAACAGAGCACGGGTTGATGACGTGGCGCGCTGTGGATGCAGGATTTTTGAAATTGAGCTCCCACAATTAAAGCCAATACATCTTTATTTTTTACACTATTTTTTAAACCATAAAATATTTTATTATTAAAATAATAATTTTATAGAAACCAAATCAATTTTTTAATAATAGTAAAAAAATAAATCGAATTAGCTTTAAAAATCAAATCACATTAACAACCAAATCATTTTTTTTAATAAATAAATATTTATAAAAATATATTAAAAGATATTGCAATTTTGATTTCCCTTTTAATTATATTTTCGGTTAGGATTTTTATTCGACGGATTTTTTTTCGAACGTTCCATCAGATTTTTCCATGATTCGCTTAGAACATTTATGTTTTACAAATTTGTCGAACAAAATTTATTTTTTTGAAACTACAACTTTACGTTATGTGCGAGTTTTAATTAAATTGATTTTGAATTGAATTTTATTTTCGAAATGTTCCATCAGATTTTAAGCGAACAATTATTTTTTGATAAAATCCATCAAAATTTGCGTTGTTTTTTTTTTGAAAAATACCTATAAATATATAATAAATTTTTACATGATTCCATTGGATTTTTTTGATAGTTTTTTAAATAAAAAACTTCCATTTAATCAACAAAATTGATTTCCATTTTGACGGTAAATTGAATTCCATTGTTGTTATATCTTTTTATTATGGATTTTAATTAAATTGGTTTCGATTTCATTTCCATTTATTTATATTTTCTGTTAGGATTTTTAGTCGAACGAATTTTTTTCCGAACGTTCCATGTGATTTTTTCATGTTTCCCTTAGAACTTTTTATGTTTTACAAATTTGTCGAAAAAAATTTATTTTTTTGGAACTAAAAATTTTACGTTATGGGCGAGTCTATATCTACTACTAAAGTAGTATACATGACAATTTACGTGGTGCGTTGTGAGAGTAGTATTTCGAAATGGAGCTCCCACAATTTTTTTTGAAATTGTATAATTAACAATCGTTTTTCTATTGTTTCATCCCTTGATTTGATTTTTAACCGTAACCGCGTGTATCTGATCTATTTTTAAGTTATTAAAAAAAATTGACGTGTACACCTTTTTTATGTTAATTTTATTTATTTATTGATTTTCTTCCACCCATCAGCAAATAAGTTATTTTTAGATAATAGTTATCGGACTTTGAAGTTAATTTTGAATTAAATTAAATTTTTTTAAAACTTTTTTAGCTTGTAGATATAGACCGCGTTATATTAATTAAATTTTTTAATTATGTTAAGTTTCTTAGCTTGTAGATCACATAAATCTTTTGTAATTTTAATAATCAAAAATAAAATTAACTAATTAACTAATAGATTTATAGTCAAAAAATAATTAATTAAAATAAAAATTTTAATACACCAATAAGCATTATAATCCAAAAAAACAAAAGAGTTGTTAAATACAAAAAAAATTGTAAAATTAAATTGTTACCCATTGACCAAGAAAAAATCCTCAAACTCATTACATAATCGGAAAAAAAAAACAAAAATGTTGTTATATATATATATATATAATAATATTATTATTCTATTAAGTATGTCCATAGTATAATCTCATTTAGTAAATTTATCCTTAATAAAGTATCGTTGGTAAGTCGATTAGATTAGAAAAGTATACAAAACAAAAGCACGTAAAAAAACCAATTTCACAATATTCTTTCTCATTTTTTTCAAAACCCGCACAAGGTGCGGGTATTATACTAGTTCATAATAGAAATCGAAACAATCAAACATAAAATCATGACATCCATTTGCAAGATAATGAAGAGAAAGAGATGAACAAGTGAACTAAAACCAAACCAAGCTGAAAATGGAATTAGAAATAACTCACAACCCTTCTTAAAGAAGGTTCCAATGGTTCATACAACTCTAGAAATTGAATTCGAAATTCTTCACTACAAGCCCTCTAAGTTTATCAATGGTGTGTCTTCTCCTCCTCCTCTCAAGCTCTTCTCCAATGGTGGTTTCCTTCTTCTTCCTTCTTCCTCTTCCTCTTGAGAGAGTACTTTTGATTGGATGATAGTGGATAATGGAGAGCTGCTCCAAGATGTTTTTCTCAGCCAATGAAGGACCACTTTTATAACAAATTTTGCATGAGCTGGCCATGAGAGTCGTGGCACAGCTGTCACAAGAATCTGGCAAAATCCACGGGTAGAATCACGGCCGTGGAATGTGTCAGTGAACCGTGGTTTGCTCCAGAAACTTTGCCTTGGATCATTAAGCTGTGATTTGGTGCATGGCTTGTGTTGGCAAGGTTCTATGAGTCCTCCTTAGGTTCTAGTTTGCATCCTAATGAGTCCGGAGGTGCGTCATCTTGAGGATTGATTCTCGAATGCATAAATTAAGCTCCTAAATCTCCCAAAATACCTATAAAACACGCACAAGTCCGTGTAGACGTCTATCTCGACAAAATACGTGAATTGAGTGCAAACGTCATGAACTAGTGCTAAACCATGCGTGAATGGGCGAGAATTCTATCTAAATGATTACCTAAAACTAAGTCATAAATCGTGTTATCAATTTATTGCTTTGTGGGTCGTTGACCTAATGTTTTGTGGGTTGCTATATATTTTCAATCTCGCATCGATTATCAAGTAATGTTGATAGTTTGATAACTTGTATAATAGAGAGTTAGTTTGATAACTTGTATAATAGAGGGTTTGAAGATTAAACAAATCATACATTTCTTGACCTTCTGGCTAAGTTGAAGTATAATTTTTATTCATCATTGGTTAATATTTGTTTTAAAGGTCGGTGACCTAATGTTTTGTGGGCTGCTAAATATTTTCAATCCCACGTCGATTATCAAGTAAGAGTGATAGTTTCATAACTTGTATAAATAAAGGGTTTGAATATTCAACAAATCATACATTTTTTGGCCTTTTGGCTAAGTTAAAGTATGATTTTTTATTCATAACGGATTAATATATGCTTTGTGGGTCATTGACATAATGTTTTGTGGGTTGCTAAATATTTTCAATTCCACATTGATAGTTTGATAACATTTCTTGGTCTTTTGGCTAAGTTGAAGTATATATTTTTATTCATAACGGATTAATATCTACTTTGTTGTTGGTTGGCCTACTACTTTGTGTGTCGTTGACCTAATGTTTTGTGGGTTGCTAAATAATTTCAATCAACATCGATTATCAAAGACTTATAGTTTGATAACTTGTATAAATAGAGGATTTAAAAATTAAACAAAACATATATTTTTTTGAACTTTTGGCTAGGTTGAAATATAAATTTTATTCATAATGAATTAATATCTGTTTTGTGGGTCATTGACCTACTACTTTGATGGTCGTTGCCCTAATGTTTTGTGAGTTACAAATATTTTCAATTTCCTAACGATTATCAAGTAAGGCTGATAGTTTAATAAATTGTATAAACAAAGGGTTTGAAGATTAAACAAATCATACGTTTTTTATTTTTATTTGTAACGGATTAATATCTGCTTTGTGTGCAGTGTCGTTGTCCTACTGCTTTGTTGGTCGTTGACCTAACGTTTTGTGGGTTGCTAAATATTTTCATTCCACATCGATTATCAAGTAAGGCTGATAGTTTGAGGTTTGAAGATTAAACAAAGTATACATTTTTTGGCCTTTTGGTTAAGTTGAAGTATAATGTTTATTCATAACGGATTAATATATATTTTGTGCGTCGTTGGTACACTGCTTTGTGGGTCTTTGACCTAATGTTTCGTGAGTTGTTAAATATTTTTAATCCCACATCGATCATCAAGTAAGGCTGATAGTTTGATAACTTGTATAAATAGAGGGTTTGAAGATTAAACAAATCAAACATTTTTTGGCTTTCTGTCTAAGTTGAAGTATAATTTTTATATATAACGGATTAATATCTACTTTGTGGGTCGTTGAACGAATGTTTTGTGGGTTGCTATATATTTTCAATCCCACATCGACTATTTAGTATTGTTGATAGTTTGATAACTTGTATAAATAGAGAGTTTGAAGATTAAACAAATCATATGTTTCATGGTCTTTTGGCTAAGTTGTAATTTCATTTCTATTTGTAACATATTAATATATGCTTTACGGGTTGTTGACCTAATATTTTGTGGGTTGCTAAATATTTTCAATCCATATCGATTATTAAGTATGACTGATAACTTGTTTAAATAGAGGGTTTGAAGATTAAACAAATCATACATTTCTTGGCCTTTTGACTAAGTTGAAGTATAATTTTTAGTTTGATGAACTAGGTTCCGTGTCTTTTTCGAAATCAATCCGATCATAATTTTTTCACAATAATGTATAAAGTTATGGTGATTTGTATATATTTCTATTCAAATTATAGAATTATGTATTAAGCTACTAAGTTGTTGTTTTTTACTTTTGTAGTATCTGAAAGAAACAATGAGCGGCATTCATTTCCTAGATGATCTAACCACTAACTATCGGGTTAAATGGAGATCGAAATTGATGTTAGTAACTTGTGGAATAGTTTACCTAGAGGGAAACCAAACGACATATACTCAACGGAAATGATATTTGTTGATAATAAGGTATATTGTAATTATACTAACTATATCCAATATAAATAGTTAGATGTATATTAACTTTTAAACTTTTCACAACGCATGGAAACAGGATGCTAGCTACTATTCGCAAGCAAGATATTGATGGATTTATATTTTTGCGTGTCGGATCAGCTTACTTGATTTACATTTTTACATACTCTCATCTCCTGTATAAAATATTATTCTTTCCGAACACATCTTGTATTCCGACTGATCGTACTACAATTCCAAGAAATGTGTTTCACCTTTCTGAATACCAAGCTATATGGGATAAAGATGTGGACAAACGTCGATTGGTTGGTAAGTTGTATATGTTTCATTTTGATTGTTTAATTTGTGTTCTTTAATTATTTTATAATTGTCTAATAATATATTATCTTTTGCAGATGTGGTTCGTCAGTTGGTTTCCTCTGGTCCAATTAATGATCAATACAAAAGGAGAGATATATATATCCGAAATGCGAGGTTAATAATATGGTAATAGCTTATTATTATACATATAACTTATAAGTTCTAATCGTTTTTCGTATTTGCCTTCATTCAGCAATGACTATTTGATAGTGAGGAGGATTGGAAAACATATCATCGAGGCAGAAATGTTATCCGGCAACAGCATTGGGCAGAAAGTCTTCATCCGCAGACAGTTCTTTCTTCTTCAAATTCAAAATTTCCATTTAAGTTTCAAAGGAGACAGTTCTCTGTTATGGTGTGTTTTGCTATGACTATAAACAAAAGTCAAGGGCAATCGCTTGCACACGTTAGATTATATTTTCCTACACCGGTGTTCAGTCATGGACAATTTTATGTGGCTGTTTCAAGGGCTACAAGTAGAGACAGATTGAGGATTATGATATGTGACCATACATGCAAATTGAAGCAAACTACAAATAATGTGGTCTATAACAAAGTGTTCCGTAAAATTGATTGAGGTACTTATTTTATAACTATTTTTACATATTAAATCGAAGAATTTCAATTTATCTATATCTTGAATATAGTTATGTATGTATAGTTAAAGTTAAAAAAATAGCATTAAATATTTGAGGTTAAATTATAGTTTTTTTTATAAGCAGGTGATTAAGGAATGCTCACGGCCTATATCTGTTTGATCTGTTGCGGAATACTCATTGCATTCTATATGCGTTGTTGTTGTTGTTGTTATGTACTTTGTTTTGGATATTTTCATTTTTTGAGTTCATTTACAATTTGTGGTTTGACTTGTATAAACTTTAACACTTGTATAGTGAACACTCTTGACTTTGTATGCATCCTGATTAGTTATATTAATATGGTATGCCCCTAGATTAGTCGTATTTATATGGCAAACTGAGTCAATAATTAAGTGGGTTTTTTATTTGCTTTAATTACAAGTCGACATTACATGAAACGTTGTATTCATATATTATTAATAAATAAAATAATCTTATAAAAAACAATGTCCATGTATAAACATATATAATTTTTTCAAAACCCGTGCAAGGCACGGGTCCTAAACTAGTAATTACTAAATAATCATAATCAATAGTCCATACTAATTAAAAAATAATTAAAACTACTAAACAATCTTAATATTAATAATAACTAATACTAATTTTTAAAAATAATTTAAACTAATTAATGGTAATGATTGGAAACTTGTTGAATCAGGGAGAAATTTGATACACCCCAGTTTATTACATCCCTAATTAATAATTAGTTCAATCATCATGTAAAAATCAAAAGACATGGCAAATGATTAGCTTTGGGCAATGGAAAATGGTGTACGCAATATTACACCTCTTAATAAAAGGCAATCAATGGAAAAGACATTAAAACATCAATTAACCAATTAATAAATGGTCAATAATTTGCAATCGTACGGAAATTAAGAGGAACAACAAATTAGTACAGAATATTAATACTAATTATTTATTAATTAGTACTCCCTCTGATCCAAATTTTCTGACGTTGAAGGCACTAAAAATTGATCCAAAATTATGACGTTGGAAATTAATTTACTCCCATTGAGTGTTGGGTTGTGCATGCACCTCAATAAAGTTTGTTGGAAATTAATTTACTCCCACTAAGAAATTTGTAATTATCAATGAAGAAGAATATATGTGCGTGCATGCATGCATCCCTTCATATCCCTAATTAATGCTAAATTAACAAAACCAATGCAAAATCAATAAATAAAAGGTATTCAAAGTGGTTAATTAATTAAAAGAAAAGAGTGAGTTTAAGATAATTACAAATTTCTTAATTGGCGTGCAAGAGCCTTCAACGTCAAAAAATTTGGATCAGAGGGAGTATTAATTAGAGGATTGGTAATAATTAGTCATAATAACTATTAATTAATTGTATATAATTAATATTTATAATTAATTATTAATTAGTAGTTATTATTATTAGTTTTAGTTATTATTAATAATTAAGATTTTTTAATAATTTTTCGATCGGAGAAAGAATTACTTATTATTTAAATAACTTTATATGAATGTTTCAGGTACAGGGCGACCATATTGTGCGCGAAGGTCTCTAAACATTTGAATTTGCGATTCGTATATCTTGTCAAATTCTTCAACGCTTTGGTCGTGACCCACATGCCAATATTGAAGAGCGGGCGACATTGTACGATTTGTCATACATTTCAACTGTACAAAAAATGAAGGAAATTTATGAGAGAAAATTAAAGTATCAATAACTCTTGTTAATGTTTTAACTTCATAAGATGTTTAACACTTACCGCAACATAATGGTGATGAATCATGTCTTAGGCGATGAATCCGATTGATCCGGAGGCCGGGGAACCCTTGTGAGGCTTTTGTTTACTCAATGGGAGCATTGTGTGAGCCGCATTCCAATCTAAGAACACAAGAGTGTATTGGTAGATTGTGGCGAACAATGCACCACATATGGGCATCTCCATCCAGTGTTCGGATGGTGCCAACACTTTTTGGCGGAACCATTTGAGCTTTGTCATCATCTATTTATGATCGACGCCTTCACGGTCTAGAAATAAATCATATTGATCCGGGTGATTACGAAGCTCCTTCATCATACTTCTTCGAATTTGAGGTCATGTGTCCTCCCCGCAACCCAACAATACAACAAGTGCTCGGAATCCACAATTTCCGTCGCCTTGAACATCTGCTAGGCATTCAACATATGGAACCATAAAGTTTTCAAAATTGTTGAGCCCGAACTCGTACTTTCCTATGACAATCGGCGGGTAGATAAAAATTGGTGTTTCATTTGCTCCAACTTCATCTACTACATTATCATTTGTTGCTTCCCCTGCTACTTCCCCTACCGCTTCCTCCTCCTCCTTGACCGTCACCTCCGCCACACTCTTCCTTTCTCTTTCTTCCCTTGCTTTGGCCATGGCTTCATGATTGAATTCAAAACTCGATCTTCTACGTTCATTTACGCCCTTCTTTGGCCTCCCTTTCGGGTTCGGGTTGGTATAGGGTGCTTCTAGCATTATGGTTTCCGGGTCTCTTAGTGTTCGCCATTTGATCTTGAGACCCTTGTGTCATAAAGCTAAGAATCTTTTCAGCGTAAGACAACTAAATTCTCGTTAAATATTCCATCAATCCCCAACAATCCCTCACACGTCATTCATTTTTTGGAGGTGTTCTTCGTATGTCTTCCTCGACTGGGATCTGAACAAGGCATAACATTGGGTCAAGAACTCACTTTTGACGCTTGCACTACGACTCTTACGGTAAGCATTATCTTCTATGTTGCGTTCCACGTTCCATATGCACAACATGCGATAGGCCTCTGGAATTGTATACGGAAGTGCCTTCAAAAGACCAAGCACCCTGTCTGTCATTATCACCTTAGGCATTTGCTCACCGCACCATCCCCTTACTTGATGCAAAACCCACTTGTAAGTCTCCTCCATTTCTTTGGAAAGGAATGCAAACCCGACGTGAAAGGATTTTTGCGTGCATGTTTGCCCTACAATTTCTAGAAGGGTCATACCGTACCTACAAGAGTATGTAATTTATTAATATTATTGTTGACCGAACATTATGTCCTGTAATAACATAAAATAACCGTCACTTACGTGTTTGTATTGTAGGATATGTCTTTGATCAAGACACATGGAAATTTCTTCCATAGAAGCAAGGAAGTTGGGTTGACTTTTGCTAACTCTATACATATTTTCCTACGCTTAACATCTTGAGGAGTACTTGCATAGGAGTCATAACTCCCCTAACTTGGACCGCTGAAATTTTGCCCGGGCATTGTATACTTGTTGCCTCGAAGTTGAATTTTCATCATATCAGGCCCTAAGGATCTCAACCGTCGGCTTTGGTCCGCAACCTGCTAAAGTGAGATCAACTACCTCACTATATTGTGCGGCTGACAATCTGCCTGCATACGCATGACCCTCGAAGTGCTTGTTCAGTTCGTGGTTATGAACCCCATTGTGAACTTTTTAGCCTCCAGATATTCTTGTCAGCCTCATAACAATGCAACATAAATGGACAATTGCTCTTTTTGGACGAACAATAACGTCAAAAACCCTACCCTCTAATTCTCTCTTAGATCCATATTATTCACACGCTAGGTGAACCATCCCGTACTTCCGCGTCTCTGAGGACTTCCACGATCGAGTGATCATGAGAATCATGCCTTCAAGTCGAGCCTGACTACGAGCCTAAGCTATCACAACTTCCTTTTCAGGCCACCATTCGTCCGTTGTAAAAACATTTGAATAGTCTTCTTCCGACATCGTAACATCGGGGCCTTCGAAATCCACCGTATATGGGCCATACCGCTACAAAAGGTAGGAGAAATAACAAAATGTCTCAGAATAGTTTATTCACATGTATAATAGGTTTCATGATTTAGGATAAGTTAAAAAGTAAATACAAAGTTATAGTTAAAATAACTTAGATAACAATAGAGAATTTTCATACTCGAACTTCGGGCATGCTAGTGCACTCCATTTGATCTTGAGACTCTTGTGCCTTTATTTTAACAAGTAAGGTAATATAACATAAATACATGTTAGATCTATTTATAATCTCTTCTAATAACGAAAATCTTTTCATATCGGAAATCAATCACTCAACCAAATTAGTAATGTATACGTAAATAATGAAGGTATAATACCGGAACTTCGGAAAAGTTAAGGTTTTTCCCTTGATTTTGTGATTCTCGCTCCTTTTTAACAATTAAAAAAACGTATAAGTGACGAATATGTAAATAATGAAGGTAAAAATGAATAATTAACGATATGTAAATAATGAAGGCATCAAAACCGGGATTGCGGGGAAGTTAAGGTCTATCCCTTGATTTTGAGATCTTCGTTCCTTTTTAACATATTTAAAAACAAATAATTAGAGAAAATGTAAATCAAGAGGGTATAAACAAATAATTAACTAATATGTAAATAATGAAGATATAATACCGGGATTGCGGGAAAGTTAAGGTTTATCCCTTGATCTTGAGATCCTCGTTCCTTTTTAATATATTTCAAAATAATAATTCACTATATGTAAATAATGAAGGTAAAAACGAATAATTAACGAATAATTAATGTAAAACGAATAAGTAAAAAATTAATTAAAAATATAACGAATTAATTAATAGAACGATTTTTAAAAGTTACCGGAATTTCAGGCAAGTTAAGGTCGATCATTTGATGTCGAGAGCTTCGTCGCCTACTTCCCCTACTTCCGAATAATGAGCGTAACCACGACATTATTTTGATACTTTATAAAAAATACGAACTTTGAAAGTTGTAAAATTCTATAACAATAATTGTAAGGTTAAGAAGATATGATATTTGTGAAGGAAAGAGGATTATACGAGCATATATATACACACACTAGTAACACTAAATAGTCCGAAACAAAGGAATCAAATATTTAGATTTTGCGGGATTCCCGAAAGTAGGAGAGTTGTCTTATCGGAGGAGACCACGCCAAAAGTGAGTAGATGCCGGGATTCTCGATGCGTTGAGGACTGCTCGAGTGTGCCAGAATTTCCTGACACGCAGGGGTCAAATTGCATCACTCAGTGACAGGAGAGACATTGGACTGCAGGAGGGACAATGGACTGCAAAATAGCTTGCATCACGTGAAAGAGGAGTATGGAAGATGAGTAGTGAAGGTAGAGGTAGCTTGGGCTAAGCTGTGTAGGTGGCACGCGTGAAGACATGAGCCCACGCGAATGAGGAGCATTGATTACTTTCTAACATTTTGGGCAATCATTTTCTTATTAAAAAAAGGACAATAATTGATAGTTTTAGGGGTGTATCGAGCATGATTCTTGAATTACTTATGTTGCAACAACATAGTCAAATTTGAATAATAATTACAATGATTGATAATGATTAATTAAATTATGGACGTAAGATTTTGGGTGTATTTAATATTTAGAAATGTGTTATGAATCCCAAACATATCAATGCCTTCGCTATAAAAGTGTGACATAATGCATCCTATTGTGTTAAAAAGTGCTTATAAAGTGTAAGCTATTGCTTTTATTAACCAACCGTCTCCTGCTGGCTGCTGCTAGTGTTCCTGAGGTGTGATGAAATGTAGTTGAAATTGTGGAGGGACAATAAGGGAAAAAGAAGGCGACGCTTAAGTTTCACTTTCAGCCCCATTCCAAAACCATATTCATATCAGCGAAAATGGAAAAAGAAGGCGACGCTTCATGCTCCTTTGCTGAGTCAATCGCCATTTGGGGTTCAGCGAAAATTCAAACCTCGGCGTGATCTCCACCACTTCACCCTATTCAAAAACCATCGCCTTTCCTTTACATCTTCTGCGCCATTCCCTCCCTCCCTCATGTCGTTCGTCTATCTCTAATTTCACCATCGGTTTGCTGATTTAAACTGATCTTCGGTAAGTTGACAATTTTTGGTCCTGTTGAATCCGATGTTTCCCGTGTGATGCTCGGACTGTTGATTTTAGGCAACGTAGATGTGTTAAGGATCTTCATGGCTTGCTCTTTCATGTTCGGACTGTTGGGCTGAACATTTAAACATATCAATGCCTCCAATTAAACTGATCTTCATGGCTGCATAATTGATAATCCGATGTTTCCCCTGTGATGCTCGGACTGTTGGGCTGTTATTTCTTCTGAATTGCATTATACTTCCAAATACTTGGACTGAATTTTGATAATTGTTTTGTTTTCAGAAATGGATGATATTTCTACAGACACAGAGTCATTGTTGGCTCACATTCAGCGATTGGAAAATGGTGTGTTTCCTACTTCCCCTCATTTGTCTTACGATGCTCACCATTCACCTTGACAGATATTTATTTCACCACTGGAATATTCTGATCCACTTTTTGACATGCTGTCCTTTAATATCCTACAAAGGTTTATGCAATGCTATATGTTGATCTGTACCATCATGCATCGTGTAACAATTTGTTTTTTACCATCTTACATACCGCACAATATTTGGCTGCTAAAATCTCAACACTTCGGCTCTTATTATGCTTTATTCTTTGGTCAAAATTTCATCCGGGGATTGTCTGGTTTGAGTTTTTAGTTTTCGTTCTACTAAAGTAAAATTTATATTTCGTGATCAGTGTTATGGCAGGAGGCACCCTAATGCTTTTTAGTCTTTGATCATAGATTTATATGTTTATGAGTCATGCACTCTGTTGGTAGAAGGAAACTAGGTGGATTGGAAGGGATAGTAGGGACGCTTTGTGATGGTTTGCTTGAAAGCTATACTTCGTAGTCTAAGGTTGTGTTCTGTCCTATTATTTCATAAGCACCATAGCATCCTTCCGTGCAGTTTTCTGTCTTGCAGATCTTACCAAAATTTTAGTTGTATCTTTCAAGATTCCATTACTTCGACAAGACCACTGCTCACACTAATATCACAATAAAACTCCACAGATGTTATTAGCTACTGACAACTTATTCTTCAAAATAGAAAACTCTACACAATGGAAACTATTACTACTATATACCATCTTTCTTACAAATTGTACTTTTTTTCATAACCTACTCTCGGTAATTGAAAATTATTCTTGGGAAGATAGTGCAATATGGGGTTACATTCCTTGCTGACCTATCCAATGCAAATAGTGATATGGAAACAGTATGTGCTTGAAACTAGCTTGAAGGGATATGGTCAAGAAGAGAGTTGATGAATGCTGTCTTGTTTGCACAGTTCATATAATTGGACGGACTAGTGATTATCAATCTTGCAGCCAATATTTGTAACCAGCTTAAATAGATGAGATGATTCTCTGTCGACGTGTGGCTTTGTCATCAAGTGAATTGTGGACTAATACAAGCACAGACACTTGTGCTTTTTTTTGTTTGTTTGCTTTATGATCCAGATCACCTAAGTTTCTACGACTCAGTTTGATCAATTATTATTATTTTGTTATAAAAAATTGTAAGATAAGTAGAACATGTTGCTTTTGTATGAAGGTATTATGCATAAGAAATCCTAGCATACAAGGAAGTATAATTAACTATTTACTTTAGGCATCGTTGATTAGTTCTTCACCACTGTGATGAATCCTGAAACAGTTTTGAGACTCTTAACTACCCTTTTAGAGATTGATGTAATCTTGGTAAACACCTTTACACCCTTAAAATATTGTTTTCATTATAAAACATTTTATTTGTCAAATCATATCTAACTTAGCAATAGAATATTTTTTACTATTTGGTGGTGGAGGAAAGGCAAGGTTGTGCACCACACTAGCTTAAGAATATTTTTCAGCATAGTGCATGCCTCCTTTTGATGTTTACTGATCTCTTATTATCATCGCATATCTTGAAAGTGTTACATTTGCATGGGATATTGCATATAAAGGTCCATAAATTAAGAAGTTATAAGTCGGTTTCTGCTTACCCTGGTAATATTTGTTCAGTGGGAGACAAATTTTTTTTTATCACGTATCTCACAATTTACCGTTTTCTCTATCTAATCTCAATTTGTGTCAATCAAGAAAGTCATATTATAATTGTTGAATTTTATATTCCTGAGAAAAATTTTCATTTGATGTAGTGTCTTGCTCTGTTAGGAGCATTATTTTGATTGTTTGGGTTTCCTTTGTTTTCCATTTTGTAGAGAAGAATGATTTGCGAAAGTATGTTGAGGAATTATGCACACTGCAAGCTGGTCCTCGCTACCTTCATGTTGCCAATGGAATGCATTTTCAGAAGTATGTACTTTAACACCAATCACATGCTACAAAAGTGAAATGAAAATAAAATATGAAGTAAAGAGATAGCAGAAAAAGAAAAAGATTATGAGGTATCTATTCCTTGAGAAGGTTTATGTAATTTATACACAGGTTTGGAAGCTCAAAGTGTAAAAAGATGATCAGCTGTAAAAACAACAAAGCTACCTAAAAGGAGCCTAATAATATTATTTCAGATCTTGAAGAGGAGAACCATAGGTTCCTTCCACTGATCCTTGAGATCGATCAGTATGACTTTTTAACCTTAACATCTCACATAAACCATGCAGTATCCCTAAGTTGATCATGTATCAACATGAGAACTAGAATAGTCTGTGTCGGTTAAGGGTTCTAATCTAGGGTTAGTTTATTTCATCTTCTAAAGAGTAACCCTTATCCTAGAGTAGACACCCTTTCAAGTAGTGAAGTGTCGAGTATACAACATTGAGATGGGGCTGTCTTGAGTCATGCATAAATTGACTACTGGGTAAGCAATATGTGGTCTAGTATAGGACAGATACATCAACTTCCCCAGACAATTGTTAGAACATTGCTTTAACCACGATTGGGACATCTTTGGCGTCTATAAGTTTCTGATTCAGGTCAGTGGGAGTTGAAGATGGTTTTGATCCACTTTTACCCCTTTGTTCAAGCAAAGGAGAAATTTATCTCTGTTGAGAAATAAATATTCACCAACCTTAGTTCTCAGAAAGTACTTAACTCTACTAAGAGACTCAATTCAGCTTTCAACTGTATCTTAAGATACCCTCATGTTCAGCATTGTTATCACCTATGAGGCTATGACACCAATATCGTAAACATATACACGGAGAATAGTCCTCCCCCCTGTAGCTGAATGTTTGAAAATAATCTTTCAAACCATAGCTTTAGTGACTGCTAAGCCCAGAGCCTTCCTAACTTGCATACCTGATTAGGGGAGGGTGAGGAAGAGAAAACTCAAGGAAATTGCATGTACATCTCCTCATCCAGATTGCCATGAAAGAAGGCATTTTTGACATCAAATTGCTAAAGGGCCAGATGAAGTGAGCAACCAATGACAATAGAACCCACACCATATTCATTTTTGCAACTGAAGCAAAAGTTCTTTATTATCAATTCCATACATTTGAGTGAATTATCTAGCAACTAAACGTGCTTTGTATCTCTCTAAGGAGCCATCAACCTTGCTCCTTTTAGAGTAAAAACCATCTGCAATCAATATTATCTTGTCCAAGAGTTTGTGAAAACTTTTCAAGTGTCTTTCTTTTCGAGCATACTCATTTCCTTTCTCATAGCTTCCCTACATTCTTTTTTCTTAAGAGCCTCTTAAATATTTAAAGGAATGGAGATTTGGTTTAAGTCTTTATGAATTTTCGATGAGAAACGAGAGCAGTGATAATAGGACACATGATTGGCTAATGGATAAAGATGATTTTTTTGCGAGTGTAGGCATGGATTCTTAGGGAAATGGATAAACCCTATATCAGGGATTTCTGAACAGTTTGAATGGGAGCTAGATTAAATTTCAGATAAGGTACCTTCGTGTGGTGTGCTCTCAGTTTCTCGGGTCCAGTAGCTTAAGAAGGGGATTGAACCTGCTTTCGGTTCAAACTGGGCCTCCGGTTCCGTGTATAGACTTTAGAAAAGCACCGCAGAGGGTGAAAATTGTTTGGAACAGAATTAAGTCAAGCTTTAGCCACATCAGCCAGAGATTGTGAAGGATGTTCATTGTTCTTGGGTTGTGTATGCGGTTCTGATGCCTCTGCTTGTTGGAATAATGATGTGCAGGTTTCCAATGTATGTTTGGCCTTTTGATGCTCAGCAGATTTAGGTTCTGAATCAATAAGGTGTAAAGAAAAAACTAACATTTAGGGGTCAAAAGGGCGGTTACGCCAAATGACACATCACTGGAGACATAAGTTTTCTTGGTGATAGCTAGCACACTAGCACTTATATCCCCCTTTTTGTTGAAGAATAACCAATGAATAAACATTTCGGCCATGAACATAAATAGTGCAACCAAAGGATCCGAGGTAAATATTATCGAAAATTCTACTCTCTAATAGATTTTTGTAAGACAATCAAGAGACTTTGAGGGTTTAAGACTTTAGAAGGAAGACCATTGATTAGAAATGAATCGGTAAGCATAGCTCCACCCCAAAAGTTCTTTGCAACATATTCTTAAAAAGAAGAGGATGAGTAACTTCAAGCAGATGCTGGTTTTTCCTTTCAGCAATTCAATTTTTGTATGGAGAATATTCACAGGATGATCCATGGACGATTCCTTGTTTTTGGAGAAGAAAGGCAATGGAAATTTGAAAGTAATCTTTGGCGATGTATTGGTTCTAATTTTTTTTTTCATGCGTTCCACATTGATTTATACAGAGAAAGATGGTGAATGTCACCGACGTCAGTTTTTTGTTTTAGAAGGAAAATCCATGTAACCCTAATACAGACATCAATAAATGAGACAGACCATCTCATTTCAGAAATGCTAATAACAGGAGATGGTCCCCAAATGTCAGTATAAATCATCTCCAAAGGAACAGTTCAGGTCTGTGGCCAGCTTATATGTGGAGACGAGGTTGATTGGAAGGGTTGAATTCTCCTCCAAAGGATCATTTACGTGAAATAGCAAGAGTGCACGGACTAGAAGAAGTACCACCGGATGGTTTTTCTAGGGAGCAGGCCTTGGATTTTTCAAGTTCAGCAGCAAATACTTCTTCATAAAGTTGGGAATTATTCTCAGCTAAACCGTAGAACATTCGCACGATGAGTAGAGGCCCCTTTGTTACTGTTTCATTCTTTATTTGGTGGTTTACTGTGAAGTTTCCAGTACTTGTCCTTCCTATGACTAGACTTTCTGTCGTAGGCACACCAACACTCATCTTTCTTCTCTCCTTTAGCAAATAATGCAAACCCTTCCACCATTTTTATCTTCTACCATTACTGACCTCTTGCTCTCTTCGGCCCATATTGTGGAAATATTTTTTTCCAAGGAAAGAAAGTCCTTTTGACCTCAAATTTGAACTTGGATCTGATCAAATTCATGGTTCAATCTAGCCAGAAGTGGATGCTTTGCTGTTTCTAGATGAAATTATTCAGAGCGGCTGCATCTTGCACTTCATCTTGAGGACTTGGTACTCCTCCAGTTCCTGTTAAAGACTTTGCAGTTGAGAAGCATATCCACTCCCATGTTTAGTCGCAGCAACTTTAATCTGAATCTCATATCTCAAGGTTCATCTTTGACCTTGGAGTAAGATCCTGTAAGAGAATCTCAAATTTCCTGGAGGAATTATGAAACATGCATGGCATGCTGATATTGGGTTCCATGTATTTTCACAGCCTGTACATGACCGTTGAGTCAGCTTCTTCTCAGTTTTTGAATGTAGGATCATCTGATACTTGAGGAACATCTGTTAGATGACCCACTTTCCCTTTACTCTTGAGGTACATACTCACAACTTGAGGCCAAAGAAGATAATTCGTTCCATGAGGCGGAAAGAACTGGGATTTTCAAGCTCATTTTTTTGTGACACAACTGAGGTGTAGGTGAAAATTCTGTTTTTGAAGATATGGTTTCCTGTAATGAATTGAAGGCTAAAGAAAACCATGAAGTAATCTTCAGCAATGAAAGCTGAAAACATAAAAAGGGGTCTCAACATTGAAGGTTGACAGGAAAAAGAAATATGTAGAATGATATATGCTCCAGAGAAGTTTCAGAAATGAAGGGTAAACCCTTAAACAAACTTTAGATTATTGAAAAACTTTAATCTCATACCTTAAGTGAAGAGAGGGCGGAAACAAAAGTATTCTGAGATATCAATTTCTTGAGAAGATTCACATAATTTAAACAGGGCTTCGGAAGCTCAAAGTGTAAAAAGGATTATAGCTGTAAAGGCAGTGATGCTACCTAAGAGGAGCCTAAAAAATACAGATATGGAAAGTAGATTTTCTTCACCTAAAACTGGTCTAAACACCGTAGTAGAATAGTTATCCCTAGTTATACAAGCAGTAGGTTACCAAAATATTACAACTCTAATACATGTAACAAGGTTGTTGTGTTGGAAATAATGACACATTAGGACAGCTGGCCTTGAGCAGGAGGTCATGAAGTTGCGAAGAGAGCTGACTGAATGTAGAAGAGATCAAATAAAGCTTAAAGAGGAGCTTGCAGAGGCTTCTCAACAAAATGTAAGTTTTAGAATTTATCCATAGGTGCTTATCTTATTAATTATGTCTCACATGTCGGGTGGCTGAATCCAGATGAAGTTGAGAGATCTTTATAAGAAAGAGGTTGAACAGGTATATCACTTCCTCTGCAGAAAGAACAAGCTTTTGTTTCTTCAATATCTTTTCTATGCTAAAGCTGCTCGAATGACGGAGAATAAAAACCCTCTCTTCTTAGGTTCATCATGTACTACCTCATGCTCTTGAAGAGAGTTGAAGTCCTTGCACATTTTTGTTCCCTTTGAAACTTTTTTTGTGCTGTGAACTTCTGAATATTTTTTAACTTTCACAGAATATGGAAGCTCAGATCCAGCTTAAATTTTTCCAGGAAGGTATTGCTGCTGCTATTGCTGACCGAGATAAAGCTTTGACGGAGGTTACCATCTTCCTTCTTATGGCATTTCTATTTAGTTCTTATTGTCATTCTGTTGGTAGTTTTTAAGACGTATTAAGGTTGGAAACAGGCTAAAATAGCTAAGGAAAAGGAGTATCTGTTGTCTAAAACACTACATGAATGTCACGCAAGGTACAAGTTTGACCATTTGGTATTCAAGTAAACTATCTGTTCTTGTGATTTCAGTGTTTCTCCTATATTTTCTTACAAATAATGATATTATCATTTTGTCTGTTCCTTTTATATCCTCTCATGATTGTATAAGGTTGCCCTTATTCTACTTCGAAGTTATGTAATTCTTTATCATACTTTATTCTCCCCAAGCATCTTTGTCTTTTTCTTCCATTTTATTTTCCAATTCAGGTTAGAAGAAATAAAATCAAATGTCATGAAGGCTCAAGAACATGTCTCTAGTCTGCAGGTAAATTTGGGAGAAAAGGAACAACAAAACGTGCTTTCGAGGGAGGCAATATTCTAACGTTTATAAAACAATGTCATTTTATATATGTACCTCCTTCCTCCCTCCCTTTCCCTGGCTTATGAATGCTGCATTGCTGATCTGTATTTACAGATATGGCAGGTTGTTGCTAAGTCTGATAAAGTTAAACAGCAGTGTTTATTTGACTGGGAGATGGAAAGTGGTTATGTTGACAAATGTTCATATCTTTCACATGATCCTGAGGAAATATGGAGTTTTAATATCCATAGCGAAGCTGCACTTATACATCAAATGGTAGTTATTTCTTTTGTATCCTATTTTAAGAAGAGAAAAACTGGAGAAGATATCAGCATTGTTTTATAACTTGTAGTAATGTTATTTTCTTGGTATATTTATATTTATTTAGTTTTCCATCCCCACTCATGGCAAAGATTTGATCTGTGAGTTTGGCTTACACAGTATTTCTCAGTTGTTGCTGTATAAACCAAGATTTTGATACGGTTGGATTTAGGAAAGAAGGCTAACGTTAAACCAAGAGGGTTTACACGTTATACTTAGGAAGAGGCTCTGTCTAGGACGAGTCTACTTCCATCTATCCATCAATCCACTTTCATCTATCCTCTTATCCTCAATTACTTGTGTCTTTTATGTGAGATTCGATCCTACATCTGGGACCGTAACAGATTTATAAGAACTAATAGCATTCTTTCAATCTTAAAGAAGCTTAGTGAATATTATCTGCAATGAGTGCTTTTGATGAAGCTTGGTTCATTCAAGACTCACCGAAGGTGCTCACTTGTTGAAATTGTTAGCGTTGTTAGTGATTTTTCAGTTTGTATACCACAAGAAAATTGTGTGATGAATGTAGGAATGTTTTAAAGGATAAGGGCATCTGTGGAAAGTGGTTTGTTTGACCCTCAATATTTTCATTATGTTATAGGAAGAACAGAATAGAATTATGTTATGTGTTGCGTACGGGTCTATCATTTATTATTGTGCGAAATTGTCTTAGAGTCCAAGTGGTGCATCTCTGCATGTGTTAATATCAGCTTTTCTTTGTTTAGTGTTGTAGTATTCTTATGTTTGGGCCAATAGGCTTCTCTAGGCTGTAAAAATTACTGAATTATTCATCAGATATTATGTTTTTTTACTGCTCTAATTTATATGTTTATCATTTTCAGCTGATCCCAGTGTGCAAATTTATATCTGAGGCTATCTTCATTCTATCTGAATCATGTTGCCTGTGTAACTATTGATTTATTTTCTGCATGTTTACTTTTTGCATACTTTTACATTATTTTTTCCCCTCAGACAGAATGCTTTGCGAGAAGAGTGTGAATCTTTGAAATCATTGTCTGATGATCTTCAAAGTAAGATACAAGTGGTAAGATAGTGTTTCCTTCACTTTTTAAATTCAGAAATCTTTTATCTTTTTATGTTATTGTATTTTTTTATAATTCTCTGTATTTAGGAGTTAGTGTTTTTATATCATCTACAGGGTTTAGATATGGACAGGGAACTCAAGAGAAAGGTCTGTGATTTGCAAAACAAGATGGTTAGTATTTTGGGATCAAAGATTTCTATACAGGTTTTCTCTAATTTCATTTTTGTTTCCCTTGCAATCATTTACCTGTTTTTTTTTTCCCGCAGAAAATGTTAGATGAATTCATTAACAATGAGATATCAAGGTTACGACAGTACTATATTGAACAAAGAAATGCTATTCGGGATCTGCTTAATGAGGGAAACTCCTCTATACTTCTACTTTTTCACAAGCTACTACAAAGCTTGAGGCCAGATTGCCTACTTGGTAAAGGACTACAAAGTTTGCAACCAAATGTGAGACTGCCAGATGAAAGTGACTGTCCTGACATGCATCTGAGGTTCAGCTCTGTGATAAGGAGCGAGGTCTGTATTCGTGTTATAAATCTCTATCATATCTTGCAGTTTTTGCAGTACATGAAACTATTAGTTGTTTAAGCAACTTGGTGTAAGAAATGGGTGGTGCTACTAGTGACAATTATAGAAAGCTGAAAGCAAGCATTGGGTGAAAGAAAATGAAAATGTCAAGGTATGTAGAAATAAAACTGGCCAATAGTGAGACTTTTTTAATTTTTTCTTGGAATAGTTGTGCGATCTATATTCAAGAAATCTTCATAAATATGAACTAGTTAGAGGTACGAAACAAAATGTTGATAAGCGAAATGTGATATTAGTAGGCAGGTGAAATCAAATAACAATGGATAGAGAAGAAAGGACGATTCAGAGTCTAAAGTCTATCCTCTGAATGTAGTGTTGATGAAATACAAGTGAAACATTAAAAACCACCTCTTTATCAAGCCTAGATACTGTGTGATGCATGATATCATTATGACATGAAAACAGCGGTTGGATGAGTTAAGTGTGCTATAAGAATATTCTTGTAGTTGTCTAACTAATAAATTTCCCCCGCTACGCATATAGTACGTGTCACTCAAATTTGAAAAGTGAATGAACTGAAGTATGAAATTTGGAGTGGCTAGAACCCTGAAAGTTGAAATAAGTAGCAGTTCAATAAACATTCCCTATTCTTTAATTGCAGAAAAATGCCATTGCATTTGAATTTGAACGGGTGATTTCCGCTGCCCTTCATATTCTTCTGCAGTTTGCAATATCTCTTATCGTTTTAATATCCTTGACATATTTTTGGAATAGTATCTTATGAAATGGTTGGTTTGCTATGACAATGGCATTTGCTCCAGGTGTCTGATTTGATGCGTTTACAAGAACTGGAAGAAAGATATCGTCTGGAGAAAAGAGAAAATACTGTACTTCTGGGAAAAATGAGTGAGCTTCAAAGTAGCTTTAAACAAGTAAATCCCTTTCATTGTTTTGTTCATCTTTATAATTTTCGTAATAACTGTACCAAATTGTTGAAGGCAACAAGATGATAAAGCATCTTTTGCAAACTCTATGGCACCGTTTATATAGTACATCACTTGAATAGAACTTAATTTATTCAAACATCCTTCATGTAAAAGGTCAACTTAGTTCATTAAGTTATATCATACTTCTTTGGAACCTTCATCAATAACTTGCTCACTAAAAGGAAATGATATGACATTTGAGACCATTTCTTCATTCTCTTGTTCCTTTTACTATTTCCTAGAAGCCACTTCACACTCATTCTTGATATACAATGATTGGTATAGCCCCGAGTAAATATGTAGTTTCATGTACTTTTTGTTTTGTGCGAAGGAGCAATCAGGCGGCCATCTTACACCTTGTAAGAATTAAAATGCATTCTCTGCCATGCACTTCGACTCCAAGGAGTGCCACAACTCCTTAAAGGACTCAATATTCTGATAAATGTGAAATAGGGAATTGGAATTCTATTCACGAAATGTCCACGCCAAATATAATCTTGTTTTGCACTTGATGCACTTGCAGTTCAAGGCCTGATACGCGTGCTAAGCACTTATGCCACCTTGAGGGCCGTAACAAGGGCACACCGACGAGAACTTCTCGTGTGATCAATATCATCTATTCTCGTCTGTATCATTTTCTTTTTGTTCTTGGTTTAGTTCATCATTGTCTAGAAATGCTATCCATATTTGCCTTGTATTCGTCCTTTTTATCTACTCGTAAAAGGTGTACTTTTAATCCCATATTCTTGATGAAACTTGGATCTTCCATGACAGTTTGTTTCAACAACATATATTTGGATCTCTTTTTGTATATCACCTCTCATGATGATTTAAGGAGTCTCCTTCACAGGTAACTGACGAGAAGTTGACGGCACTTATGAAGCTAGAAAAATTGGAACAGAATTTATTATTAGGGTATGCTTTTCTTTTCTGCTTATTACAATGTTTACTTACCCCTTGCTCTCCAATGAAGAGGAAAAAGGAGTTTAGGGAGTTTACCCTCAATTTGTATTCCATTGACATAGGCGGTTTTTCGTCATAGCACCTGAACTTGTATAAACGATGAATGGTTTGACTTTTGGAATTTTGGACATAAATTTGAAGAAAAGTTAAAATGGCCTTAGTCCGGTATAAGAATGCTCGTAATTCAAATTCAGTCTCACTACATTACTTCAATTCGTAGAAGTACTTTAGATGAATAATGCATTCCAATTTCTATGTTTTAATTTAAACATATAAGACATTTCTTTTAATAACTTGCTGTACTTATTAAAGTTCAGTAGATTGAATGAAAAATTAACGACCAGCATATCTAGTTGAAGATACTCCCGATTATAAATTGTGCTACACATGCAGATAAGCTCCTCAAAATACTATTTGTTGCAACATTTCTTCCTTTCTTACATGTTGCCATGCTGGCTCCAAAATCCATACATTTTTCCTTGAGCAATGTTGGTGGATTTTGACTTCAATTTCAAATTTATCGTTTTAAGCTCCTTACTAACTATTTTGAGTTACAACTTCGTAGAAAAACAATTGATGATGGAAAAGCAGCAAAACACCCTGCTAATGATCCAGATAGGGCAATCACTTCTCCTGTGAGAGAAGGAAGATTTGCAGGCATACTGAGGAGAGCAAGCTTTAAGTCTGTTATAAGAGCTGAGGATTTTGCAGGTTCGGATTCCAGCTTCCATTCAGTTGGTGATGGATCTTTCTCAAGTAGAAGATCTAACAATAATATGGATGTGTGGAGGTCTGTAACGCGTATTGTGAACACTTTCTTGATCTTTCCTAAGTTTTGTTATGGATGATAGTGCCATCTGCAACAGTTGCATACTCATAGTGATATATTTCAAATGGTTATTTCATTGCAGGATGAAAGTTGATATTGTTTCAAATTTTGTCATTGCAGGATGAAAATGGATATTACAACTCTAAACGAAGCCTTTCGGAATCTGGAGGACCTCACCTCTGGGATCCATAAGCTCCGAGTGTCCCTTGTAAAGGTAACTCCCGCACAATATATTCAAAATATCATTAATGAAATAATTTTCTCTTTTAGTTTCTTTACCACGATTTCCTAGAGAAACCTGTAATCATTTTCTTTTTATTAATCAACATATTCCAAAAAATCGGGTTTGAATTTTGATTCTGATTGAAATTAATAATAATACAAGTCTTGGGATGGCTCAATCAAAGTCTCATTTTGTCTAGGAATCAAATTTGTTAATGAAGCTAGAATCGATTTTCATTCAAGTTTTACCAAGCATGAGTATCGGGATGGATCTTCTCATTTTCATTTCCGGTTGCGTATAATCAATACCAGCCTCTAAAGTGCATAACCAATAGGCTCTGACCAAAAACATTGTAGGCCTCGGAAGCATGTATGTGTAGTGACACCGAGAGCGATAACTTAGTGAGAAGCATAGAGCACATCATCAATGAGGCAAATATAGTGCAGACTTCTCTTTGCAGCTCCATTCCCCCAAGTTGTTCAGCTGATGGCGCCACTGCTTCGTCTAGTCGCATTGCTGCGGATGAAGGGGGTTCAAAACTGGTGAAGATCAAATCAGTTACAGCCGCGGGTTTTGAAATGGTGACGCTCTTGTTACTTGCTGCTCACACAGTGAAAGACAAAGCATTCGAGAGGAGGAACAGAGACAACCATTTTAAGAAGGTTCAATGAGTTGTAGTTACAATTGCTTGTGGGTTAAGTATGGTATGAGTGCATTGTGTATATATGTGTGTGTGTGACAGTGTGTGCAGTTCATGGAGCTACATTACTTGTGTGGATGCTATTTTCTTCATTCTTGGACCAAAATCTGTCTTCTGCTGATGATAGGTGTTTACTGGAGATTTGTCGCATTCTTGATCGCTTTATTCCATCAAGAAACTTTTGTTACTATATAATATATTTGATAAATGGTATTAATTTTGTTTTTTTTATCTCTTCATTATTGACATATTAGAATTTTATTATATATTACATACAATTTTTTATTATTATTATTATTATTATTATTATTATTATTATTATTATTATTATTATTATTATTATTATTATTTAATGATCAATTATATAAAAAGACGAAAAGCATTACAGGGAAGATCAAGTGCCGACGCCTACAACGACCAAGAGAGAGAATCTAAAAGAAGATCTTCAAAGGTCAACTAACTAAACAAGAAGATCTCGGCTGAAGGCATTTGAAGATAAGATCTTAACCAACGTTCTAAGAGAGAAGTTCTCGGACAATGTCTTTCAAAGATTCGATCCAACTAATGAAAATATCTCGGCTGAATGAGTTTGAAGATAAGAGAAGATCTTCAACGGCTTGAAAAGATCACCGTGAAGAAGATCTACAACAGCTTTCAAAGAAAAGATCTAGGGTTTGAAGATCTTCAACAACTTGAAACAACTTTGAAGATGAAAATCTTGCAATGGCTACTTCTCAAACAAGATCTCGTTCAACCAAGCAACGTATTTTATGGAGAAATAAAGACGTTACAACGGCTATGGGACAACGGCTAAAAGAAGATCTCCATAAGAGACTATATATGAAGATGCCGATTGAAGATGAATAAAAACAAGAGCTTACAAGTGAAAGAAACCAAGTCCTCTAAGCGATCATATGAGAACATCTTCATCGATCCAAAAGTTTATCTTCCTCTTAAGCTTACATTTGTTTACTTCCTTAGAGTGAAATAAACACAAGAGCTCCATTGGCATATCATTATAGTGTTATACTCGAGTGTGTTGCTCTGCGAAGTAACTAGGCTATTATTGCTAGAATAGAGTTGACTAGATCGTAGCATTGAAGCTACATTGAGAGAATAAGAGAATTTCTTCTAGTTTGTATCTAGGAATCACAAAAAGCAGATAATAGATAGTTATAATCCTAGGGTTGGAAACCCTATGAGGAGGGTAGGCTATTAGGGCCGAACTTTGTAAACATATCGTTGCGTCGATCTTTTACATTCCGCACTTATTATCGCGTTTTATTGTGACTAACAACTTTCTGCATGTTTCGAAGTCAAAGCCTTGAAATCCACTTCAAATCCTTGAGAAACAGTTTTGTTATTAAGCGCACATATTGACTTCAAGACCTTGAGATTAGTTTCAAAACCTTGATATACGATATTGCGAAACGTTCTCAAACTCTATTCAACCCCTCTTCTAGAGTATTTATATCCTTATTATTCACCTATTCGGTTCTTCAATTGGTATCAGAGCTAGAATCACGTGTATTGATTTAACCATCATTGAGACTAATCATGAACACTGTAAGTGATGGAGGATTCGTTCAAGGAAGACCCACATCTTGACCACCTCTCTTCTGCGGTAACAACTTTGTCCATTGAAGAGCACTAATGCTAATGCTCATTATTGATCAGAACATGAAACTATGGAGCATTATTCAAACTGGTCCAAAAATCCCAACCACCACGGTTGAAGAAGTCCAAGTCGAGAAGAAGGAAACTTACTTCACTCAAACAGACTTGGAAAGTGTGTCAAAGAACTACAAAGCCATGAACCTGCTCTATTGTGGATTGGATGCTAATGAATTCGATCGTGTATCATCGTGCAAGAGTGCAAAGGAAATATGGGACAAGTTAATAGTTACGTACGAAGGAACAAGTCAAGTCAAGGAGACAAAGATAAACATATTCCTCAGGCAATATGAACTATTCAAGATGACTTCAAACGAGACGGTCAAAGAGATGTTGACACGATTCACTAAGATTGTAAACAATCTTGATTCACTTGGAAATGTTTAAGATAAAGTTAAGAAAGTATTAAGAAGCTTGCCTAAAGCTAAGTGGAGACCAAAAATGACCGCCGTTGAAGAATCTCAGAATATCACAATATTGCCTCTCGACGACCTACTTGGAAAGCTAATCACCCATAAAATGGTTCTTGGTGAAGATGATGAAGAACTACCATCAAACGCAAAGAATCTTGCTTTAAGATCCAAGAAGGATAACATTCCATCGGATGATGAAGAGAGTGATAATGAGGAGGAAGATCCATTCACCTTGATCTCAAGAGGTCTTGCAAGAATTCTTCAAATGAGGAAGCAATTTGCAAACAAAGAATACCCACGATCATCAAGATCCAAAGGTAAGTTTTATAACCCTAATAAGAAAACTAAAGTATTGACTTGTTTTGAATGTGGTAAAGCAGATCATCTTGTAAAAGATTGTCCACAAAAGAAGAGGAACAACTTTAGGAAGAATGATTGAAAGAAGAAGGTTATGGTAGCATCGTGGAGTGACTCATATTCAACAACTGAGTCAGACGACGAAAATGATCAAGAAAACTTATGCTTAATGACCGATCAAGAAGAGGATTCAAACCTCTATGTTGATGGTGTTGTAAGTACCATTATGTCACAATCTAATCTAGAACTTACACAATTCCTTAAAGATAGGATTAGGATAAGTGCCTTAAGAGAATATCTTATCAAACAAGAGAAATGAGTAAGTGAATTGTCTTTGGAAGTTGAAAATCTCAACACTGAAAAGTTAGACCTTGATGATAGTATCAAGGCCTTGAAATCAAAAAATGCGATTTTTAAGGAAAATCTCTCTTCTCTACATCAAGATTATATTAATCTAGAGAAAGGGAAGATTGATATAATTGTGACGTGTAGAGACCAAAAGGCTACACTTATTCAATTCACTCGTTCGAAAGCTAATCTCGAAAGGATGATGGGTGAACAACAATCCTCTCTTAGCAAGAGTGTATTGTCTATCACGTGAATTTTCCAAGAAAAACGACTACCACTTTTGTTAAAGCTAATGGTTGTTCACATAAGTTCACATGTTTCAATTGTTGTAAAAAGGGACATGTTAAATCAACTTGCCCATTTTGAAAAAAATGATCCATGCATCATTAGAAACACTTGTCCTCTATGTCTAAGGAAACAAATTAAGCAAATCTAGGTTCGTAAAGGTACTAGACCACCAAACATGATTGAACCTGAATATGTACCAAAATGTGTCATTTGGTCTACCCGGAAAGGTTAAAGTTTGTTGTTTAGTAAGATATCACCGAGGTTAAGGAACATAAATGGATATTAGATAATGGCTGCTCAAGACATATGAGTGGAAAAAGGTCATTGTTTTCAGATTTAAAGAATTAAGAATCTGGAACCATTTCTCTTGGTGATAAAGAAAAGTGTAACATAATTGGCATTGGTAAAACCGGTTATAATTAATCTAACTTTATTGATGATGTCTATCTTGTTGACGGATTAAGATATAATCTGCTTAGCATCTCACAAATATGTGACAAAGCTAACAAAGTGATCCTTTGATTCAAAAAAATGTGAAGTTCAAGATAAATTATCTGGTGATGTCGTGTTTACAACTCCTAGATGCAACAATGTATATTCTATGAGCACTAAACAAGTTTCAAGAGAAAGATTAACGTGTCTCAAGGCCTTGACTGGCGATCCAAGGCTTTGGCATATACGACTTCGTCACGTAAACATGCATACGATGAAAAAACTTCTTTCAAAGGTTTTGGTATGTGGTTTACCAAACTTAAACTTCAAGGTTGATGAACTATGTAAGGCTTGTACACAAGGTAAACAAACAAGAGGTTCATTCAAATCAAAGAAGGTTGTAAGTTTTTCTCGACCCATTGAACATTTACATATGGATTTATGTGGTCATATGCGTGTCAAATCTCTCAAGGGAAAACAATACATCCTTGTCATTGTGGATGATTTTTCTCGTTTTACATGGATCTCATTCTTACGGGAAAAATCGGAAGCTTTGTACGAGTTTTCAAAACTTTGTAAGGAGTTGCAAACTTTGAAAAACCTATCTATCGTTTCTACTAAAAGTGATCATGGTAGAGAGTTTGACCAACTTAAGTTTGATTTGTTTTGTGCCAAATATGGTATTTCACACAACTTTTTAGCTCCTAGAACACCTCAACAAAACGGGATTGTGGAACGTGAGAACTGCACCTTGGAGGACATGTCTAGGACTATACTTTTAGAAAATAGTTGTCCAAAAAGCTTTTGGGCTGAAATTGTTAACACGACTAATTACATCTTAAAAGATGCTTAATATGCCCTATTTTGAAAAAGACTCCATACGAACTCTTTAAAGGATGAAAACCTAATATTTCCTATTTTAAACCCTTTGGATGTACGTGTTTTGTCCATAATAATGGCAAAGACAATCTTGGAAAGTTTGATGCACATAGTCATGAAGCTATCTTTATTGGATTTGTTTCAAATAGTAAAGCTTATCGGGTTTACAATAAACGTACCAAAATTGTTGAGAAAAGTATTCATGTTATTTTTTATGAAAGCAATTATGGTACTTTGAGTGATAACTTTACAGATTTGAATTTAAATCGACATGGAGATAAAAATTTTAATGGAGAAGAAAACCCTAATGCTCAAGATAAGAACATACAAGAACAAATTCAGAATACCAGAGAACAACCTCAAGACCTTGAAACACGTCTTCAAGACCTTGAAACACATCTTCAAGACCTTGAAACGACAAATAACAACGCTGTTGAAAGTCAATTTCAAGGCCTTGAAACCCAACTTCAAGGCCTTGACATCGGAAACAAGGGCATTACTCCAGCGGTACCGGAATCAAGTCGAGCAATTGAGCCTCAATCATTAGAATCCGTTCCACTCTTCAAAAGAAAAAAAGTTTCAACATTCTTCATATCATTCACAAGAGAACGTGATCTCAGATCCAAAAGTAGGTGTGCAAACCCGATTTAGGGTAAACAATTTGTGTGCTTTTTCTGCGTTTGTGTCTCTTGTAGAGCCAAAAAACTACATTCAAGCATTTCAAGAATCAGATTGGATCATTGCCATGCAAAATGAGCTAAATGATTTCGAGAGAAACAAAGTCTAGACTCTCACGTCTAGACCTAAGCACCCATTCGCCATAGGAACAAAATGGGTGTTTTGAAACAAGTTAGATGAACATGGTAAAGTCATTCGAAACAAAGCACGACTTGTAGCTCAAGGCTATAACCAAGAAGATGGCATTGATTGTGAGGATACTTTTTCTCCGGTTGTCTTATTTGAGGTATATGTATGCTACTTGCATTTGCATCCTTCATGAACATAAAGTTTTTTCAAATGGATGTTAAGTGTGCTTTTCTTAATGGCTTCTTAGAAGAAGAAGTCTAAGTTGCTCAACCTCCTGATTTTGAAAATGATGATTTTCCGGATCATGTTTTTAAATTGGATAAAGCTCTTTATGGCCTTAAGCAATCTCCTCTAGCTTGGTATGAAAGGTTGTCCAAGTATCTCCTTGAAAATGATTTCAAAAGAGGTTTGATTGACAAAACTTTGTTTGTCAAAACTAGACGGTAACGATTAATCAATAGTACAAATCTATGTTGATGATATATTATTTGGTGCTACTAGCGATTCTCTATGCAAGGAATTTTAAAATATTATATGTATAGAATTTGAAATGAGCTTGATGGGAGAGTTAAATTTCTTTCTTGGTCTTCAAGTTACTCAAGCTAAAAAAGGAATCTTTCTTAACCAAAGCAAGTATACCAAGGATTTGCTCAAAAAATATAAAATGAATCAATCCAAGGTAGCAAAAACTCCTATGAGTTCTACTCGTTCATTAGATCAAGACAAGAATGGTAAGAGTGTCGTACAAAAGGAGTATCGAGGTATGATTAGTTCTTTATTATATTTAACCGCTAGTGGACCTGACATTATGTTTAGTGTGTGCATGTGTGCAAGATTTCAAGTTGATCCCACATAGTCACACTTGATAGCTGTGAAAAGGATATTTTGATATCTTAATGGCACTAAGGATTTAGGGTTATGGTATCCACGTCAAAACTTGTTTCAGCTCGTTGGCTATTCAGATGCAGATTTTGCATGCTACAAGGTCGATAGAAAGAGCACTTCTGAATGTTGTCAATTCTTAGGTTCATTCCTAATCAGTTGGCACTCCAAGAAGCAAAATTTTGTCACCCTATCCACAACTGAAGCCGAATACATAGCTGTTGGAGCTTGTTGTTCACAAATTCTATGGATAGCTCAACAACTTCGTGATCTTGATTTTGATCTCAAAGGTATAACTATTAAATGTGATAATACTAATGCTATTTTGATAACTAAAAATTTTGTGAAACATTCAAGAACAAAGCATATCGACGTACGACATCACTTCATACGTGATCATGTCGAAAAAGGTGACGTATCGATATCTTTTATTTCGACTAACTTGTAGCTTGCAAATATATTCAATAAACCTCTACCTGAAGATCGATTCAATTTTATTAGATTGGAGCTTGGTATGTTGAACAAGGAAGCATTATCTTAGGGGGGAGTAAATCGTTTTATTTTTTCTTTATAATGTATTCCACTTTTTTATTTCAAGGCCTTGAAATGCAATACAAGGTCTTGAAACGGATTTCAAGGACATAAGTGATAACAATGGATCGGATTTATGATTTTCATCTTAATATATGATTGATCATTAAATCATTTTAAAGAAGTGTTTTTAAAATGATTTCAAAAATTTTCACCAAAATTTTGTTTTCCAAATTTAAAATTTTGTTTTGAAAATTGATTGTGATTTATTAGGAAAGCATGCAAATCAAATTTCGGTTATCAAGACCTTGATTCTAACAAGATCTTGATATGCCTTAAATTGATATGACATGCCCTTTTAAAAGCAATCCACCTTTCAAACTTATCTCTTTCTTTCGTTCAAAGCTTTACAGAACCCACTTTGTGCTTTACTCTTTCAATTTCAAAACTCTCTCTCTCTCACAAACGCTCATCCATGGTTCCCAAGAAATCATGAAACCGTCTTTTGCTTCAACTCACAGAGAAACTGTGGCTCACATCTCCTCAGCATCAGCAGAACCTTCCACTCAGGAAGATGTTGAGATCTTGACTCACAAGCTAAAAAAGGAATCTTTCTTAACCAAAGAAAGTATACCAAAGATTTGCTCAAGAAATATAAAATGAATCAATCCAAGGTAGCAAAAACTCCTATGAGTTCTACTCGTTCATTAGATCAAGACAAGAATGGTAAGAGTATCGTACAAAAGGAGTATCGAGGTATGATTGGTTCTTTATTATATTTAACCGCTAGTCGACCTGACATTATGTTTAGTGTGTGCATGTGTGCAAGATTTCAAGCTGATCCCACAGAGTCACACTTGATAGCTGTGAAAACTAGAGGGTAACGATTTATCAATAGTACAAATCTATGTTGATGATATATTATTTGGTGCTACTAGCGATTCTCTATGCAAGGAATTTTAAAATATTATGTGTATAGAATTTGAAATGAGCTTGATGGGAGAGTTAAATTTCTTTCTTGGTCTTCAAGTTACTCAAGCTAAAAAAGAAATCTTTCTTAACCAAAGCAAGTATACCAAGGATTTTCTCAAGAAATATAAAATGAATCAATCCAAGGTAGCAAAAACTCCTATGAGTTTTTGCCGACAACCTGGTTTCAGAATTTCAAAGTTACAAGGACATGGTTGTATGAATTCCACAATCGACCTCTCTACATGTGTGATTCGGTCAATCTGGAGTTCTTGAAGACTCTTCAGTTACCATGCATTTCTCTGCTAGAAGGTTGCTTGGTAAGGAAGGTCCTTAATCTTGGAGATGTTGCCTTCACCAGACTCAACAGGTTGTTCTATGTGAATCTCTCAACCAAAAGGAATAGGGGAACCCTAACCCTCAAAACAGTGGTAAAAGGTACGCCCATCATTCTCACACCAACGGTTGTATGTCAAATTTTAGGGCTTTCCACCACTACCTCCTTCTGAGGATTTAAACATTCTGACTATTGAAGAGTTTAGTGTAGAGAAGAAATATAGGAATGTTGTGGATGAACACAGAGTTGGTGAGTAAAAAAAGATGAGAACCTTGGACGAAGCCCATACCACATGGAGGCATAAGTGTGATGATGATAATCAAGGAAGAGGGCATCACAATTCAAAGTGGTACCAGGAATAGATTTCAAGGCCTTGACATGCGCTTCAATTTTTTTTTTAAAAAAATTTCAAGGCCTTGAAACACGTTTGTGGGCAGTTTTTAAAAACTTTGTTTTGAGATACTTTTTGGGTCTATAATTTTAACTCCCGTACTTTAATTACTTTTCTCCCTTGTTGAAAGACAAAGGGGGAGAAATTATACGTGATGTGATCCGACATTACTATATTTTGCATTTTTGAAATATTTGTTTGCATGCATAAATCTAACATTGAATGCATGTACGATATTTGTTTTGTCTTCCATCAAGGGGGAGATTGATAACTCCACCTTGGTTATGAATTGTTTTTATTAAAATGATGGAAGACTTAACATATAATGTGGTTTTATAAACTAACAAATGTCGATTATATCTCTAAATTGTATGTTTTGGTTTCATGGTTTGTGTATTAAAGTGTGTGTAGGTCTTGAAAATCATTGCAAGGAAGATCAAGATGCCGAAGCCTACAACGACCAAGAGAGAGAATTTAGGAGAAGATCTTCAAAGTCCAACTAACTAAACAAGAAGATCTTGGAAGATCTCGGCTGAAGGCATTTGAAGATAAGATCTTAACCAACGATCTAGGAGAGAAGATCTCGGACAACGTCTTTCAAAGATTCGATCCAATAACGAGAATATCTCGTTTGAATGAGTTTGAAGATAAGAGAAGATCTTCATCGGCTTGAAAAGAATATCACGGTGAAGAAGATCTACAACGGCTTTCAAAGAAAAGATCTAGGGCTTGAAGATCTTCAACAACTTGAAACAACTTTGAAGATGAAAATCTTGCAACGGCTACTTCTCAAACAAGATCTCGTTCAACCACGCAGCGTATTCTATGGATAAATAAAGACGTTACAATACCTATGGGATAACGGCTAAAAAAAGATCACCATAGAAGACTATATATGAAGATGCCGATTGAATATAAATAACAACAAGAGCTTACAAGTGAAAGAAACCAAGTCTTCTAAGCGATCATACGAGAACATTTTCATCGATCCAAAAGTTTATCTTCTTCTTAAGCTTACATTAGTTTACTTCCTTAGAGTGAGATAAACACAAGAGCTCCATTGGCATATCATTATAGTGTTATACTCGAATGTATTACTATGCGAAGTAACTAGGCTATTATTGCTAGAATAGAGTTGACTAGATCGTAGCATTGAGGCTACATTAAGAGAAGAAGGGAAGTTTTTCTAGGTTATATATAGGACTCACGTACAAAAAACAGATAATAAATAGTTAGAATCCTAGGGTCGGAAACCCTAGGTTGTAACACCCCAAATTCGCGGGACTCGGGATGCCACATTGGGCTAGAATCTCACAATGGATCTTGACCATCTACAACATGGTATGAAACCATTTGCTAACCATACGTATATAAGGTAATGTATAAGCACAAGCACAAGTCATGAAAGATAGACATATAAGCATGTTTTCACACATTTACCCATTTTATTATCTTCATATAATAGTCATTCACTCAAATTGTATATATATATATATATATATATGAAAATATGTGACACGAGGAACGTATCATCCTCGCCTTCGAGTGCTATAGCCAGCTGGAGTGGTATCGGTCACACAACCCGTGTACCCTGTGGGAGTGGATTGCGCCCTGCCCGTAAACCAGATCTAGCTTGAATGCAGAGAACCTCCCAGACACTACGGCGGGATGAAAGGGAAAGGTTATCACGGCCACTACAATGGGCGGTCACTAAAACATAGATTGGTAATAATCAATTATCACATGCTATCAAGCATATATCACACACCACTCATACAAGCACCCAATATAAGGATGGTAGCTAAGTAAGTCCTACGGACTTACCTCAACCTCGTACAATCACAACCACGATCAACCTCCAATCCTGAGAGGGACACTGCCTAATAACAAGGCATAGAGATATATCAATCTCCTATCAATCAAAGGGGTCACACCTAGACCTAAGGGATCCATAGGATCATCCTCAACCTAAACCTCATAACCTATTAATCCTCAAAGCCATACAAGGCATAACATGATCATAACATCATCAACACACTCTCAACTATACCTAGCATGATACTACACACTCATACAAGGAAATGAAGAGACAATGCCATCCATAGGCAAGCCCAGAAGCAAGACACACCTGCAAAACCAAGAGCAAGACAAGGCTGGTGTAGGTGGGCGTAAGGGCGGCTGCAAGGAGGCGTAGGGGCGGCGACTGACCGGCTCTAGGGCGGCTGCAAGGTGGCGCAGGGGCGGTTGGTATGCATAATGCACACTTTCAGCTCCTCTTCACTTCTTCACTCGAATCTCTTCACTCCTTCTTCAGCCAGCAGCCAAGCACATACATATACATACATATATACATCAAATGAAGCCTATGAAGGCTGCCACAAGATCAATCTTGTGGAACCTAAGCTAGGAATGAAGAAAAGAAGGAAAGAAAGGAGGAAGAAGAAAGATAGGAAGAAAGAGATGAAGAACTCACCAAGCTGTAACATAATCAGAAGAGGAATCACACCACAACCTCAAGGCTGGCTCAATAAAGGCACAACATCATCAATAATCATCATTACAACCAAAGCCGAGCTTAAATTCTCACAAACTCACACAAAGATCAAGGAAGATCAAGAAAGAGATCCAAAGAGGGAAGAAGAAGAAGATGAACGTGAGGGAGAAGATGAAGTTGTAAGAAGATGAAGCAAACCCGCATCTGTAAGCAAGGGAGACTTATATAGGAATTTAGCCCAAAAGCACGAGCCAAGAGTCAACAAAGTCGGCTGCAGCACACCCTAAACCGCAGGGGCAGCTCAGAGAGGCGCATGTGCGGCCAAGACAAACCGCAGGGGCGGCCTCTGGCACACGTAGGGGTGGTTTAGGCCAAATCTGTACCCTTAGCGCTCACTCTCAGCTCCTCTAGACTAAGGCTCTTACATAGGCGGAGAGTAGACTGTTAGGGCCGAACTTCGTAAACATATTGTTCCGTCGATCTTTTACATTCCGCACTTATTATCGCGTTTTATTGTGACTAACAACTTTTGGCAGGTTTCGAAGTCAAGGCCTTGAAATCCACTTCAAATCCTTGAGAAACAGTTTTGTCACTAAGCGCACAGATCGACTTCAAGGCCTTGAGATTATTTTCAAAGCCTTGATATACGATATTGCGAAATATTCCCATACTCTATTCAACCCCTTTTCTAGAGTATTTATATCATCATTATTCACCTATTCGGTTCTTTAATATATCATGATTTTGTACATATAAGAAGAATGATTGGATTATTTGCAAAGAATCCAATAATCACTAGTTGTCTCTTGGAGGAAGTCGGTGTAATTGGTCAACCAAGTTTATTAAAAAACTAGAAAAATATTTGAAAGATCATGAACATTCAATTAAGCAACTCAATTATAAGCTCAAATGAACTAGCAATTAAAAGATAATTATTAAGTTAGGAGCAAGTTTCAATTCCACAATTCAAGATAAATCGTCTATTAGTTGAAAGCAAAACCCCAATGATGGTTAGCATAATTCAGACTCGATGAAAATTACCATCCAACACCCCACCCCGATCATTAACACTCCCTTAAACAACCCAATTATAAGCTCAAATACATGTTTTGAAAACAAAAAAAAAACTGCATTTCAGAAAATAGGAACTCGAATAGTCACATTCTGAGTATAAAGAGACAACAACTGATGTGTAAGATAAACAATGTAATGTTTAGTGTCTAGTACAAATTAAAGGCCAAGAATTGAATGGCTTATTGCAGTGAATCATCATACAATGAGGCTAGTACCACATGTTTTATAATCAATCAAGCACATAGGATATATTCTAAATACATCAGAAAAGGTTGAAGTTAAAAATTTTAATACAAGTAGTAGATTTCGCACAATAGTTAGTCTTCTATTCCTATATTCTTGTATACAATTTCAAGACAGTCTCCTTCGTGAACATTTTCTTGTAGTCTCTTCTCCTCTGGTCTCCTCACAATTCAATAGTAGTAGGTTTAAAAAAGCTCAAATCAGAATTTGAAGCAAACTTAAATATGAAATAAGATACAAAAATAGAGAATCTAGGGGAAACAAAGCGAATGAAAGGGAGACGGAAAACCTGTTTAGTTGATTCAATCCCACAACCGATATAAACTTAACAATTTTCGGTCGAATGGGAGAAGGAAAATCGTCCATGATAGTGGTTGAGACCCTCGTTGGTTAAAAGAAAACAAAGATAGTGATTGCAAGTTTGCAACCCTCGTGGCCGTTGTGTAAAGGAAAGAGATTAATTGGTCTGGTTCTGTAAAGATTTGAAGGGAAGAGAGGAACATTGTGTAAAAGCCTAAAAGGGAATAGAGCTAGGAATCGGGGATGTCGTTGTGTCAAGGTTTGAAGGGAAGAGAGGAAAAAATTTAGACTTGTTTTTCCTGTGTTTTATCATAGTGATTTTTACATGGCGGGATAGTGTAAAAAAATTGCAACATGCGCTAAGGCAAAAAAAAGGTAGAATTTTATTTTTTTTACTTTTTAATAGCGTTTTTGTGAAACGTTATAAAAAATTAGACCATGTCATCTATAACATTTACGATATAAACGTTGTCATGTAATGCTATAGAAACCTCGTTTTGTTGTAGTGAGTAAAAGAGTGCACAAAAACATAACTACTAATTAACAAAATAATACATGAACTTGTTTTTAAATATAAGAAGTGATAGTATATAACTTTAAACGAATTGAACTAAAATTATAAATTGAGATAATAATGTTACAATTTTCTCATGAAAATTACAAAAGTGACATCGCATCTCCCCTTTTTTAAATTGATTTTCAATAGGACAAAATTGTCTCCGTACCTTCTAAAAACTGTAAAATTGTCACTACACATCAGCTAAATCATTAAATGACGTGGATAACTGTAGATCATTAGATCAAGTGAATCAATGGTCCATATTACTCCGTAAATCTGCACTATAACATCACTCTCTACCTGAACCAATCCCATTTATTTATCACGTATACGTTTTTTTTTTAACTTAAGGTTTATCATACATATTAAATTCTATAAGTCTATAACGAGTTGTTTTAATTCCTATGCTTATCACATGTGTTAAATACAATTTTCTTGTTGATATAAAGAATTATGATTAAACTATTTATGATAATAATAAGTTTCCCGTATTATACATATTAAATACTAAAAGTCTATACTCACACCTTGTACGAGTTTTGAATAACATTCGATTATATGTAATATTGATTTATTGTGCTATATACTTTTTTTATTTCTTTTCTTAATATATAAATGAATAATATATCAATAAGTAATTAATTATTCATTATAATGGAAAATTGGACAAGCAATATATTATATTAACATAATGTTGTTATAGAAATATTACCTCATAAATATTATAATTAAAGAATTTAAAGAAGATTGTTTGAGAAGAACATTGGACCAAATATATATAGGAGCTTTGAATTTGTTAAAATTTTCGGGGAAAATATATATAACTTGGATAAACAAAAAATAAATTACATAAAATTAATAAAAGTTTTGATATATATACATATATAGCATATAGGGTAGTATTTAAGTGAAAGGGGTCTTATGGTCAAAAGTAGGAAGAATCCACAACCATTAGATCAAATAACAATTGTTCAAATATAACATGTATTTGTTCAACTAAAAATTGTTCAACTATATTCATTATTGTTCAAATATGTCAATTGTCCGACTATATTCGAAATTGTTCAAATATATGATCAATTATTCACCTATATTCGAAATTGTTTAACTATATAACTAATTGTTCAAATGTTAATTTATGTGTTCAATTTTGCAACTAAACTTTTGCTCAAGTATATGACAAGTGCTATTAATTTGCACAAATCACAACCCTTGTTAATTTGTGTTGTATTCTTGTGTTATGTTCTCTCTTGTAAATTGAATGACCATCAAATTTTACATGTTGTAGAAATAAATGTTGAACTCTTTAATGTTGGTAGAGGCAAGAGATTCGATTTCAACAAAGTGTCAATACATGTATATAGAAATTTTTAGAATTCAATGTGGTTTGTTCGTAGTAGCGTTAACACTCAATGTGGTTTGTTCTTACTAGCGTTGATACCCAATGTGGTTTAATATCTTCACTAAATAATATCAACGTGGATAGTAGTGACTCACGTTGAGTTACAATGTAGATAGTATGGCTGAGGAAAAAGATCAAATCCGACTGATTCGAGCCGCTAATCCAAAGATCCGAACCGGAAAAATCTTAATCCAAAAATATCCGGTAATTGGTGATCTGAGTTCGATTTGGGCATTTTTTTCGGATCATCGGATCGAATATGGATCGAGGTTTGAAGAAAAAAGTCGGATCGGATCGGATATATCCGACTAGCCTAAGAATAAATGATCGGATCGGATATCCGGATTGTATATTCGGATCAGATAACCGATCCATATAAATTTTTGGATATCCGGGTGCTCTCGGATTTGATTTGGATCGAACTTTTTAGATTGTCGGATCGGATATCCGGAAATGCTCACCCCTAGTGGATAGTACAAACTCACGTTTGATATCAATGTTGATAGTAGTATGTCCCGTTGAGTTACAATTTGGATAGTACAAACTCAAGTTGGGTTACAATTTGGATGGTATAAACACATCTTGGGCTACAATGTGAATAATACATACTCAGGGCCTATTCGTTTCCCATATCCTGATATGGGATATAGATATGGATATCACGTATCCGATATCCACGTTTAGTAATTAAGTATATGGTTTTAAAGTGATATACCCAAATATCAATACTTTATTATTTTTTTTTATGGATTTTGATATCTCTAGAAATTGATAGGTATCACGTTCTTTTCCTCTCACATCTCCCTCCCAAGTCTCCCTCTTCTGATATACCTCACCATCTTGCCAAACACAAGTGTTAGATATCAGATATCAATCTCATATCCATATCCCTGATATCGATACCGATACCAATATCTGATATACTGATATCAGGATATGGGAAAGGAACAGACCCTGAAATGCACCCGGTCCGGATATTTCGGGTCCGAACCAGTAGACCGGAATTTCCAAAACCTTGTACCGTGGACCGGATCATTTTGGTCTTGTCCATTGTACGGAATAAATACAATATATATTTTTGTGAAAATTAAAAAATATATGTTTTTTTAAACACTAACATATACGTGTATATATATATATATATATATATATATATATATATATATATATATATATAAAAGGTAAATTTAAAAAACATATAATTTCTAATCCAACCCAGTTCGGTGATTTTTCCGGTCCTAAACCGGGACCAAAACCCAAAAACCTTAAACTATAGACTGAACCGTGTTTTTCCAGATCGTTTCGGTCTGGGTTTCAGTTATGTTGGGTTACAATATAAATAATTGTTTTTACGCTGACTTCTAACTCGGCTAATATTATTTCACTTTCACGTTTAATGATGTTAATGTTTTATTTACGCTAACGCAAGTGAAAGTTTATTTTTATAATTTAAGATAATATTATGTTCGGGTTTATTTTTTATATGCTGCGACTTTTCGTTACAATGTGGGAAATATCGGGTGGATCAACAAGTAACTTGAAGATTTGAAGCCTTAATAAAACATAGCCTTTGTGAGCTTCTATTTTGGATACCTGTATATGACCGTTACTAGTTCGCTTGAATTCGAAAGCCTTTCTTCCCTGCAATTAACTCTTTCTCTCTCTCTCTCAAGTCTCATCTTTGCGAAGCAACTTTCACAAGGGGGCTTACTCGCCCCGCCCCGTTCCTACTGAATCGACATTATTCTGCTCCAAAATTCAAATTCATGGCAAGAGTTAAGCACATTGTACAGCGAAGTAGTTCTGCTAGAAAACGTCGTTCTGGTACTCTTCTTCCGCTACTTCTTTCTTCATCCCTCAATTTTCACCATTGCTTTCTCTATTTCCGTCTCATTGCCCTAATTCTCCCAACTCCCGCTTCTGCTTCAACCTTGATTTCCCCAATTTTTACTTTTAGTTCCTAGAAACCCTAATTTCTTCTGAATTGGCTATTTTTTTCCCCCTTTTCTTATGGTTGGCCAGATTCTACGCCTGCAACTGCCGCCCGAAAACCCAAGCGGTTTAAGCCCGGAACCGTTTCTCTGAGGGAGATTCGTCGCTTTCAGAAGTCCTGTGAACTCCTTATACCTGCTGCCCCGTTCATTCGAACTGTAAACTCGCTATTTCCTCTTCAATTTCTCAACTTATTATACTGTTGGTGAATTTATGTTTCCCTGCCTTGATTTCTGGTGCATTTCACTTGCAACTGACTTGTTTGTGACTATCAACGGCCTACACGATAGAGATGATCATGTGACCCGCATCTGATGTTACGGGATAACCCGAACGAAAAGAAAGGGTGAAAACCTGATAAATTGCGGATGATGGTTGATTGGGTGATGGTTGGGGTGACAATGGTGGAAATCATTGTCCGACATGTCCACCGCCCAAACTGAGTTTCAAGTTAGTTTATCTTTTAGATTTGAAGAAGATGACAATTCAATTGTCTGCTCGGGTTATCTAGTTATCGTACCTGTTATATATTTGTAATTTTTTTTTTAATATGTTGGAGGGTTGAAAGAAACGATTATTTGATATATCAAGGTTGGGTGAAAGGTTCAGTGGAGTGATACAAAGTTTAAAAGTTTGGCACATTTTTTGAACGACACAATAATTCTAAAATGGAAAATGACAAGGTGTTAAGGTGAAACTTTTCCTTGTATCTTTTCATATATTTTATATGATGTATGTGCTCATACTCATGATATCATAATTGGATAAAGTAATTGGAGGCAACTATATTACCTTTGTTGTTCCTTGCTGCACATCAAGGAATCTCATATATGCTCCTTTATTGCTTATATGTTGGTTCATACAGATGAGTTAAAACCTTCAATTACTGGATTCCATGTACGATTTATTAGATACTGGTGTATGGGTAGGTTTGCTGTTGACTGATCTTATATCTCATTCAAGGTCAAAGAGATTAGCAACCATTTTTCTGCATCTGTCACCCGTTGGGAAGCTGAAGCCTTAGTCGCTCTTCAGGAGGTATGCCTTTGTTTTTGATGGATAGATTATCAGCTTGAGGAAGTTGTCATAATAAATGTGGAGTTTGTTTTGGTGCTGACATGTTAATCTGAGGCCGTCTCTTACATTGGAGTTGGTGTTTTGTTTAATTGTCACTAAGAAATGGTATTGAGGCTTGCTTTAGACAACAATCTCTGAATGTCAATTTGCCATTTAAAATTGGAACTTTTTCTGTCATTTTGGTCTAGACAATGTCCAGTTCCCACAGGAATGTTCACAGTGCACATTTGGTTGACTGTAGGCTGCAGAAGATTTTGTTGTTTGCTTGCTCAGAGATTCGATGCTATGTGCTTTTCATGCTAAGCGGGTCACACTTAGTAAGTTTTTCTTCTTCCTGAAACACTACATATTTGCATTTTCATAAGGGTGTTCTTTAGGCACAGGTATTTTTCATGTCATGTAGATTTTCTTTCACTTGTTTTAATTCATGTATTATCTCTCAGCTTTCTATTCTGATTTAAGAGCTTATCTGTGGCTTCTGCTGTTAAAAATGCATTGAGGAATAAGCCTTCTCTGAAATGTGTTAGAGATCCGCTTGATTTCTAAGCTATTGAAGTGGAAAATGCAGTATCATTATTTACAGAATACAAGTTGCTACTGTGTGCGGGCTTGAACAACAGCACGTTGTTCATTGCTACTGTTGGCTACTCCTGGTTTCATTTTGAAATGGAAATTTAACTCTAGTTTTGACGATGGATATCCAACGTGAATGAACCCACGTGTTCATGTGATTAACAAGTCCAGCTTACTGAAATGCTAACCAGAGGGTTTTGTTTTGGCAGTGAGACAAGACATACAGCTGGCACGGCGTATCGGTGGAATAGGAAGGCCCTGGTAGTCAGTCCAGTGGTTCAAGGGTACAGATATGTTATACTATTATTATTATTATAAGGCAAGCTAGAAGAGCAGTGACTTTTTGTTAGCTTAATTGTAACTCAGAGGTATGTGTTTGTAACCTTTCCGATATGATCCAAACGACTGTGCTTGGCTTGGTTGTGTCGCTTTGTGTAAAGCCCAGCTAGGATTTCTTCTGTAATTTCTGACCTTGTTGCAAACTTTCTAAATTGATATTTAATGAGCCATGCCAACAATTTAGTTCACAAAAAATCATCTTTATTTATATTAAACGAGTTATAGGCTGTGGAAAATCAGGTCCGAAAGATTGTTCCCTCTTGCATTTTCATCCGCATAGCGGCACATCTACACCGTCATGCCCTCTAAACACCGCACATAACCCCATCCAACAGTTCATCATCTGTATCGAGCTTCACCGCTCCTCATCGAGGTCTTGACCACTCCAACTCTGTCATTGTGGTCTCATAGTCCTAGGTATGGCCTCACATCCTCAAACAAAGTCATGTTCCTGGCAATCCACTCTCGAAGCACCGCCCTCATGCATAGCAAGCAAGCATGTTGCCACCTCCGTGGGTTCCATGGGCATCAAATCCCACGGTCTGCTAGACTTTCCGTGTTTTGGCTAAGATGAAGTGTATGAACTCAATACCCGTAATCCTTTATAATTTATCTGTTGTTGGAGATACAACTGAAACTGAGTTAGTTACATAAACACATGTATAAATACAACTTATTACATTCAATAATAGATAAGCATTTATTATGTTACAAACAACTTCTCTCATTCTCTCTTCCGTCTCTATTTGTAAACATCAGCATGGTATCAGAAGTTGGTTAAGCCTCAATCACAACAAAGTCACTTCCTTCATCAATGGTGAATAGACAAGATCCACTCAATATTGGCCTGTCATTGATGATGCTTTTCTACTTCAACTCCAATTGCATCATTCTGATGGCCCGTCCCTTAAACTCTCAACCACTCTTCTCAAAAGTGCAAATTATTCCAGATGGAAAAGAGTTGTCGAAGTCTCTCTCTCTGCCAAGAACAAGCTCTCCTTTGTCAATAGAGAATGCGAGAGACCTGCATCTGATCCCAAAATGAGTGCCAAGTGGGATCAGTGCAATAGTATGTTGATTTCGTGGCTCTTGCATTCCATGGAGAAAGAAATTGGTGATTATGTGTTGTTCTGTAACACTGCAACACAGTTCTGGACTGAAGTGACAATTAGGTTTGGGAAATCCAATCGCACTAGTTTATATCAGATCTAGAAAAAATTATCGACTATCTCTCAAGGTAATCAATCAATTACCTCTTACTTTACTCATCTGAAGCAAATTTGGGATGATTATACACTTGTTATCACTCAAGTGTGGATCGAATGCTACTGCCCTTGCCATGCTTCATGATCAACAGATTATACAGTTCCTAGTTGGTCTTAATGATTCGTTCAATCTTGTTCGATCTCATATCCTAATGCTTCATCCGAGTCCAACTCATAATGAGGTTTAAAAGCTCCTCCTTCAAGAAGAGAGCCAGGTGAATCTTTCCAACAATTCCACAATGGATGACACTGCTTCAACACTATATTCACAACATTGTAATAATTCTTCCAAGTAGACTCGAGGATATTCTAGTTATGATTCAAGAACCCGTTCAACATCAAACAATCGCCCATATTATGATCATTGCAAGACTCGAGGGCATACCACTTACAAATGTTGGAAATTAGTCGGATATCCTACATCACCTATTTCAGGCCTTCTTTGGTGTTCTCATTGTAGAGTTGCTGGTCATGATAGCAACAAATGCTGGAAGATCATTGGATATCCGGCAGGACATAAGCTTGTTGCTTCTTCGATTCATAAATTATTTACTCCAAAACAAATGACATCAATTCTTGCTCTATTGGACAAGAAACAATCTCTAGAACCTGCATATGATCCCACGACTCTTCTTGCTGGTAAGGCTTCTTGCTTTATGTCTTCTATTCTCGCCTCACGATGGATCTTAGATAGCGGTGCTACCGACCACATTACCCCTCACCTAGACCTTTTCACCTCTTACACTGCTATCCCTCATCCTTCCTACATCACCATGCCAACCGGAAAACGTGCACCTGTTGCTCATTATGGCATTGTCAAACTTAATAGTCACATCCAATTATCTCATGTTCTTCATGTTCCTGATTTTCAATTCAATCTTATCTCAGTTCATAAACTATCTCATGACTTGAATTCTCATGTCTTATTTACCTCTAACGAGTGCATTCTTGAGGACCATTTGATGAAGAGGCATATGATGATTGGACGAGCAACTAATGGGCTATACCTGGTCAATAATTCATGTGATTCACCTTATGTTACTAGTACTCTTCCTTCAAGTTGTAATAATCCTACCAATGATGGTTTTTCTATGCATTTAATGACTCTTCAATCGAATTGTGGCAATGTCGTCTAGGTCATATGCCATTTGATACTATGTCTTGCATTAATAATACTCTCGTTGTTCCAAAAGTTCAACCTATATGTACTACATGTCCACAAGGCCGCCAATATAGACATCCTTTTCCTATATCATCTACCCGATCCATCAATCTTTTTAACCTCATTCACATTGACACATGGGGTCATACAAGCATCAAACTCACAATGGTCTTTCCTATTTTCTCACCATTGTCGACGATCACTCAAGGTGTACATGGACATATTTGATGTCACACAACATGCTTTATCCATATTAAAATCCTTTGTTGCCATGGTCAAAACACAATTTCAAACCTCCATCAAAACCATCCGTTCGGATAATGCCTTTGAATTCTCAAGCAAAGAAGCCTCTCTTTTATACTCTATCCAAAATGGTGTAGTTGAGCGTAAACATCGACATCTTCTTGAGGTGACTAGATCTCTTTCTTTTCAATCCCAAATACCTTCTTCTTATTGGGGTGATTGTATCTTAACTACAACCTACTTGATCAATAGACGACCCACTCCCATCTATCTCACAAAACACCTTATGAGGTCTTATTCCACAAGAAATCTTCTTATGATCACCTCAAGGTTTTTGGGTGCTTATGTTTTGTTCATACACCAAAAGTCTCTCGTGATAAGTTTGAGCCCCGATCACAACCATGTGTCTTCATTGGTTACCCATAAGCTAAAAAGGATATAAGGTACTTACTCTCTATACTAGAGAAATTATGGTCTCCAGGGATGTTACATTCCATGAAAAATATCTCCCATTTCACCACATTTCGCCCACATCTTGTTCACCCTTCCCTATTCTATATACCAACTCCTCCATCGAAAACTTCATATTTTCTTCTCCTTCTAATACTACCTCTCATGCAAACCCTAGTCCCCCCATGCAATCCCTACTTCTCCCTCCACAACTCTTCACACAACTCCTATTATACCCGCTCCCAACCCTAATTCCCCTCATCATGATTCTTTAGTGTCTCCTGATGATCAAAATATACCATATAATTCTCCACCATCCACATCTATTTCTCATATTTCATCACCCAATCGTTGATGTACTCGACCCCTCAAACAACCATCTTATCTCTCTGACTACATATGCACATATAGCTCTAGCTCTTCATCACCAGGTAACTCTATCTCTCTTTCTTTACCTTCAACTCATATAGCTTTTCTTTCATCCTTACATTCATTTGTCAAACCTACTACCTACACCGAAGCTTCTAAAGATCCTAAGTGGGTTGAGGCTATGGACAAAGAGTATCAAGCTTTACAAAGTAATCACACGTGGGATCTCACTCCTATACCTCATGGCAAGAAGGCAATCGGTTGCAAGTGGGTTTTCAAGGTAAAATTGAAAGTTGATGGTACTATAGAACGTTACAAAGCACATTTAGTGGCTAAAGGCTTCAACCAAAAACCGGATATCGACTATCATGAGACATTCTCCTCGGTAGTTAAGATGACAACCATACGTACCATCCTTGCTATAGCCACTTCTAAAGGTTGGATACTACATCAAATGGATGTAAACAATGTCTTCCTTCATGGCAACTTGTAAGAAGATGTGTACATGAAATTGCCTCCTAGAATACCTAACCCTCACTCTCTCATTTGCAAATTAATCTTTCATTTGCAAATTAAAGAAGTCATTATATGGGTTAAAGCAAGCTTATCGACAGTGGTTCTATCGCCTCACCATGCCTCTAATTGATCAAGGATTCAACCAATCTAAGAATGACTATTCGCTATTCCTCAAGCACAATGGGCATGCCATTACAATTGTATCCATTTATGTAGACGATTTATTGGTAACTAGGTCTATTGAGACCACAATATCTTCTCTCAAAAAGTTCATGGATAACAGATTCAGTATCAAAGATCTTGGTATCCTACATTTTTTCCTTGGACTTGAAGTTGCCCACTCACCTTCTGGCATTCTTCTTGCTCAACCAAAGTTTACTCTCGAACTTCTAGATGAAGCTAATTTATTTACCTGGGAAGTCAACATCTACTCCTTCACCATTGAATCATAAACTCTTGCCTCATGAAGGTAATCCACTTTTAGATATCTCTTCCTATCGTTCACTTATTGGCAAACTCAACTTCCTCACCAATACACGCTCAGATCTTTCATTTGCTATACAAAGTTTAAGCCAGTTTATGCAAGAACCGTAGTCATCTCACATGACTGCTCTTAACCATACTTTGAGGTATGTCCATGGGACTATAGGTCATGGCATTTTGCTTAATAGTTCAAATCAACCCCAACTTCTAGCATATACCGATTCTGATTGGGCATCATGTCCCTTCACCAGACGAAGTGTCAGTGGTTATGTCGTCTTACTAGGTAACTCTCCCATCAGTTGGAAATCAAAGAAGCAGACCACCGTGTCTCGAAGCTCTGCTGAAGTAGAATACTGGGACATGGCTCATGTTGCAGTTGAGGTCACGTGGTTAGTTCGTCTTATGTAGGAACTAAATCTCTCCCCACCACAACCAGTCACTCTTCACTGTGATAACAACTCTACAATCCAAATGAGCAAGAATCCTGTCTTCCACGAACGTACTAAATATATTGAAATCGATTGTCACTTTACTAGGGATAAAGTCATGAAAGGTCTATTGCAACTTCGTCATGTTTCTACCATTGATCAGCTGACTGATTTAAGACCAAGATTGTTCCCTCTCCTCAACAAAATCGATTGCTTAGCAAACTAGGAATGTCTACTCTTCCTAGTTTGAGGGGGTGTTGGAGATACAACTGTAACTGAATTAGTTACATAAACACATGTATAAATACAACTTATTACATTCAATAATAGATAAGCATTCATTATGTTACAAACAACTTCTCTCATTCTCTCTTCCGTCTCTATTGTGTAAACATCAACATTTGTCAAAGAATAATTCGATAGTATTTAACTATATCGAATATAATCTAATTAATTCAAACTTGGTCAAAATACTTGTTTTGGTTGGAAGAATTGTATATTTGAGACCAACCCATTCTGTTATGAACCGATTTAACATGAAAGCAAAGATATATCAAACCCCATGGTCTGAACCTGATTATAGCCGAATGGACTATGCCAAAAAGACAACAACAGACGGCTAGCCCAAATTGATTGGTCAAAGATTTGAAGTGATTCGAGCCCAAAAATATCCAAAAGTGATCCAAACCTATGCAAGAGTGTAGTGTAATCAATCTAAAATGATACGAGAATATGAAATTGCTAAACTCGAAACAACTTAAAATGCTCTAATTCAAATTGAATATTTATTGAACTCATGTGTCGTGTTGTAACAATCATGGGAAAACCATCTAGACAATCAAGTTTTCAATTCGAACATAGGATAAGTATCCAAAAGTTGTCATTGTAAGGTTGTGGATTGCTTGAGCACGATCCGTGATGCGTTCCTATGGAAGTGAATGATTCCTTGATATCATTGATCTGAAATACAAGCGTATATAAAGTACAGAGAGTAACTGAAGAGAAGCTAAAACTAAGGCTACAATACAGAAACAATATACACAATTGAGAGAGTGGCATAAATATAGGATTATTAGCAACTAATCTAGTTAACTTAATTGACATGTTCCTACGCTAGAATAGGAGAAGTTGCGTCTGTTATTACCCCCCGGCAAGCTCAAGGACATGAAGAACTTGAAGCTTGGATCGCAGAAGAGATATCCGAGACTTGTTGAGAGGCTTTGTGAAAATATCCGCTATTTGATCCATGGAAGATACATGCTTGATGACCAGATCTCTTGACTCTATTAAAACTCTCAAACAAAGTGGACATCAAGTTATATGTGTTTGGAACGAGTGCTGATTACCGGGTTCTTGCACATGAATGTTGCTCCTATATTATTACAAAGAAGAGTCGGAGGATTGTGGATGGGAGCTTGAAGATCCCGAAGCAGATGTTTGATCCAGAGAAGCTCCGCAGTTGTGTAGGCTAAAGCTCGATACTCAGCTTCGATGCTTGAGCGGGCAACGACTTTTTGTTTTCAAGAAGTCCAGCTGATGAGATTCGGTCCATGGTAGATGGAGAAACCAAATTGTGAGCGGGATTTCGTCTAGGTTTGAAATCCATCTAGCATCCGAATAGGCTAGTAGAGAGGTGGCTTTTGTGGGGCGGAGGTGAGGCCGAGTGACATGGAGCCATTGAGGTATCGTAGGATTCTTTTCACCGCTTGCCAATGATGGGTAGTGGGTGAATGCATGAACTGACATACCCGGTTGACGGCATAGGCAATGTCGGGACGGGTGATGGTGGCATATTGAAGTGATCCGACGGTTTGACGGTATAGGGTTGGGTCGGGAAAAGGTTCGCCTGATGTGGTTAGACTAGTAGAGAGATCTGCTGGAGATGAAATAGGCTTGGAATCCAACATCTTGTTCTTGTTGAGGATGTTCGGGATGTAGTTGGATTGGGACATGATGATGCCGGTAGAAGAGCGATCAATTTGGATGCCGAGGAAGAAGTGAAGATCGTCCAACTCTTTGAGTGAGAAGGTGGCATGAAGGCGAACAGTGAAGCGGCTGATGTAGGCTCTGTCGTTTCCTGTTATGATTAGATCATCCACGTATACAAGGATATAAACAGTTAGATTGGTGGAATGAAGAACAAAGAGTGACGTATCCGGAAGCCATGAGAAACCAGGAACATTTTGAGCTTAGTGAACCAGGCCCGGGGAGCTTGCTTGAGACCGTATAAGGCCTTTTTGAGACGACAAACATGGGAAGGATGTGCTGGGCTTTCAAAGCCACGAAGTTGGTCCATATATACCTCTTCCGATAGATATCCATTTAAGAATGCGTTATTGATGTCTACCTGCTTGATGGACCAGCCGTGGGAGAGAGCGAGAGATAGGACGAGACGGATTGTTGTCGGCTTGACAACGGGGCTGAAAGTGTCGAAGAAATCGACACCCTCTTCCTGGCTAAAACCTTTAGCGACCAAGCGTGCTTTGTACCGGTCGACCGACCCATCTGAATGTCTCTTAACCCTGTAAATCCACTTGCAACCCACAATATTAGCTATGTTAGGACGGGGAACACGTTCCCAAGTGCGATTTCGCATAAGAGCGTCATATTCATTCTTCATTGCAATCTGCCAAACGTTGGATTTTTGTGCTTGAAGAAAGGTTTTTGGTTCGACTATGGGTAAAGAGGTTGTAGTGTAGCTTTTGGGATGAAGGAAGTTTGTTCGAGCACGGGTTGACATAGGGTGGGAGCTCGTGTCAGATGGCCTGAAATAGCTAGGGACGTGGGAAGACGACGGTTGTTTGGCCCTAGAACTGATGGTGGGCTGCTGATAGTGGGGAGAGGTATGGGCCGGAGTTTGTGGGTATTAGGCTTGGGAGAGATGGGCTTGTGGGGACTGAGGGAATTGGGGTAGGAGTTTCAGTAGAGGATGCAACTAATTCAAGAAAGGTAGCAGGCATCGATATGGGTAGGGTAGTGGGTTGGGCCGGTTTGCAAGAACAGGGGTAAGGGTTATTGGCAAATGGGTAGACCTCCTCATTAAACACCACGTGACGAGCAATGTAGAGTCGGGATGATGGGTTATGGAAGCAAAGATAGCCTTTGTGAGTTGAATTGTATCCAATGAAAGTGCATGGAAGAGAACGGAAGTCCATTTTATTGTCGTTGTAGGGGCGAAGAAAGGGGTAGCAAAGGCAACCGAAAGTTTTTAAAAAACCAAAATCCGGAGTTTTATTGTAGAGTTTTTGGTAGGGAGATATACAATTGAGGGTGGGGGTTAAAGTTATATTGTGAAGATAGGTGGAAGTTTTAAAGGCATGTTCCCAAAAACATTTTGGTAAGGAGGATTGAGCGAGTAAAGTGAGACCTTGTTCAACAATAATTCGATTACGACGTTCGACGGCCTCATTTTGTTCTTGTGTGTAGGGGCAAGAGATACGGTGGTTTATGCCATGTGTTTGAAGAAAGGTGGAGACATTCCGGTATTCGCCACCCCAATCTGATTGGACACTCTTTATTCGCTATTAAATTGCGTTTTGACCATATTTCGGAATTGCACAAAGGTGGGTAAAACTTGTGATTTTTGAGATAAGAAATAAATCCACACAAATTTAGTGCAATCATCAATAAAGAGAGCAAAATAGCGATTTCCATTCAAAGAAAATAATGGGGACGGACCCCAAACGTCGGAATAAATTAGATCAAAAGGATTATTAGAAATACTATGAGATGGAGGGAGATGAAAATGGTGGCTCTTCCCAAGTTGACAAGAGTCACAAACATCAAGGAACTGATTTGAAGAAATAGGTAATTTAAATGTAGAAATCAAACGACGGAGAAGAGCTTCATGAGGGTGTTCGAGCCTACAATGCCATCGATGGAGGGAGGTGCGGGTGGCCGTGAGGGACATGGAAGGATGGACGGTTGATGGAGTTGTGGGAAGCCGGTAGAGTCCGTTGCTAACGTCCCCTTGGAGGATTGCTCGACCCTGAAAAGACTTAATACGACAGAAATGAGGCCAAAATTTCATCACCACATTGTTATCACGACAAAGTTTAAGGACACTAATAAGGTGTTTGGTTAGACGAGACACAACTAACACATTTGGCAGATTTAATTATGAATGGAACATGAACCTATATGCGAAATGGACAGTTGGTTACCGTTCCCGACTTGGGAGCTTGTCGGTGCCTGAATATTCATCCGAGGTGGTTACTTTGCGGACGTCAGAAGAGACGTGGTCGGTCGCTCCTGTGTCAAAGTACCAGGCAGGGTCAATGCCCGAAGGGTTGTTGTACTCAACAGTGTTCGCCTGTCGCTGATTGTCTCGAGGATTAGGATGGCGGGAAGGGTAATCTGTTAAATTTGTTTGCTGCCAACAATTAATGGCCTCGTGGCCAAGCTTATTGCACAATTGACAATGTGGGCGACGACCTCCTGAGCGCGATGGTCCTGGGAGCGAGGTTCCTGACTTCGCTAACCCGAAGAGGAACCTTGGTAGTTGGACGAGTTGTAGCGTCCGCCGGAGCGGTTCAAGGTGTTGGCAGAAGGCGGCGCTGAGTCATGTGAGGCAGGCACTAGGGAATGGCAGTAGCCTGGCGAGCTAGGTCACGGGCAATCCGAGCCTCCTCCTGGTAAAGGAGGCCAATCAAAGTCTCAACCGTGATGTCATCCGCTTTCATCATAAACACGGTGATGAACCCATTGTAGGAAAAGTCAAGGCCGTTCAGGATGTGACCAGTCAGATCTTCATCCGACACCAGAGCGTTGTTCTCAGCCAAAGCATCTGCAATAGAGCGTTTGCGAAGAATATACTCTTGCATAGATGAATCGCCCCTAGGAAGTGTATGTACTTCATTCTTCATGGTGAGGCGTTGAGCTATAGTTTGGGCTTGGTAGGTGTGTTCAATTGCAGTCCAAGCCTGGTGGGAAGACGAAGAACGGGCGACATGTGCTAGGGAGGTCTCAGAAAGAGTGGATTTGATCCACAGAAGGACAAAACGATCTCTCTTTTTCCAGGCTGCAAAGGCTGGATTGGGGACCGGTGCTGCAGTAGGATCAGTTGAATCGGCAGCGGGAAGGGTCTCCGATGGTGGGTTCGGAGTAAGAGCGAAGCTCTCCAAATCAAATGTTTCAAGGGAAGAAATAACAGTAGTGCGCCAAAGGGAATAATTATCCTGTCTAGTTTGATGGAAATTGAAGGAATCTGGAAATGAAGGTTGGGGAGCCCAAATCGGCGGCAACAAGGAGGTGTTGGGTGGTGTTGACCAATGCGAGGAGGAGAAGAGGAGATTTGAAAAAAATGATTTATGGCTCTGATACCATATGAAAGTAAATGATTCCCCGATATCATTTATCTGAATGACAAGCGTATATAAAGTACAAAGAGTAACTGAAGAGAAGCTAAAACTAAGGCTACAATACAGAAACAATATACACAATTGAGAGAGTGGCATAAATATAGGATTAGTTAGCAACTAATCTAGTTAACTTAATTGACCTGTTCCTACGCCAGAATAGGAGAAGTTGCGTATGTTATTAGTTCCAAAGCTGGTAGATGATTACGACGGTTGTGGGTCTGGCTCAACAAGAAAGATGGAACCACCACAAGGGAATGCAATAAAGGTGAATGTCGACACAGCTTTGAGTGCTGGTGTAGGAGCTGGGCCAGCAACTGTGTCGGGAAAATCAGATAGTGTGACGATTGGAGCAAGCATGAGGAGGATGGCTGTGCTGTGGCTCAACAGTTTGGTTGGGCATTCAGGAAGCATCGTGTAGAGGTCTCGCCTGTAACTAGGATGGTCAACAATGCTGCTATGAACCGCTCTCAAGGAGGCAAAAGACGAACGGGGTTGCTAATTGTCTTGTTCGGGTTTGCCCAATCGAGGAAGACAATAAGGTTTTTGATGGGAGGTCCTGTGTCCTGTGTATGAACCAACATTGGTTGAACAATGTATCATAAGTTAATAATACTTGCGATTTTCGGGTGACAACAATTCATCCACAACAGATCACCATCCCTACTTCAGGGTGAGGGCTAAAAAAACTCTAAGGAGAGTGACAATAAACACTAGGGTGTATCAAAGTCTTACTTGCTCATTCTTTATTTATGATTGCAGGCAATTGTTTAGCACTAAACCTTGAACAAATCCTAATACAGATAAGATAGTGTACTTTAAACACCTTCCACATGAGTTGAACATAAGTGGAAAAAAGATTGGTGGAAGATCTAAAAGAGGCTAAAAGCTTAAATATCACAGATGCGTAGATGACTGTTGTGTTTTAGAAGCAGGCAGCAATGTTAGCAAAACCTTTCTGCTAGTTAAGAGTCCATGGCAACAGCCTCTTGAGAGGAGAGGAGTGGAAGAGATGAAAAATGGGCGTTGATCGGGATGAGTGGAATAGCTACTCCAACCTGTTTCTGCTTTATCATGGCAGTGTTGCTGATGCCAAGTACCTTCCGCACCTCGTTGGCCAATTCGATCACCATGTCATCTTCATGTCCTGTCAAAACACAGACAAAACAGACTATGACCTTAGTTGTATGATGGATTTTAGAATTGCTTCAATCAAACATCCCCTTAATTTATTTCAAAAAAAAAACACTAATTATAATAAAAAATTGTACACAACCATCGGTTATCCATAAAATTTGCTTTTAGTTCAGCACCCATACTCATTTAGACTGAGTAAAACAGCAACACCCATTGAATGTTCAGCATAACCCTTATACATAAATTACCTTTGGTTTTTGCAAAAATGAGGAAATTTAGGACACTAATACTTCTTTTAAAAATAAAATATTTTTAGATATGTATGGCAGTATGGGTATTAAATTGATTGATAAACTATCTATGATGAGAAGTTAAATGCAATTTATAAATAATAAAAAAACATGTATCAGTATTATGTGATTAGTGATGCATGAATCAGGGATAGTTAAATGCAATTGAAGGCATGCCACTTACCAATAGAATGCATGGCCTTCTCAAGCAAGAAAAGATAGTCTCTGTTATTCCCGCAAGGACCAAAAGCAACTGCTATTTGCCTGCATTGACAGAAAGCAGGAGGGTACCAATACATTGTTAGTTAAATGTGATTCCGTACTAGGATAAGGGAGACATTTCTTTCTTTACCTAGCCATTTCATCTAGTGGTGACGGGCCAAGATAGTATTTGTTTGATATTATATCTGGAGTTGCCATGAATCTGTTGCCAAAAAGGGCAAATTCATCACATTGAAGTATCAAAAAGTCAATAAAAAGCGTAGGAGTATTCCTGCAACTTACATGATGACTTCCGTCGCTGTTGGCTCTAGATCTTCTTCTTCCTAAAACAAGGAGCAATAGTTAAAGGTCAACAGTTGGAAGAAAGACAGTACAAAATAGGTGAACAAACTAAATAGAGAAATTCTTTAGATCTCACCTTGTAGAAGTTGACATGAATCTTATGATCATACTCACATTCTCTACGCTCCAAGTACTGCAGCATAAACCAGAAAAAGAAAGTTTCAGTTTTCAAGAAAGGAGCATGATTGTTACATTAGGCTGAGAAACCCAAGCCCCAGAGGATGATGCACGGAAATAGTGTTGTTTCAGTGATTTTACGAATCACACTTGTCTGCATGAGCCTGAAAGAACTACTGAAAACGTGTCGGAACCAATTTACCTCCATTGCTGCTTTCTCCTTCTCAAGGCCACCTCTTACACAATATGCAACACCCCACTGGAGAGGATGACAGAAGCGAAAGAATTAAAAGAAAATACGTAAGAGCTGATCTATAAACCACAAAGATATGTTACATGTCATTATTATATGAATGAAAATACAAATCTAACTCAACGACATCAGATGTTAATGTAACAAATATGCTTCCACTTACACAAATGGAACCTGGATTATACTCCAAAGAACACGTTCTTGCTGGGAGTTCGGGTGTACCACGATGATCAATACATGCTGGCAATACACACCAAATTTACTATTAGAATGGTATGATGATACATTTGAAAAGAATATTTCCAGTTAAAACATAAACATGCTGCTTCTTTATAAATGAATTTACTTGTCATTTTTCTGAAGGTTAACTTAAAATCAAATACACAACTTACCGACATCAAAAGTTCGCTTGTAATCCTTGATGTAACCAATCACTTTTTCATCATACTGGAACCCAGGATTCCATACCAATGAACCGTAGCCAAAAATCCAGAAAACCATATTCACGCAATGGCTGTGAAAAGAATGCAATACAATTGCATCAGCATTCAACAATGGATGGAAAAACCAAAAACCCAAGCACATGATATATAAAATCAATCAAAATACTATTAATGCACTAGAGACTGCAGTAACTTTCTTAACTCCCAACCCCAACCTAGCTGAGATCTACCAAAGGGACATCAACTTAACGTGCTGATAACAACACAGCCCAAAATGCAGATTTGAGCGTAGAAATTCGTAAATAAGTTGCACACATTGAACAATTAATGTCAGTAATCTAATTCCAAGTGAAAATAAGTCCGATCAGGTGATAACTGAAACAATCAAACACAAAAGCGAAGAAAAAACCTTACAAGTGAAAGAAATGAGGATGGGATATCAGGCCCGCAAATGCCTTGTGACTTGGCTGGCCTGGGATGGGTTTGCGTCAATAAGAGTGATTTTTGATGTGTTTAGAGTGAGATTGAGAGGCAAATCAATATTGGAGATCTCCCAAAACCCTAGTTTTGGCAACAGTATGACCCCTCGCTCTCTCCCTAACTCACGGTCGGGGGCTGGCTATGGCGTTTGGGTAAGAGGGTCTGATCTGAGGTGGTGACCGCTAGCTTATACACCCAAAGATTATAAAATACTTTTTTAATTATTTTTTAAATAGTCGGTGGTGGGCCCCACTTTACAACAACGTGTTGGTTTCGAGGCCCCCCACATTGTCAAATTGACTACCACAATTCTTCGATTTCTTTTTGTTAATCGCACAAAAAGAAAAGAAAAAAAAAAGGACCTTTGCATTAGATACGGTCCTAAAACTAAACGGTCTGTTGAAGTTTCGAAACTGTCAGTTTAGATTTGATCTTTGGATAAACCTAAACCGGAGAAATGAACCTGACGGTTTTGTAGTTGAGCTCCAGTTTAAAAAAAATTAAAAATTAAAAAAGATATAAAAATTTTATAAAAAAAAAATGTATAAAGCTTGATTTTTTTAGCACTTGTTTGTTTGCTCTCGTTTTTATTTTCATTAGTAATTTAACAAAAAAAACGAGAGCAAATTCGGTAATAATTTCCAAAATCTCGTATCATTTATTTTAGTTAGTAGTTTAATTTTTTAAAAAATCGAGTTTTTTCTCGAATTTTTATTTTAGATTACTAATTGAATTAAAAAAAATGGGCTTGAATCGGTTTTTCGGTTGCCTACGTATCCTCTCGGGGTAAGAGGAATCAAAGCCCACATAGTTCTCTTACATTTGCTTACCTTTTTTCGGACTTCCGAGTTGTTTTCGTTACCCCTTTACCTTTCCACCTCGGACTCGAAAGTAGTGCACGGATCATCGGAGTTGGAATCCGATCTTGAGTCATAAATCGGGGCATTACGTTGTTTCCTCTTCTCCGCCCTTATCGAATCTTGAACGCATACTTGTGCTTCCAATTTCTCTAGCTTCAATTGACTTCTCTTGCAAATTAGCATGTTCCCTCCTTGACTAAAAGCTTGCTCCACGGCCACCGTTGATGTGGGCACGGACATGATTTGTTGCACAATCTTGGTCAATGTTGGATACTTCGGGCCTAACTTTTTCAACCAATCCAAAATTTCAAAAGTTTCACTATCAAAACTAAAAGGAGTTGTGAGATATTCTTGAAATTCCGCATTTGCGGATGAATGTCTTGGTGTTTTTGTTCTTTTAGCTAAACTTTATCTAGCTTTTGAAATAATAGAAGATGAAGAAAAAGAAGAGGGTGGAGGAGTCTGTTCGGCGGAAGAAATAACACTTCTTTCAAACAAAGAAAACAAATTACTAATTTCAATACGAACATCAAGAAGAATGGTAGAAGTGTTCATAGAAGAAGTTAAACCTAAACATTCATAATAGACACCCAACAATTCGGTAACACCGTCAATTTTAAGTTTAGGATCAAAAACGGGAAAAATAAGATAAACTAAGAGAATATTGGTATAATATTTAAGTCATTTTGATTTCATATCGGTTATAGCATTTACAATTGTTGGATAAGTAGAACCGCTTTGTAAAGCCTTGGCAACATTTACGGCTATTATTTAAAAGCTACAAGAAGTGGGAGTATAAACATAACTCATCATATAGTCGAATCACTAAAAACTTTTTTTTTTTTTTTAAAAGTGGCAAGCCGAAAGTTAGGTTTGTTGTAAAACGCTCCAAGAAACGCTCCAAGAATCATACGCAATCTCCCTTGAGTTTGTGTTGCGCTCTTCTCTCTTTCGCATACTCTTCTCACAACCGTATACTCCTCTTCATTGTTCTCTTCTTCCTTATTCAATCTAGCATTTTGTGATCATTGCAATTGGGGATTCGTTGGTATAGTTTGTGAATTTCACGTTCACATTACTATATTCAATTTTATTTTTCAATCCGGGTCATTCGTCACTTTTGGGGTTTGATCGGCGTTACGTGATATACGGTTGCCAGGAGGTAACTCAATATGGCAAAAAAGAAAAAACCGGTGATTGATTCGAGTCATTTAGATGGTGAAGGCAGTTTTGGGACGGAGGGTTCTCGTCAACATATCGCTTTAATGACTGAAGGTGATGATGGACAAGATCGACGTCATCATGCCTCGGTTTCAACGGAGATAGCGAATCAAGATGATCAAGATTTAGGAAATATTCGATCCAAGATTGACTCCATGGTTGACTCTATGGGAATGGGATCTTCTACCGATGGACAACTGGCAAAGGGTGATTCTCAAAGTCATGTTGTCACAACTGGGACAGGAATTGCTGGGAAAATCGGCGGTAAACAGGCCACACAAGGTACGAACCCTAAAACTGGTATTATAACGACGGGAGTTAAAGCTGGAGATGGTTCCAAGATTGCGACACAATCGACTCGCATACAATCTGGGCAGCGTACTGTGTTGTCAGAAAACCAAGAATCGGTTACAGTGGGTAACGAACCGGTAAAGCCAACAGTTCCGGTTTCAGTCAATGATGATGGTGTCCCAACAACTGGTAATATCAAAGGTCAGTCTCATTCGTCACCTCTTTTGGGTATTACTGAGGAATTAATCGAAGATATTAGGGAAGATATTGTTGACAACCAGGATGTCTTATCTGAAGGAGATTTAAATGTTAATGACATTGTTAATAACTCTAATGAAGTTTTGATTGCTGGAAAGCCATCTTCTGAATTTCCGGAGTTAGATCGAAATGTGGCGAATAAAGGAAATAAACCAGCTTGGACGGGAAATACATCACGAATTTTCATGAACTCTGGGCTTGGTGGTCGATTGGACTATACGCCTCCTACCTCTTCACGAGTTGCTATTAAATGTTCCGAGGGCATGCCGAAAAGTCAGGTTTGGGGTAGTACGTTATTGGGGAAATATGTTGGGTTTTATCCGGGATATATTGCAATCAATAATATCATGAAAATATGGGGTGTTAAGGTGAAATTCCGAATGGAAGCAGGATGGATGATCTTCAATTTTCTAAATGATGATGATCGTGATAAAGTGCTTCGTGGAGGTCCGTATTTTATCTTTAATCAGCCATTGTTGCTTAAGCATGTTCCGGACAAGTTTGCATTTAACCAGAAAGATGTTGCTACGATGCCTTTGTGGGTTCGTATTACCGGATTACCAAATGAATTTTGGACACATATTATCCTTGGTCGTATTGGTTCTTTGATAGGGAAACCTTTGTTTATGGACCATGTTACGGAGGATAGGAAACGTAGTTCATATGCTAGGGTGTTAATTGAGGTCAACTTTGCTAAAGATATTATACGTGAAGTTTCCTTGGATTTCGATGATGGGGTAAGTCTAGACTGTACTTTGTTGTATGAGAATGAGCCCGAATACTGTAAGAAATGTCTCCAGTTTGGACATAAAGAGGAGGTATGTGCTTTTAATGAACGGGTAAGAGAAGGTGGCAATCGACAACCTATGACAAGACGGCGTCCAGTGAAACAGGTGGCAAAAGATACTAGTATGTTGGGTAAAAAGGCGGCTAGTAAAGATGAAGGGCCAGCTCAGAGATTGATAGACAGGCAAGTGGGTACGACAAAGGAGCCACAGGTATTAAAAACAAGTACAGAAGTTGGTAAGGCTGGAATCAATGATACTGACAGGTTGGTTCAACAAACAAATGAACTACCTAAGGGAAAATTTAAGCAGGTAGTTAAATCAGGAACATTGATAATCAAAGAGCCTGTGAATACTGTTCGGCAAAATTCTGCTATGACGAAACAGGTACCGTTGAACATACTGAGTGATGAGGAAAGACGTATTGCCAAAGGTAAAGATAAAGTTGGTGAAGGACAGGAGGCTCAACGTCCAGTGGTAGATGAACAGTTGTACAGTAATACTGATTCGGAGGAAATAGATGAAGAAAAGTCACAAGAAGATACGGATAATGATGATGTGTCTGAAGATATGGAACTGCCAACAGATGAAGAACAGGAACAAGGGCAGGACAGTGATGAGCAAGATGGCAGTGAGGAAGATGTATTTACTCCTGCCTTATCACGAGCTAAAAGACGAATTATTCGTAAGCTTAATGCTTCACTTGAAATGCAAGTGAAACAAGCTGTTGATATGCACAAATCGGGCAACAGTAACCGTCGTCTTACCAGGTTGACATTACGTGGAGAGGTAGGACAAATGAAGAATGATAATGGAGAGAAGGGAAAGGCTGATCGTCAGTAATAAGCATGAGCATCATGGCATGGAATATACAGGGTTAAATAGCCCCAGGAAGCAAAATGGGATCAAATCGTTAATCAACCAGTTTAAGGTACGCATATGTGGTTTGCTTGAGACACGTATTAACCCTGTTTTAACTGATGTGCAGGTCATTTTGAGACGTAAATTCCCTCTCTGGAGCTTTGTTCATAATTTTGATCTGGATATCCGATGCCGCATGTTGGTCATGTGGGATCCCATGCATATGGATGTGAGTATACTACGTCTGCATGTGCAGTATATTGCATGCATGATAACGTGTAAAGCCACAGGAATTTGCTTTGGTGCTTTCTTCATACTGGGTGAACATCGAGTAACGGAAAGACGAAGTGCATGGCAAGGTATGAGGGAGTATATTGGGGGTAGTACGGTCCCTTGGATATTGTTGGGTGATCTTAACAATGTCATGTATACCGACGAGCGAATTAATGGTAAACCGGTCAAGTTGTATGAATGCCAACCATTATATGAAGCTTGCACGGATCTGGGGCTTGTTGATGTACCGTTTAATAGTGAATCGAAGTTTACATGGACTAATGGACGGATATGGAGTAAAATAGACAGAATTATGGTTAATGGAGAGTGGATGAACCAAGGGATACATTGTAGAGCAACGTTCGTTGACAAATGGCAGTACTCGGATCATAAACCTGGCATTGCTCATTTATATCGACATGAAAGAGGGGATCGAAGAAGTTTCAAGTTTCTTAATATGTGGGCAAATCATGAACTCTTTCTATCCACTGTGAAGGAATCATGGCAATGCCATCAGCGAGGGACGTATCAGTTTAGGCTGTGTAAGCTCATAAAAGGTATGAAAGCTCCTTTAAAGATATTGAACAGGTTGCACTTTGGCCACATCACTAAAAGAGCAAAGCTGGCAAATGATGAGTATTGTACAGTACTTGAACAACTTCGTTTAAACCCAGCATCAGATGTTATTAGGGAACGAATGAATAAGGCAAAAATTACAATGAAACGTATGAATGTTGCTGAGTTTAGTTTTCTATCTCAACAAGCCAAAGCAAAGTTCATGTTGCATGGAGACCGATCGACAAGGTATTTTTATGGGCTGATGAAATCTAGGTCAGTAGGTTGTCATATTTCATCCATTATTGGTAATGATGGAAGGCAAACAACATCGACTGAGGAGGTTATACATGCCTTTGTATCCTTTTATCAAGGATTATTTGGTACGTATGAGGAGGTTGATTTACCGATTGATAGTGAATTTGCAATTGGACCGAAGGTAAAGGTATTAGATAAGCAGCTGTTGGTAAGGCCAATATCAAATGTTGAAATAAAAGAAGCGCTTTGGAGCATTGCGGAGGATAAGGCTCCAGGCCCCGACGGGTTTACGTCATGTTTCTTTAAAACTGCATGGGAAATGGTCGGTGGTGAGGTATGTGCAGCCATTAAAGAATTTTTTATTAATGGTAAGATTTTAGGACAAGTTAATCATACTATTGTGTCTCTTGTTCCTAAGAATGATAATCTAACAAGAGTAGAGCATTTCCGTCCTATCTCTTGTTGCAATGTTATATATAAGGTTATTTCTAAAGTTATGACTAGTAGAATGAATAAATGCTTGGAATACTTAATTGATCCCGCACAATCAGCTTTTGTCCCCGGGAGACTAATGTCTGATAATATATTTCTTGTACAAGAATTGTTACGTAGATATAATGTTAAAAGGGACACACGAAGATGCTTTCTTAATGTGGATCTAGCAAAGGCATATGATACCGTTTCATGGAATTTCTTACGGTTTTCATTAATTACTCTTGGATTTCCATCAAGGTTTATTGCATGGATTATGGAATGTGTATCAACTGCTTCATATTCTATTAAGATTAATAGGGAAATGCATGGGTTTTTCAAAGGTAAAAGGGGTCTTCGTCAAGGAGATCCGTTATCACCTTTGTTATTTGTGTGCTGCATGGAGATGTTTTCACGGATACTTAAGGCTGAAACAGCTCGACAAAGCTTCCGGTTCTATCAACATTGTGGTGAGTTACGATTATCTCACTTAGCCTATGCTGATGATATCGTATTATTTTGTAGGGGTGATAAGGAATCGGTTGGAATCATGATGAATGCACTTAATAGATTTGGGAAGTTGAGTGGACTGAAGATAAGCTATGCAAAGTCATCAATGTACGTTGCATCAGTACCGGAAGAGGAAGTTACGACATTAAGAAGCATTACTAGATTCCCTATTGGGGCATTCCCGTTTCAATATCTTGGCATACCCATGACACCACATACATTACGAGCATCTGAGTACACACTGCTGTTTGACAAGATAAGCAAGCATATATCGACATGGAATAAAAAGAATCTTTCATATGTTGGCCGGGTAGAGCTCATCAAGGCAGTTATTCAAGGAGTTGACAATTTCTGGGTATCCATACTGCCGATACCAGGGGTTATACTTGATCGAATCATTCGAATGACGAGACAGTTTTTATGGACAAGACCTCGTGTTGCATGGACAAAAATTTGCAAGCCGAGAGAAGAAGGAGGACTGGGCCTGCTTGATTTACGTGCATGGAATGTTGCTTTCATGTGCAAACATTTTTGCCATATCTATGAAGGTCGGGAAAGCTTATGGATACGATGGATACATCATCGTTATTTATCGGTATGTAATGCACTGGACTGGAGTCCACATCGGAGGGACTCAGGGTTAATTAAAGCCATCCTACATGCACGAGATATCATGCTAAGAATGGGAGGTGAAGATAGTACAATGGATAATATCATACAGCAGTTGTCGCCAGGTGGCCGATTCAAAGTCACTTCAGCCTATAATTTAATACGTCAAAAAGGAATGATAGTACCTTGGCATAATATTGTATGGGACAACCGAGTCACACCTCGTCATGCATGCATTACATGGATGGCGGCGTTGCAACGGCTACCTACGCATGATAGAATGACATTCCTCAATATTGATCCTATATGCCATTTCTGTCGAAGGCATGAAGAATCTCATGATCACCTCCTGTTTAGATGCAAGTATACAGGAGGCATATGGAGAGAGATCAGAAGTATCTTTTGCATGCCAGCTGGGATGAATACACTTGATATATCATTACGATGGCTAAAGCGTTATGCAAAGAGAAAGCAACAGCGAGGAGCAGCTAGAATATTTGCATTAGCCACGACAGTATACTATATATGGCATTCAAGGAATGCACTAATATTCAAGTCGAATAGAATACCGGAAGAAGTGGTTATCAGGCTAATCAAAGTACATGTATTTCGACTTCTGCATGAATCATTCCCTGGATATGTAGGTGATGTTGTTCGCCAAGTATAAACGAATAATTAAAGTTATGTATTTATAGGTTAGTGATACGGGAAAAGCCAATCAATTAGGTTTTGGTTTTTGTTTCGTATAGCTTTGTAGCTGAAACCATTTTAATGGGAGTAGGCATCTTATTCCACATCTATGAATTAACCTGCAACTTACTAAAAACTTTTAAAATATTACAAATATCATAACAAGTATTCCAAATAGTTTCATCATATAACATAGACCACGAAATGTATTGTGCGGAAAATGATTGTAAAATGAAGAGCTTGACTAGGTAGTTTGTAAGTTTAGTTCCAACGAGTTTCAATATCTTTTGAAAAAGCAATAGGATTAACATTATTTTCTAAGCATGTTGTTCTCCATTTTTTTCTTAAATCGGTTGAATGCCAAATATGTTCAATTACATTGCTGATGGGGGTTAACATAGCACATAAAATTTTAAGTCCATCTCGAACACATAAGTTTAAAATATGACATGCACATCTTTGGTGAGTAAAAGGAGTTCGTATATATTGTCCCGCATCCTCCATCAAATTGTTTACAGCGACGGTGTTAGCAAATGTATTATCAAAAGATTATGAAAAAACTCAATTTTGTAAATTATATTCTTGTATAGCATTTTTTTTATATCAAATTTTCAATGTTGGTGGCTTTATGTCTTTCGTTAAAATGGCAAAATGCAATAACAAATTTCTGCAAAAACATATCAAAAAAAATGTAAAAGCGCATGTAAAAATGTTTTTGTGATAATGTACTCCAAATATCAATACAAATTGAAACTTGATACAAAAATGATTGTAAAAGCGTAAGAATTTTTTTGTTTCTTTTGTTCATAAGATTTATAAATTAATTTGGAAACGGTTTTACGAGAAGTTGGTTAAAAAGAAGGTTGAACATAAGTAGTGTTATATTCTAGTACATCTTAATATTCCGCATAACAAAATGGAAAAGCTTGAGAGCATATTAGGTTGGTTAATCCTAATTTTTTTTTTCACTATGATTATACATAAATAAAGGAGATTGAGAGGAAGTGGATTCAAACACATGGGACAATTAAGATTGTCCCCGTGATATTCCGAACTTCTTGGGATGAACATTTTGCATGTGGGTTTGCAAAGTCCTGTAGCTGCCCTTTGCCCTCCACTTGTACACTTTTGGACAATAGTTGCACAAGACTTGGCCATACTCGTTCATCACCTCACCCTTCTTGTATTGCTTTGTGAAGATGTCGGATGTAAGCATTTCGGTGGAGAGACTTGTCGGAAAGCCCCTTCACCTTGACCTTGTGTCATATCGGGCATTCGGGTCTCACTTTCTTTGGTGCTACGAAAGAAAGTGGGAGTGTTGTCGCTCAGGTTTGCCATTAGCATAGATTGAGAAATCAAGAATTGAGAATTGAGATTGAGATTAGTAGTAGAGATAGATGAGAATGTTGGTGTGAGTTATATGGAAGAATGGTTGGGTATTTATAGGAATTGAGACTATAATTTTTTAAACAATTAACATTAGAATTTTAAAAAAAAACACAAACCAACGGCTCTATGAGCCGTTGGAATGTGGGCCCCAGTCCAACGGCTAAATCATATAGCCGTTGGCCGAGCCAACGGTGGTTTGGGCAAAAATATAAAAAAATACAATAAAAGAAGGCCAAAGCGCCGGTTTGGACCGGCGGTTTTGTCAAACCGACAAATCTAAACCGGCGGTTTGGGCCGGTTCGGCGATTTTGCCCAAACCGGACCCATGTCTACTGTGCATACCTGAAACCTAAGGAAAATAGACTAGGGTAGGGCCTCACCAGTGGTGAGCGTTGCTTTTCCGTTATTCTCTTTGCTTTGTGTTGTGGAAGTTGATACACCCTCGGCGGCTGATATTGTTGTGTCGGGAGAGATCTCATACCTCTGTGGAGGCTTTACCGGAGATTACCACAACGGTTATCATTGAATAAACTAACCCTAACCAGAATGGGGTGTTGGATACAAACACCCCAATGGTCTTTTTTGTAGGCAGGAAGGCCAACGGAACAAATCAAGCGGAGGCTTCTCTCCTACAGGACCTTCATCCTTCCCTACAATGGGAGATCTTGCTAGGTCTTTGTGGAAAGATATTCTCAATAGTGACAAAAACATGCATGAAATAAGAGTTAGCCTAATCAAGGAAAACTTAATAAGGAAAATTATTATGACCTTCCCTTTCGGATCTGAAGGTGATCCGGTCATCACCATCAATTAGGAAGTGTCTATTAGGTTGGAAGAAAGTTGGGAAAACGTTATGGTTTTCAGAGTATTGGGAATTTTGGTTGCTTTTACGGTTATGGAGAGGAAGATCCGAGACATATGGAAATATGGAGAGAGTATGCAACTGATAGATCTAGACAATGGCTACTTCATGGTATGTTTTGGTAATGCAAATGATCTTTTGGTTGTGCTAATAGGTGTTCCCTGGGAAGTCTTTGGAAGGTGTCGTGTTATGAAACAATGCTCATTGGGCTTCTCTACGGGGAACCTATACTCTTAACACCCATTTGGGTTCGAATTACAAGAGTTCCTATACAATGGTACGTAGATGGAATTTTGTGGAGAATGACATATGGTATAGGACATGTTATCACCATTGATCCAAAAAGTCTGAATTCTAACCGAGGAAGATTTGCTCGTATCTGTGTTGAAGTCGATCTTAGTAAACCCTTGAAAAAAGTTGTGTATATCAATGGAAAATGTTGGCCCATGGAGTTTGAAGGCTTGGTTACGATCTGCTTTAAATGCAGTCGATATGTTCACATAGCGTCGGAATGTTAGCATGCGCTACCTGAGAAGGAAAAGAATGCCTCGATGGACAACAACAGTTTTGGAACTCGGAATCAAGTGAATCCATCATCGGACCAGGGTTTGCTGGCCGGTGCAATCTAGATCAAAGACCAATTTTGGAGAAGCTCCGGATGCCTTGATAGATGAAGGTGGTTTCTGGCCTAGGATGATGGTGGCCTAGAAAGCTCGGTACATAAAAGGAAAGGACAAGATAGGGTATAATTCAAGATATTCGACAAACTAAGACAAGAAAGGACATGGTGATTTGAATGGAAAGTTGATGTGGGACCATCCTCGACATACCCTACAATTCCTCAAGGTCTTGCTACTAAAGGAAACATCAATAGACCAAGGGCAAGACCAATCCAAGAATTGTTGGTGTCTTTAGCTCCGAAGGAGGCTATTGGTGATCCATTGGTGACTAAGACTTCCTTAGTCACCATGATGACGATTCCAACCAATCTGGACATGGAGAGGACACCATGCAACGTGGATGTGAAGCCATACAGACGTGAGAATCAGAAGGAAGAAGCATATGTCCCGGAATTGCAAGAAAGCAAGGACTGGGGCTTCCGGAGCTTCTTATGCATTTTGTATCATGTTTTGATATAAAATACATGGTATTATATTACCTTTAGGATCGTGACAATTTTAAAGGTTTTTGTAAGCTCTTTTTCCTTTTAGACAAAGATTTTATCCTGTTTAGTTTGAGGCTTTTCTATTGTAACACCCCAAGTTTTGGGAACTTGAAGCGCTACGGGCTAGGACCACACAATGGGTCCCGACCCTCAGAGTAGCAACAACAAACAGATCTTACAACAAGGTACAGACGAATGAAAACAAAACTCAATATAAAAACCAAAGGTCCAAACCAAAAGAAAACACAAAAGCTCCACAGCCGGTTCAAAACAAAAGGGAAGCAACCAAAGAAAAACAAAACCCGATCCCGTCCTATAATGTACGGGAACCCCGGCTGACCACACTGTCCGGATCACTCAGCAGTATCCTGAACCTGCGGAACATCTACAACGACGGTATAAACCGTTAGCTAACATTCTAGGTATAAGCAAGAGTGTAAAGGCACAAACACACATAAGGTAAAGAAAACACATATCATGCTCACACATCAACCGGTTATTATCTTTCATTAAGATTATCCATTACTAATTAAACTTTTTTTGTCACACGAGAATCTCCCGAAACTCGCCTCCGCTTCCGTCTACCAATAGGAATAGATCAGTACTATCCGTTACCTACGGGTCTGGGTTGCAAGAGCACATTCTAGTCTCTTGTAGAACTAGACAAGTTGTCACCGCCCGGTTATAATACACTTGGGCCAGTTAAGGGTAACAAAGGGTGAATCATATTTCCAATTATCCATTATAAACATGATAGTAACGCAAACAAGCCAAAATAATCCAACTAATACGCGGAATGAAGCTAAGTAAGTCCAAGGGACTTACCTCACTCGAAGGTAAACAAAAAGATCAACACAACTCAGAAACAACTCAGGAGAAAGCTCAGTTTCCCTCAGGAAAGGAGCAAGGAAAGCCTATACGAACAAGCAAAACGGCTCAGGAACGAAACGGCTGCTAGAAGTCTATAACTTCTAGTCTCAACGATCTCTAAGAGATCTCCACAAGCTAAGGGCTCAACCCTAGTCTTACAGCAACTCGGGGGACAAGGAACAAACACAAGGAACCAAGGAAGGAACGTGGAAAGGAAGGAACGTGGAAAGGAAGGAACGTGGAAAGGAAGGAAGGAAGCAACTCACCAAAGACGGGAGTCACATTAGAGAAAACCGCAGGGGCGGTTGACAGAGACGCAGGGGCGGCAACACACAAGGGCGGCTGGTGCAGGTGTAGGGGCGGCTGGTGCAGGCGCAGGGGCGGCTGCACTGACAGAAGCTCTGTCGGGATTCCTCTTCGACCGAACTCACAGCAAGGGCAACCGAAGCTCGAACTTTTGGTTCCAACACGTCAAGACTCAACTCCAGAGAGCCTGAGAACAATGAAGGGTCAACAACGGAACACTCCACTAGAATCAAGGCTCATGCTTGATCCTTGGAGAAGAAGAAAAGAAAAGAACGCAAGGAAGAAACCAAAACAGAAGGAGAAGACATGCAACACTGTAAGAACGTGAGGAAGAACCACGAAGGAATGAACTTACACGTTCAGCGAAGTTGCAGGAAGCAAAGGACGGCTGCAGCTCTCTAGGTTTTGAAGACGATAGCAAGGAACGGGAAAAAGGAGAGAAGGAAGAGAATATATAGGGAGGGCTGGAACGCTAGACGGAAAGGGCGTCTAGGGTTAGAAAGAAAACAAGGAAACCGGCCCATAAGATAGAATATCGGATATTCTATCTATGGAAGAAAGATAAAAACGAACGAAAACAGATTGGCGCGATCTGTCGCAAATCCGCGGGGGCAGATCTCATCAGCCGTAGGGGCGGCCTTTTTCACCGCGGGGCGGTGAAGGCAAAAACCTGGGATCTTACATCAGATCTCCCTAAAAAGAAGTTTCGTCCCGAAACTTGCAAAAGCCAAACGGTCCCAACAACACATAGAAACAGAACTGAACTCATATATTCCCACTCGGGGGCGTACCACAAAACGTCACACAAAAGCGTTCATTACTCAACAAAGGAAAAACCAAACAACGGACTAAGCTAACGGTGCAACAAGCTCAGTGTAAAACTCCGGATAGTTCCTCTGGACACTATCCTTTGTCTCCCAAGTCGCCTAATCAGCTCCTCGCATCGACCACTGAATCTTCAATATCGGGATGTCCTTCGGACGCAAGCGTCTCGTACTACACTCTAAGACAGCCACCGGGTGCTCTACGAACGTGTGGTCTGGCTCGATCACTAGATCCTCATGACTGACGATGTGTCTCGGGTCAGGTATGTACTCCCGTAGTTGAGACACATGGAAAACTGGGTGAACACCCTCGAGTCTCGGTGGCAACGCAAGTCTGGATGGTCCGCTCAGACTGACCATCGGTCTGAGGATGATAAGCAGTCGTGAACTGTAGAGTCGTATCTAGGGCGGCATGAACTGGCTGCTAGAACCTCAAAATGAACCGTCCGTCTTTGTTAGAGACTATAGTCCTAGGTACTCCACAAAGTGCGGTCTTCATCAGTCGATCTACTATGACCCAGATAGCATCAAAACCACGACTCGGTCTCAAACCGGTTACAAAATCCATAGAGATGTCTTCCCACTTTCACTGAGGGACGGGAAGTGGGTGTAGCTCGCCTCCTGGTCTATGATGCTCGATCTTGACCTGCTGACAGGTCACACACTGAGCTACATATCTCGTCACATCTGGCTTCAGACCTCCCCACCAAAAAGAGCGTCTGACATCCTGATACATCTTACTCGCACCAGGGTGTACTGAGTAAGGTGAAGAGTGAGCCTCCTGAAGGATCCTCTATCTCAACTCCCGATCTGACGGTACACAAATACGCTCTTGGCGTCTCAAAACTCCGTCAGCACCAACTGTAAACTGTGGTGCCTCTCCTTGAGACATCTGGTCTCGGATCTGTGTCAAAGCTGGGCAACTTTCTTGCTTCTGGCAGATTTCGGCCAACAGATCAAGTACTAACTCCAAGGTGGACAACTAGCTGTCAGAATCTGGGAAGTAGATATACATCTCTAGCCATGCCAAATCTCGCTGTAACTGTGGCTGAGTTGTCAGTCTAGCGATAGCCATCTCACGGGAAGTCTTCCTACTGAGAGCATCTGCTACCACGTTAGCCTTTCCCGGGTGGTATAAGATCTCAAGATCAAAGTCCTTGATCAACTCTAACCATCTGCGTTGGCGGTTATTCAACTCCCGTTGAGTGAATATGTACTTCAGACTCTTATGGTTTGTGAAAATCTAACACGTGGCTCCGTAAAGATAGTGTCTCCAAATCTTCAAAGCATGAACAACAGCAGCTAACTCAAGATCGTGGGTAGGGTAACTCTCCTCGTATGTCTTCAACTATCGAGACGCATAAGCGATCACTTTTCCCCTCTGTATAAGAACACCTCCCAAGCCCAGCTTGGACGCGTCGCTATAAACCACAAAATCTTCAATGCCCTCTGGCTGAGCTAAGATAGGAACCTCTTCTTCAGCTCCTCGAAGCTCCACATGCACGACTCGGACCATACAAACCTCGTAGACTTCCGCAGCAGGGAAGTGAGCGGTCGGGCGATAACTGAAAAGCCCTCAACAAAACGCCTGTAGTAGCATGCCAATCCTAAAAAGCTGCGAACCTCCTTAACGTTAGGTGGCGGCCAAGAAGCTACTAACTCAATCTTTGCCGGATCTACCTTGATCCCTTCAGTTGAAACAATGTGACCAAGGAATACTACCTAGGACATCCAAAACTCGCACTTAGAGAGCTTGGCGTAGAACTCTCTATCCTGTAAGACCTGAAGAACGATCCTCAAGTGTCCAGCATGCTCCTCTCTACTGCGGGAGTAAACCAGAATGTCGTCGATGAAGACAACTACAAACTGGTCTAGAGAGTCGATGAAGATGCTGTTCATCAACTCCATGAAGACTGTGGGCGAATTCGTGAGCCCAAATGGCATCACTACAAACTCGTAGTGTCCATATCTAGTCCGAAATGCCGTCTTGGCTCTCTCACCCTCAGCTGGTGATATCCTGATCTCAGATCGATCCTCGAAAACACTGAAGCTCCATGCAGCTGATCCAAAAGATCATCGATACGGTGCAATGGGTACTTTTTCTTGATCGTCACCTTTTTCAGTTCTCGGTAGTCGATACATAACCTCATTGACCCATCCTTCTTCCTAACGAAGAGAACTGGTGTACCCCAAGGAGATACACTTGGGAGGATGAAGCCCTTCTCTGCTAACTCCTCAAGCTGCTTCTTCAACTCAAGCATCCTGATAGGCGTCATACGATAAGGAGCCTTAGAGATCGGTCTCGTACCGGGCTCTAGATCAATGCCAAAATCTACACTCCTTTGTTGAGCTAAACCTGATGGCTCTCTAAAGACGTCAACAAACTTGCAAGCTACTGAAATCTCTTCCAAAGATGGAGTAGTACTATCCTTCATGGCATAGCACCAAAAAGCCACACATCCCTGACTGATAAGTCTCGCAGCTCAAACTGCACTGATGACTGTACTAGTCTTCCCGAGATCCCATCCTCGAAAAATATTAACATGGCCTGAATCTATAGTTACCGTCACTGTCCTCTTGCCGATGTCCAAAACTGCCCGATGTCGATCCATCCAATCCATGCCCAGAATAACTTCTTCATGTACTAAGTACATGACGAAGAAGTTAGTTGGCCAATCGCGACCTCCCAATCTAATAGGACAATCGCGAACCTCTCGCGTACCTCGTATCTTACCCCCATCAGGTAATCCTATAAAGAAGGGTCTACCCTCTACAGTAACTAAGGTCAATCTATCTACATATGCATCAGATATAAAAGAATGCGTAGCACCAGTATCGAAAAGAACTCTGACAGAAAAACCATTAATGTGAATGGTACCTATAGCTGCCGGCGCTGTCGGCTCTACAACACTCCTCAACTCATAAACTCGGGCTGGTGCATCTCGGGTGTCTACAGATCCACCCACACGTCCTCTACCAGTCTACCTCTCCCTTGTCCCGAAGTGGAACCCTGAGGAGCGGCAGAACCTGGAACTCTCTACTGCTACTGCCGTTACTGAGATCTCTGTCCTCCTCCAGCAACACTGGCAGGTGAAGAACCCTACTGAGATAGCGCCTTGCCCTGACGGCAAAACGTATCTCTGTGTCCGGGCTTTTCACAAGAAAATCTAGTCACTGTTGGCTTCTTGTAGTCAGCTCAGATGTGTTCAGCTACTCCGCAGTTATGACACTGTCGTCCTCTATTAGAACTCTGCTGGAAAGTAGAACGTCCAGGTGTCTGACTACGCCCAAAACCAGCTGCTCCAGCTCCAGCACTGGCGGATCCAGTCTTCTGCCTCTTCTCAGGACCTCCTGTTTGAGAAGCTCTCCTCTGACCCGGTCGGTCTCTCTCATAAGCAGAAGCTCTATCCTGATAGTCCGTCAAAGACTCACAACGGAAACCAGTAAGATAAGAGCGTGTGGACTCTCTCAACCTCCGAGAGAAAAGGTAAACATGCTGATCCTCCGGTGGTGCGGACGGACCTAGGAACGCCAACTCGTGCTGAAACTTGAGGATTATCTCAGCAATAGGCAAATCCTCGAATTCAGCCTCAAGGAAATCCTGAAGACGGTCTCTCCTCATGGCTACAGGGCAATAGCGATCCCTGATCACTGTCTTCATCTGCTCATAACTAGTGACCTTACTACGAATGGTCCTCCACCAAGAATGAGCCTGATCCTTCAGCAATGTTTGTGCTATGTTGACTCGACGTCCCTCAGGGCAACCTATCTGCCTCCATGGTAGAATCCACCTGTCCTAGCCATTGCTCCACCTCCAAGCCAGTTCTTCCCACGAAGACGGGAACCTTCAGCTGGTCGAAAGCCTTCAACCAACTGTCAAGCTTTGGCTCTTTTCTAGACCTGTTCATATCTGGGCTCGGGCCGGGCATTTAAAAAAAAAGCCCGTTTTGGCGGACCCGGGCCGGGCTGAGCCCGGCTCACGGGCCTGTCAGGGCTGCCGTACCCGCCCGGCCGGGCGGGCCGGGCTGCCCAGCGGGTACCGGTTTTTTTTTTTAAACTGTGACTTTATTTTTAATTCAGTACTTCAGTAGTATAATTTGCAGTGTGCTTGTAAAACTCGAAAAATATCATACAAACATAATCAAAAGGTTCATTTAAAAGTTTAGAACTTTAGGGTTATACGAAAATAACGAAATATATATATATATATATATTGCCGGGCTCTGGGCCGGGCCGAGCGGCCCGACCGGGCCTGGTATCTTGTTCGTACCCGGCCCGCCGGGCCTTTGTCGATGTTCATACCCGCCCGTTTTTGCGGGCGGGCGGTCCGGGCCGGGCGGGCTGGCCCGGACTTGAACAAGTCTAGTCTTTTCCATCAGCCGGCGCTCTAACAACCTCAACAACTCCAACAGGCGGGGCAACAGCTTGTGTAGCTCTCTACGAAACCTCAGCTGACCTTGCAGGAACTGGTGGCACGGGTGCTGGTCCTCCAGTCCTGATAGCTTCCTCAACCCTCTACACATAGTCGCAAAATGTAGAAGATCCGATAGACACTTGTGCGGACTCTGTTGATGGCGCTCTCTGTGCTCCAGACCTAGCAACAGTCTCATTTCCAGCCTCAGAAACAATGCTCTCAGCAACCTCTTCAGCAAACGCCTCAGCGGTAGGTGGATCGGCAATTGGGGCTTGGCCCCGACCTCTAGCTAGTGGAGGTCTTCCTGCACACCCTCGTCCACGGACGACAGGTGGAAGTGGTGGTCGACCCCTTCCTTGCCCCATAGCAGATGTAGCTCTAGTACGCGCCATCTGCTATAAGGATAGATATATAAGACTACATATATAGATATAAGGCCACGCTACAGCTAAAGCAAAAGTCCAGAAAAAGCACATATAAAGGCCAACACGATATAAACTACACTGCTGAGATCCGCGGAGGTAGTGGTGGTCGCCGTACATCTATCCCAGATCAAAAGGTTAAAAACAAAACCCCTTTTGATAATATTAGACTCCTTGCGGGTTCTATTTATTTATCCATTTGACCGTTAGAAGATTTCGAGTGACATTGTTGTCAACCTCGCTCTGATACCAAATTGTAATACCCCAAGTTCTGGGAACTTGAAGCGTTAAGGGCTAGGACCACACAATGAGTACCGACCCTTAGAGTAGCAACAACAAATGGATCTTACAACAAGGCACAGACGAATGAAAACAAAACTCAATATAAAAACCAAAGGTTCAAACCAAAAGAAAACACAAAAGCTCCACAGCCGGGTTCAAAACAAAAGGGAAGCAACCAAAGAAAAACAAAACCCGATCCCGTCCTATAATGTACGGGAACCCCGGCTGACCACACCGTCCGGATCACCCAGCAGCATCCTGAACCTGCGGAACATCTATAACGACGGTATAAACCGTTAGCTAACATTCTAGGTATAAGCAAGAGTGTAAAGGCACAAACACACATAGGGTAAAGAAAACACATAGCATGCTCACACATCAACCGATTATTATCTTTCATTAAGGTTATCCATTACTAATTCAACTTCTTTTGTCACACGAGAATCTCCCGAAACTCGCCTCCGCTTCCGTCTACCAATAGGAATAAATCAGTACTATCCGTTACCTACGGGTCTGGGTTGCAAGAGCACATTCTAGTCTCTTGTAGAGCTAGACAAGTGGTCACCGCCCGGTTATAATACACTAGGGGCTGTTAAGGGTAACAAAGGGTGAATCCTATTTCTAATTATCCGTTATAAACATGATAGCAACGCAAACAAGCCAAAACAATCCAACTAATACACGGAATGAAGCTAAGTAAGTCCAAGGGACTTACCTCACTTGAAGGTAAACAAAAAGATCAACACAACTCAGGAACAACTCAGAAGAAAGCTCAGTTTCCCTCAGGAAAGGAGCAAGGAAAGCCTGTACGAACAAGCAACACGGATCAGGAACGAAACGGCTGCTAAAAGTCTATAACTTCTAGTCTCAACGATCTCTAAGAGATCTCCACAAGCTAAGGGCTCAACCCTAGTCTTACAACCCATATCCTTGCTTGTGAAGAGACTTCCCCGTGATTCCCTTGCTTGGTTACCAACGATTACAAGTTCTAGGTAATAAAGGATTCAAAACCCTTTATTAGATTTGAGTAAGCCTTCATCTTATCCTTTGTGAGTTAACTTGAGACTTACCCGGTGACGGTTAATTTTATGCCCTTAGGTTGAGTGGTTGGTTTTAGACTATCGTTCTTCTCCATTGAAGCTTTGAGACTTACCCGGTGATAAGCTTCATTGGATTGGAATAGTGGATAGTGAGACCTCCCCCGTGATCTATCCATCTTTGAAACACCTTACCTTTGCAATCTCAACTCTTTCATTTACATATCTATAGGCATCTTGAATCGGAAACTACAATCAGATGCTTGGACCTCTATAATCCACACTCCCCAATTAATCTATATATTCTTATCATTGTTACTGATCATTGCTTTTGCATGCTTGCTAAGTTGGATTACTTTACTGAATTTGTTCTCAATGAATCCCTGAGACCGACTCCGAAATATTAGCCCATACTACGTTAGATCCGTACACTGGGAGTTCGCTTATCGTTAGGCTTATTTCAGGATATAAATTTGTTCTCAACTCTGTCCTTTACAAGTTTTTGTCGTTGCCGGGGATTTGGTCAAGACCAAATACAGTGTACGATTGTCTAACTTGGAAACTTCTTGCTTTGCTACTGATCGTTATACTTGAGTGTTCTTGCCGAATCTTTCCTTAGGTTTATGCGAAGAACTCGAGTTGGTAAAGAAATCGTTCCTTACAATCCTGAACCAGAAAAGACATACAAGAGAAGGTTGAAAGAAGCCAAAATGGCTGCTGCCAATAATGAGGGAGAAAGAGATCTTCAAGATGAACTGAATGAAGCTCTTGATCAAGTAAAATTACGAGATGATGCTCTCATAAGAGAGAGGTGAAGGACTTGCTAGACATGAACAACTTCTAGCTGACATGGCTAAATTATGGCAATCCGTTCGATGGAATAACGAATAAAGAGCTAGAGATGCTAGAGTTGTAGTTAAACCACCGACACCTCTTGTTGTATCACCACCTGCGCCTAACCCACCAAGGGTTGAGAGAGTTGATCCACTTGTGGGATACCACAAACGGTTGGTCAAAGGATGGATCCCGTTCAACAAACGCACCGTCCCAGCGTGATAGTCGATCCAGATGAGCATGACTATGGGTTTCGACCCCAAGTTATTACTATGATCCGCCAAACTCAGTTTGGAGGATTGGAGAGGGAATCTCCTCATCAACATTTACAAAACTATGAAATTCTCATGGAGAATTTGAAACCTAAAGGTGTGGAAAACAATAATTAAATTGTGACCTTTCTATTTCTCTTTGAAGGATAGGGCGCTTACTTGGTATCAATCTCTTCCATCCGGAAGAGTTAGCACATGGGAGGAGATGCCTTCGGAATTCGTTCTTTCCGCCATAAAAAACGGCGGAATTGAGAGGTAAAATCAATGATTTTATTATGAAAAACAATGAGAGCTTTTATAAATCATGGGACAGGTTCAATGACCTCTTATTGGATTGCCCTCATCATCGGATTCCAAAACTTGAGCTGTTGGAAATTTATTTCAAGGGTTTTGATGGAGAAACTCAATTCAAACTCCAATCCCTTTCTAGTGGAACTTTTATGGATATGAGAGTAGATGATGTATGGGAGTTTGTTGAGAAACAAGCTCAAATTGTTAAGAAATACTCCCAGCGAACGCCCGATAATGGAAGTCAAAACTTAAGAGCTCAAGTATTTAGCAAGGCCGGAGAAGTTCCTAGAGATCAAGGGAAGCTTCCTAGAAGGAGTGAAAATAATCCGAAGGGCCAAGTGATGACGATTACCACAAGGAGTGGTGCGAAGACTATCGATCCTACACCAAGGACGGATGGCAAGGGCAAGCAGCCCATGGAAACCGACGTTCCAGCCGAGAAAGAGAGGGAGAAGGTCGATGTCTACGTACCTCCTCAATCTTACAAACCTCCACTACCGTTTCCACAGTCTAGAGCAAGAGTGCATCTAGACAAACACTTTGGTATGTTAGTTGAACTTATGAGCAAACTGCATATTAACATACCTTTTTATTGATACTATTCTAGGTATGCCCGCTTATGGGAAGTTCTTAAAAGAGATCTTCTCTAAGAAGAGGAAATTAGAGGATTTTAGTGAGGTACAGATGAATTCCTAGTCATCGGAACTCATAAAAATCATGACGGAAAAGATGTCACCCAAGCTGCGGGATCCGGGATTGTTTTGAGTTCCAATTAGAGTTGGAGAGGTCACATACGATGCACTATGTGATTTAGGAGCGAGTGTGAGAATCATCCCACTTGCTTTGTGTGAGAATGATGATTTAGGAGAGCCTAAACCGGTGAAGATGACACTATACATGGCCGATCGATCTATCACTCGACCCGTTGGCATATTGGAAGACATTCCCGTAAAGCTTGGTAAGTTTTACGTTCCTATTGATTTTGTGGTATTGGACATTCCTGCAGATTAGCCAATCCCAATCATACTTGGGAGACTGTTTCTAACAACTTCCAGTTGCTTGGTGGATTTCAAAAACGTCAAACTATCTTTCAATATAGGAGAGGAGAAAGTTGAGTTCGTATTCTCAACATTAATTAAAGAACCAGCTTTAGGAGGACATCTTTAACATCTATAAAGAAGAAGATTCGAGAGAGATTGTAAGCTCTATTTTGCTCAAAGATCGATTACAGAAAGTCATTAGAATGAGCATTATGGAAGAGGGGGTCGAAGAGGATTGAAACTCCAAAATCCGAGCTTTGGAAGAACTAAAAGAGGAGCCAAAAGAAGAATTTGATGAATTGAATGTCGTGGAAACCTATTCCGAGAGCCATCTCGACTCAAATCTCGGCCGTGGAATTACCTGTTAGGCCGTGGAATTCCAAAATTCTGAGACTCCTCTAGGACTTTTCAGAAGAATTCCAAGACACTCCCCCACCTCTTCTACACCTTGGAAACATCTAGAGACGCTTCGGAAGGCCTCAACACATCAACAAAAGCACCTCCTACCTTGGAGTTGAAACCTCTTCCTACTCACTTAAGGTGCGCTTTTCTAGGATTAAACTCTAAATATCCGGTCATAGTTAGTGCTAATATAACTGATGATGAGCATGATAGCTTATGAGTGAATTGAGATTACATAAGAAAGCCTCAGGATATACTATTGATGATCTAGTGGGTATCAAGCCTTCTTTGTGCATGCATTAGATACTAATGGAGGATAACCATAAGCCTTCACGGGAACCTCAAAGACGGTTAAATCCGATCATGAAAGAGGTTGTGAAAAAGGAAATCCTCAAATTACTTGATGCAGGTATCCTCTTCCCGATTTCTAACAGTAAGTGGGTGAGCCCCGTCCACGTAGTACCAAAGAAAGGGGGAATGCCTGTTGTGACTAACAAAAACAACGAGCTAATCCCTACAAGAAAAGTTACGGGATGACGAGTGTGCATCGATTACATGAAGCTAAATGTCTCCACTAGGAAGGACCACTTCCCCCTCCCTTTCATTGATTAAATTCTTGAAAGGTTAGCGCAACATTCTCACTTATGTTATCTAGATGGATATAGTGATTTCTTGCAGATTCCCATCCACCCCGACGACCAGGAGAATACCACATTCATGTGCCCTTGGGGTACGTTCACTTACAGGATAATGTCGTTCAGATTGTGCAACGCTCCAGCCACCTTTCAAAGGTGCATGATGGCAATATTTTCCGAATACATCGAAAACATCATGGAGGTTTTTATGGACGATTTCTCTATATATGGCTCTTCTTTTGATAACTATCTTGTTAATCTTTAATTAGTTCTACAACGATGTGAAGACACTAACCTTGTGTTAAATTGGGAAAAGTGCCATTTTATGGTGAATGAAGGAATTGTTTTAGGTCACTTGGTCTCAAACCGTGGCATTGAGGTTGACAAGGCAAAAATAGGGACGGTCGAGAAGCTACCTCCACCATCATCGGTGAAAGGGGTAAGGAGTTTTCTTGGCCATTCCGGATTCTATAGAAGGTGTATTAAAGACTTTTCTAAAATTGCTAAACCATTGACTAACCTACTAATGAAGGATGTAGTCTTTGAGCCTTCGAAGGAATGTTTAGATGCCTTTTTCATGATTAAGGAAGCTTTAATCTCAGCGCCCATCATTCAACCTTCGGATTGGAGTCTTCCATTCGAGGTCATGTGCGATGCAAGTGACGTAGAGGTGGAGCGGTACTCGGACAAAAAAAGGATGGACGCACTCATGCCATCTATTATGCTAGCAAGATACTAGACGACGCTCAATTTAACTATGCTACAACGGAGAAGGAACTTCTTGTTGTTGTTTATGCTTTTGAAAAATTTCGTTCTTACCTTTTAGAGGCAAAGGTGATTGTCTATACTAGCCATGCAACTATACGGTATTTGCTCACCAAGAAGGATGCAAAACCGCGACTGATTAGGTAGATTCTCCTCCTCCAAGAGTTTGATCTAGAGATCCGGGACAAGAAAGGATCCACGAACTCCGTGGCGGACCATCTAAGTTGCCTTCCCCACATCACAAAGGACGATCTCCCTATAGATGACACCTTCCCTGACGAGCAGTTGCACATGATGGAAGAGTGTCTTCATTAGATTTCTAGAGGTAACGAACCTTGGTTTGCTGATATTGTAAATTACTTGATTTGTCAAGAATTACCTCCCAGACTATCCTACGCTCAAAAGAAGAAATTCTTCAAGGATGTCCGGCATTACTATTAGAATGAACCTCTAGTCTTCAAGAGAGGTCGTGATGGCATTATCAGAAATGTGTACCAGAAGACGAAGTGGAAAGTGTCATCCGCCATTGCCATTCTCTACCTTGTGGAGGACATGCTAATTCCCACAAGACTTGTGCTAAGGTATTACAGTCCGGTTTCTTTTGGCTAACTTTATTTAAAGATGTTCAACACTTTGTTGCTTGTTGCGATGCTTGTCAAAGAACAGGAAATATATCGAGGAGGAATGAGATGTCACTAAACAACATTCAAGAAGTGGAAATCTTCAATGTATGGGGTGTGGACTTTATGGGACCATTCCCATCGTCTTGTGGTAATCATTACATTCTTCTAGTTGTAGACTATATTTCTAGATGGGTTGAAGCGATTGCTTCTCCCACTAATAATGTTATGGTGGTAGTGAAGTTCTTTAATATAACGATCTTCCCAAGGTTTGGGACGTACTGAACCATCATTAGTGACGGAGGAACACACTTTACTACCTGTAAATTTGAAACTCTACTAGCAAAGTATGGGGTAATCCACAAGATTGCTACTCCCTACCATCCTCAGACGAACGGGTAAGTGGAAATCTCAAGTAGGGAAATAAAGGCCATTCTAGAGAAGACTCTCTCTAGAACGAGAAAGGACTAGTCACTTAAGCTAGACGATGCACTTTGGGCATACAAAACCGCTTTCAAGACTCCCATTGGCACTACACCATACAACCTTGTATATGGAAAGTCTTGTCATCTTCCAATTGAGTTAGAGCACAAGGCTTACTGGACAGTATAGTGGCTCAACTTTGATATCAAGGAGGTTGGATGGAAACGTCTTCTACACGTTAATGAGTTAGAGGAAATCCTCTTGAATGCATATGAGAACGCGGATTTACGAGGAAAGGATGAAGAAGTGGCATGACAAGCACATAGTTCCGAAGGACTTGAAAGAAGAAGATCTTGCCCTTCTTTTCAATTCCCGACTCCAACTATTTCCTGGTAAGTTGAAATCCCATTGGACATGAACTTATGTAATTAAACATGTTTTCCCCATTGTGCAGTTGAAGTATGGGGTGAACAAAGCGGGAACTTCAAAGTAAACGACCACCGTCTTAAGAAGTATAAACCGGAGATTCCGGTTGAAAGTATTGCACCTCTCCACATCACATGAGCAGCAACAAGGATTGATCTAGCTACGAACCTGAAACAAAGTGCTTCTTGGGAGGTAACCCAAGATATTGCTTTCTTTCCCTTTTTCTTATAAGCCATGTCTTAGCTTCAGATGAGGGGTTTCTTACCTCTCTTCAACTTCTCTCTTCCTCCTCACATTCTTCTTCTTCTTTCTTTCTCCTTGATCTTTTTTGATCTCCTCTTGCTCTTGTGAGTGGGATCTTGTGATTTTGAGTGTGGCTTTGGCCTTGGATGCTCATGAGGATGTTATTGAAGGTTGTTGGTGTTGTGTTGAGGTGATAGACGTGTTGTATACTCCATAGTTGTAGCTTAGGGCTTGTTGTGGTAAGCTCTTCTCCTTCATCTCTCTTCCTTCCTTCTTTCTTGCTTCTTTCTTCCTTTCTAGCTTAGGATCACAAGCTAGGCTTGTGTTGGATCCTTTCTTGGATGGTTGATGATCATATATGTGTATATATGTGTATATGTTGTTGTGGTGTGTTGAAGAAGTGAAGAGAGTCGAGAAAGGGATCAAAGAGAAGTCGGGACCAACTCTCTGCACAGTTGGCCGCCCCTGCGCCTGACTCCAGCCGCCCCTGCGCACGGTGTGTGAGCCGCCCCTGCGCCTTTGGTGAGCCGCCCCTGTGCCTCACTGGATCAACCTTGTGCTCTTGCTTCTGTTGGTGCATACCTTGTTGGTATGTCTTCCTTCCTTCCCTTCCTTTGGCCTTGGCTTAGTTGGTAGCTAGGCTAGTTTGGTTAGGATGTGTTGTATGTTGGAGTTGTACCTTAGGCACTTGTGTTGATGTTGAGGTTTAGATTGAGGTTGTAGGTTGGTTATGGTTATGGAGACGAGTCTCCTAACCCTTGCAATATATGATGTTGTGTGCCTTGCTATTAGAGGCGTTGGTTTCTTCCCCAAGGGGAAGTTGTGATGTGGTATTGGATACGAGTGTACGAGGTAAGTCCATAGGACTTACTTAGCGTTCAATTATGGATTTGTGTGACTGTGATGGTTGTGTGTGTTCATATGATTGTGCATTTATAACCTAAACCGGACTAGGAAGACCATTTTATTACATTTAAATGGCCCAAGTGTATTATAACGGGCGGTAACCACCGGTCTCCGCCTGCGGGTTAGGGGGAGGTGCTTGGAAGCCAGTAACACAGGGGGGACGAGTGATGATCACCCCCATGCAAAACCCCTGTGTTAACGGGGAAATGGACGAGGTTCTTAAGGCTCCTCGTGTTACAAAAGAAGTTGAATTAGTAATGGAATCACGTAATGAAAGATAATAAATGAATGTGTGTGGCATTGCATGTATGAGATGTTGATGTGTGTTTGTGCTATTACCTTCACGCTTATCTATTGCTATAGCTAACGGTGTATACCGTGTTGTAGATGATCTGCAGGTTAGGAAGTCTGCAGAGTGAGCCAGATGGTGTGACCAGCCGAGGACTTCTGTACATTAGGATGCGTGGGTTGGGATCTTTTGTATCAGATGTTTATGTTTGATGTTTTATACTCGGCTTTGTATTTGTAAACACTCTTGATGTATCATATACCGCTTTTATGTATTTGGTTTTCCTTTACTTGTGCCTTGTTGTAAGATCTAGTGAACTTGTTGTCATGTTAGGGTCAAGATCCATTGTGAGATCCTAGCCCAATGTAGCATTTCAAGTCCTGTGGATTTGGGGTGTTACAGAGTTGGTATCAGAGCCTTAGGTTGACAACAATGACACTTGCTATCTGTAATAAAGGTAGAGTGGATAAATAAACAAAACCCACACGGGATCTGACTTTTCAAAAAGTTTTGGTTTTAAAGCGAGTACAAATGTTGGGATAGTATGTACAAAAGCCGTCACCCATTTTAGGATCTCGACAATATAGATATATATATATATATAGATATCTCTTATAAGCTTATGTGTATGCATGTACTATTAAGTATTATATATATATAAATATATATATATATATATATATATATATATATATATATACATATGGCCTATATAGAGCCTTATACGTTAGGTGTGCATATCTCATAGATGGCTCGGACTAGAGCTACTACTGTTGCAGGCAGAGGTAGAGGTAGACCACCTCTTACTCCAGGAGGGATAGGACAGGGACAAGCTCCCGCTGCAGATCCACCAGTGGTGGAGGAGGCTTCTGAGGAGGTTGTTGAGAGCGTAGTTCCAGCTACGAGGAGTGGTGGATCTAGGAGACAGCTGGCCCATCCAGGCCAGTCTGATGGCTCAAACCGTGTCTCTATGGGTGGATCAGAGTTCAGAGAGTATCTCAGGCATTTTGAGGAAGCCATTAGAGCGGGCAGACGAGCCCCAGATCTGCCAAGGTATGAGGGATCATCTGAGAGATCCCATGGAGCTACTCAGGTGCCAGCTGCATCGATTCATGTTGTTGAGCCAGCTCGAGTTGTGGAGGAGACCAGAGGGCCTCGACCAGATACCTGGTTGAAGGCATTCCATCAGCATGAAGTACCACACTTCTCTAGGGAGATCGGCCTAGAGACTGAGGTGTGGATTGGGCATGTAGACTCAGCTTTAGAGTCTATTCGATGCCCAGAGGACAAATGGATAGAGCTAGTACAGTCTCTATTCCGTGACCTGACACACTAGTGGTGGAGAACAGTTAGAGCACGAGTTACCACCTATGAGGAGATGAGAACTATGTTGAGAGAGCAGTTCTGCCCTGCCTCACTGAGGAGGGAGAAATTGCAGGACTTTGTGGAGGTGGGTTTTGAGGACGTACCCATTATAGACGCTATTCGCCGCTTCCAAACTGAGCTAGCATTGTTGGGTCCAGCTGCACCATGATGACCAGCATGTGTACCTTTTCGCCCGTCGTCTAAGGGAGAGCACACGCTCATACATGGCGGGATTTCACTGTGACTCATTGGCATACTACCAAGATCGGGCCTCTACCTATGAGAGAGAGAGCGCTAGCCAATGGAGGACTTCTCAGACAGGACGGTTTGAGAAGAGACAATGTACCGCACCGACTGGTGCAAGAGCATCTCGATACGGGCGAGGTCAAGCTCAGGGCCGCTCGAGTGTTCTAGTGTCTGCACAGACAGTTGAGAGAGGCCGGCAGTGTTACAACTGCGGGGCCTATGGGCATGTGAGGACTGATTGCCCTAGAGCACCACTGACTTGCTTCTCGTGCGGGAAGCCAGGACATAAAGCTACGTGTTGCCATCAGGGCAAGGCGTCATCACAACAGGGTTCTTCCCCTGCAGGTGTAGCAGGAGGTGGGCAAAGACCGCCTCAGCATCAAACACATGGACAATAGAGAGTCCTAGACACACCTGCTACTCAAGGGTCAGCTCCAGGACCGAGTATAGGTAGAGGTAGAGAGGCTGGTACCAATGATGGCCGAGGAGCTCGGAGCAGAGTTTTTGAGCTGAGGAGTGCTGAGGAGCCTCCAACACCAGCTGCTACAGGTACCATTTTGTTACATGGTTTACCTGTTAGAGTTTTGTTTGATACGGGTGCTACGCATTCATTTATTTCTACTACTTGTGTTGAGCGTTTGAGTTTGTCTACCATAGAGGGGGCACCCTTTACTATAGGGTTACCTAATGGTAGTAGGGTCTTAGGTACTAGGAGATATGTAGTTGTCCCCTACGCTTAGGGACTCGTGTACTACTTGTTGACTTCTTAGTCATCCCTTTGATGCATGAAGAAGTCATATTAGGTATGGATTGGATGCGTAGACACCGTGCGGTGTTAGATGTGGGTAAGAGGACTATTATAGTCTCTACCGACTTAGGTCCGATAGAGGTCTTCCGGGGTTGGGACCTTGGGAAGACAGGATATGTCATCACTGTAGTACGAGCAGCTAGACTGATTGTACAGGGATGTGATGCCTTTTGGTGTTACCCTATGAAGGATGGAGAGAGTCCAGCCTTGGAGGATATACCAGTGGTCTATGAGTTTACAGACGTATTTGTAGAGCCGTCTAGTTTGCCACCTCAGAGGAGCGTAGATTTTGGCATTGACTTGGAGCCTGGTATGAGACCCATCTCGAAGGCCCCATACCGTATGGCACCTGTCAAGATGTTGGAGCTGAAGAAGCAACTCGAGGAGTTGGCTGAGAAGGGCTTCATACACCATAGCGTTTCACCATGGGGTGCACCTGTCCTCTTCGTGCGGAAGAAGGACGGATCGTTGAGACTGTGTATAGACTACAAAGAGCTTAACAAGGTGACCATCAAGAGCAGGTATCCACTACCTTGTATTGATGATCTACTTGATCAGCTGCAGGGAGCGATAGTCTTCTCCAAGATCGACTTGTGTTCTGGATATTACAAGCTGAGGGTGAGAGAGCAGGATGTGCACAGGACGGCATTTCGTACCCGTTATGGACACTACGAGTTTGTAGTGATGCCATTTGGGCTGACGAATGCCTCAACAGTTTCATAGAGTTGATGAACAATATCTTCATTGACTTCCTGGATCAGTTTGTGGTGCTCTTTATTGACGACATTCTGGTGTACTCTCGTAGCAGAGAGGAGCATGTTGGACACTTGAGGACAGTTTTGCAGATTTTGAGGGATAGAGAGCTATACGCCAAGCTCTCTAAGTGTGAGTTCTGGATGTCTGAGGTTGCATTTCTCGGACACATAGTCTCCGCCGATGGGATCATGGTTGATCCGGTGAAGATCAAGTCTGTTGCTGCGTGGACGACACCGACGAGCGTCAAGGAAGTGCGTAGCTTTCTTGGCTTAGCCGGTTATTAAAGACGCTTTGTGGAGGGATTCTTTGTGATTGCCCGTCCACTGACGAGTCTTTTGAGGAAGACTACCAGATTTGTATGGACTGACCAGTGCGCTCAGAGTTTTGAGGAGTTAAAGAGGTGTTTGACTTCTGCTCCTGTTTTGGCACAACTAGAGGGTTCTAATGATTTTATGGTCTACAGTGATGCATCCAAGCTAGGCTTGGGATGTGTGTTGATGTAGAGAGGCAGATTGATTGCATATGCGTCTCGACAGCTGAAGACGTATGAGGAGAGCTACCCGACTCATGATCTAGAGTTGGTAGCGGTAGTTCATGCTTTGAAGATCTGGAGACATTACCTGTATGGTGCCACATGCCAAATCTTCACAGACCATAAGAGTTTGAAGTACATTTTCACGCAGCAGGAATTGAATAACCGCCAACGTCGATGGCTTGAGTTGATCAAAGACTTTGACCTTGAGATTTTGTATTATCTTGGCAAGGCGAATGTAGTAGCTGACGCCCTGCGCTTGTTGTGTGAGCCGCCCCTGCGCCTTTGGTGAGCCGCCCTTGCGCCTCACTGGATCAGCATTGTGCTCTTGCTTCTGTTGGTGCATACCTTGTTGGTATGTCTTCCTTCCTTCCTTTCCTTTGGCCTTGGCTTAGTTGGTAGCTAGGCTACTGTGGTTAGGATGTGTTGTATGTTAGAGTTGTGCCTTAGGCACTTGTGTTGATCTTGAGGTTATGTTGTAGGCATTTGTGAGCTTGTTGTGATCTTGAGGTTTAGATTGAGGTTGCAGGTTGGTTATGGTTATGGAGACGAGTCTCCTAACCCTTGCAGTGTATGATGTTGTGTGCCTTGCTATTGCAAGCGTTGGTTTCTTCCCCAAGGGGAAGCTGTGACGTGGTATTGTGATGACATGAATTATGACCTATTTTTAGGCATGTATTTATATAGATTTTCCCTTTATTTTGCATGCATAGACATACATTCATGACATTTATGGTTATATTCACCTATTTTGCAAGAATAGAGGTCTACATAGAGTTTTATTGCATTTGTAGGTAATTTGGCGAATTATGGAGCAAAGATGGCACATTTAAGGATTAAGCCTTGAAGCGGGACAAAAAGGAGCAATAAAAGGAAGTTAGGACGCGCCAAAGTATCTTCTGATACCGTCTGACGCGCCAAAGTATTTTCTGATACCTTCGGACGCGGCCCAAAGTATTTTCTGATACATTCGGACGCGGCCCAAAGTATTCTCTGATACCGTCTGACGCGCCAAAGTATTTTCTGATACCTTATGACGCGGCCCAGAGTATCTTCTGATACCAGCGCACTCGACTTCTTTTCAGCCAGATTTCTAGGGTTTTACCTTTAAACCCTAGATTTATCCCTACATATATTGGAGAGCCTTCAACATTGAAGGAGGAGGGTGACAGCCCTAGGATTTGGATCCCAAAAGAGAGGGAGACTTGAAGATTTTATTGCGTACAAGGAAGATTCGGAGAAGGAGGCATTTTGGAGATTGTGTACTTCGAGATTTTCTTAGGGTTTATCTTTGGAGACGGATTGACACCCCGTTCTTCATTGTTCCTTAAGATTGTTGTGAGGATTTCTATTCCTTTTTCTGCATTCATTCAATACAAACATTTGTTATTGAATTTGAGATTGGTTATTTGATAGTCATTGAGTTTTTGAGGTTTTCGTCCATTTTCTCTTTAAACTTGATTATTGAATTGATGATGATGGTTATTGGCTAAAACCCTTTAGCAATTCTAAGGTGAAGGGTTAATAATTGTGGCTTAGATAATGATGGATCGATCGTAATTTGATTGGACCCTGAGAGTGTGAGAAATATCGTTGACACCCTAAATCATGGCCTGTTCTTAGGTTTCCACGGCCGTGATTCTTAAGATCTAGCCGTGATTTACCCCAATTTACGAATTTTGCTTTTACTTTGATCCAAGGTTAAAGATTAGCTTTAATTTAGTCTAGGTTTGCCCTTTTCTAGTAGTAGTGAAGCCTCAACAACCTCTACTTCGATTTCGAGTGTCGCAACCTTAATCGGTTTAGTTAGTTTTGATCCTTGGGTTACAATTTTGGGTATTTGAGATCAATTCTTGTCCTTAGACCGTTTCTATATTGCAGCCTCAACAACCTTTATAGAGAGAGTCTTTGGGTTAGACATATAGGGTTTTGGAACTTCGCCGTACATTACCTTACCTTAGTATACCTTTGCAAACCTCAACTCTGTCCTTATATCTATAGTATATCTTGAATCGATTGCCACAATTTGACATCCGGATCTTTAGGGTTGCTGTTTTCCCCAATATTTGCAAAAGCTTCTATTTTCATTGCTCGATAATTTGTGAACTGAATTTGATCCCCCAAATCCCTGAGTTCGATACTCTGGAATACTTGCTTAACTACGCCGAACCGTACACTGCGGGTTCGCTTGCTTTTATTCTAGTTTTATAAATTTAAAACTTATTTGCACACACCTCTAGGGGCGAACAAGTTTTTGGCGCCGTTGCCGGGGATTTGGTCTAGACCAAATTCGGTTTTCGGTTGTCTAGCTTGGGAGCTTTTGCTCTTGTGATTTGATTTGTCTTCTTGAGTGATTTTTGCAGATCTATTTTGTTTCTATGAGTTTTCAACCTTGAAGGGAACAATGGTTGTTGAGAGTTGTAACCCTGGATACGATCCAATATGGGTAGTAAAGCATACAGCTAGAGCAGATTATTACGAATACTTGGTAGAGAAATACGCCTTCTATTGGTTTGACAGCGAAAGAGAACGTGAACAAGCCATTGAAGATGAATTTGCAAGATGGGATAAGCTGCACTACCCAAAGAAGGTTAAAAAGAAACCTCCCAAAGATGCGGAGGAATTGATGTTGGATGAATTGATGAAGAAAATTGAGAAGCTCGAAGAAAGTTTCAGATCCCGTAATGAACGTCATTTAAAAGAATTAGAAGACGCCAAAAAGGTTATTTCTAAGGTTGAAAAAGCCTTGGAAAATCATTCATCTAGCAAGGAAGAATTACAAGTTTCGAGCTGTCCTCCGCTCGAATCTGAAGCTCCTCTAGAAGTTCTCATTGAAGAAGAGGAAGAAGTGGAGAACCTTGACCAAATTACTGAAACTGTGGCCAAGGTTGAAGAGGATCCAGCTAAGTTGGGACATATTTCATGTGTGGATCATCATTCTAACATGAAAGTTGTCCCAAGCCTTGAAGAACTTTACAAGGTACATTCTCTTACTTCCATTGAAATTCCTATTAAAATTTCTTATTTTTGCAGGAATGCGCCGGAGAGTTGGAGGTCTCTTCCAAAAGAACCTCCTAAGATAAAGATGAAACCTCCATTAAAACTATTGGAAGTAGATGCTCCTTGGACTACAAGGAGTAAATTTGGCAAGCACTTCAACGCTAAGGCGATGAAGTGTCTTTTGTTCAAGTATGGGGTCATTCACATGACAAACACCATACATCATCCCAAAGCTGGAGATGGGGAAGTTAGGAGGATTGTCGAGAAACTGATTTCTCGATCTAGGAAAGGATGGGACACAAGGCTGAATTATGTCCCATTAAAGCATAGGAAAGCTAGAAGGATTCCGGTGAGAATCAAACCGTACAAGCTTGTACGTGGGAGATCTTACCATTTGCCGGTGAAATTAGGAACATCTTTTGTGGAATTAATTGATGAGTTTGATGAGAAATCCAAGATGTTCAAGGTACATTGAGTCATCTATGGAGATAGGTCCAGCTAGCGACGTTAAACCAAGCGCTTCTTGGGAGGCAACCCAAGGTATGCATTTTTTTTCCTTTTCTTTTTCTTAGGATAGTTAGCTTGTTTGTTTTGTTTTTGCTTTGTTTTTTTTCTTCTCGATGCGCTCTCGGTTTGTTTGTGTCATGGATCGCAGGAACTAGGTATAATCTTGAGGAATTGATGGAAAAAGGCAATACAAATGTGCCTAAGGACGTTTTCAAGGAACAAAAGGCAAGAAATCGACTACCCAAAAGAAGATCGGTCGATTTAGGCTTCAGAACAGGTCGATTTTTGACAACAGAAAGAAAAATCGACCCAGAGATCGACCCCCTCAGGAAAACTCGGCCGATTTTTAAATAAAAAATCGGTCGATTTTTTTCAAAAAAAAAAAAAAAAAATTTTTTTTTTTTTTTTTCGGAAAATTTTTGTTCGGCCAAAAGACGTTCCCCTTCTTCATTCTTCGACACCGATTGGAATATCTGGAGTTCCCTATTGAGCTTATATAGACTCCCACCATCACCACTCAATGAATGATTCGCCATGCCTGACTCGCCATCTTACATTGTGAGTATCCTTTTCTTCCTTTTCTTTTCTTCACATTGGGGACAATGTGAGTTTTAAGTATGGGGTAGAGGTATTTGCAATACCATTTGCATGTTTTATGTCTTGCATCATATGATTTGAAAATTTTGAAAAATTTTAAAAATTTTTGTGCTTCTAGGATGGATATGATCTCTATGATAACATTTGTTTTGTGGAATAGCTATGATGATTTTGATATGCTTGAATTGATTTATAACATATGTGGGATTTGAATACTTTGTTAGAATTTCATGCATGTTTTATAATTTGCTTTCATTCTAAATCATGCTGAGTATTGAAGGTTGAAACCGCATGATAAGTTCTTACACTTCTTATTGAAATGATTAAGGCACCTCGATGTTTCTTGCTTCTTTCCTTATTCATTTAGCCCTTCAATAAAATAATTGCCTTCCTTACCTATCCGGGAACTAGGACGAGTTGAGTTTTGGCATGTTTGATGTGGGAGGGCCATGAAAGCAAATGTTTGCATTCACAAGTATAGAAAATTGTAGGTTTGGGGAAGTCAATCTTGATGATGAGTAACTCGGCACCATTCACATAGCCGGGTGTTTGTGTCTTGCCAAAGTCGGATTGAGCGATATTCCTAACGGATTATGGTATGTGCATCAAGGGTTTGAGGCATCTCGAAATTGAGAAACGCCAATCTCCTAGGCTTCGGTTTTTGTGCACCGCTGTCTATATTTCCAAAAAGTAAAGTCAAAAAAGGAATTTGTGCAAAAAAAAAAGTAAAGAGCAAAACTCTAAATTGGTGGTTAGTTCAAATAGTAAAAAGAAAAAGAGTTTGTGTTGTTCCTTTTTCCCGGATTCATACACCACATTCCTATATACGTTTCCCACCTATTCACGTTTCTTGACCTTTGCTTGAAAGACCTTAAGATCTTTGAGTATGTTGTTTGGCTTTGTAGTCTAAATTGGATTCCTCATGATTGATTTTGATATATCGCAAGTTATGATGCAAGTTATGATTTTCTTCCAAAGTGTGATTATCCTTTTCATGATATAAGTCTTTTTGATCATATGATGATTTTCATTAGCTATAAAGCAACCATTTGAGAGTGATCTATGAATAGAAGCACAACCAAAATATTGTGGTTTTTCTTTATTTTTGCATATTCATAATCCATATCATCTTTTATTTTAAGTTTAAATCTTGCTTGGGGACAAGCAAGAGGCAAGTATGAGGTATTTTGATGACATGAATTATGACCTATTTTTAGGCATGTATTTATATAGATTTTCCCTTTATTTTGCATGCATAGACATACATTCATGACATTTATGGTTATATTCACCTACTTTGCAAGAATAGAGGTCTACATAGAGTTTTATTGCATTTGTAGGTAATTTGGCGAATTATGGAGCAAAGATGGCACATTTAAGGATTAAGCCTTGAAGCGGGACAAAAAGGAGCAATAAAAGGAAGTTAGGACGCGCCAAAGTATCTTCTGATACCGTCTGACGCGCCAAAGTATTTTCTTAGACCGTTTCTATATTGCAGCCTCAACAACCTTTATAGAGAGAGTCTTTGGGTTAGACATATAGGGTTTTGGAACTTCGCCGTACATTACCTTACCTTAGTATACCTTTGCAAACCTCAACTCTGTCCTTATATCTATAGTATATCTTGAATCGATTGCCACAATTTGACATCCGGATCTTTAGGGTTGCTGTTTTCCCCAATATTTGCAAAAGCTTCTATTTTCATTGCTCGATAATTTGTGAACTGAATTTGATCCCCCAAATCCCTGAGTTCGATACTCTGGAATACTTGCTTAACTACGCCGAACCGTACACTGCGGGTTCGCTTGCTTTTATTCTAGTTTTATAAATTTAAAACTTATTTGCACACACCTCTAGGGGCGAACAAGTTTTTGGCGCCGTTGCCGGGGATTTGGTCTAGACCAAATTCGGTTTTCGGTTGTCTAGCTTGGGAGCTTTTGTTTTTGCTTTTAATCTTTTCGATATGAGTTTTTGAGTTTTCAGGTTCACCAATGGCTTCATGTAGCTATGAACCTGCATTTGATCCAGCATGGTTTGCATGGCAAGGTGCTAGGGCGGACCATTACGAATACTTGGTAGAGAAATACGCCTTCTATTGGTTTGACAGCGAAAGAGAAAGAGATGAAGTTATTGAGGATGAGCTTGCCTATTGGGATGAGCTCAATCCCCCTCATAACTTTTATGAGCAACCTCCTCAAGTGCAGCCTTTACAACAACCATCCGAGGATGGGACACAGACGATGCTGGAAAAGATGTTAAAAGTGTTGGACAAGATGGAAGACAAAATGAAGGCTATTTCTGAAGCTCAAAAATCCTTGGAAAATCAAATATCCTGCGAGGAAGAATTCCAAGTCTTAAGCCTTCCTCCTATTGAGCTTGAAACCCCTCTAGAAGTTCTCATTGAAGAAGAGGAAGAAGTGGAGAACCTTGGCCAAATCACTGAAACTGTGGCCAAGGTTGAAGAGGATCCAGCTAAGTTGGGACATATTTCATGTGTGGATCATCATTCTAACATGAAAGTTGTCCCAAGCCTTGAAGAACTTTACAAGGTACATTCTCTTACTTCCATTGAAATTCCTATTAAAATTTCTTATTTTTGCAGGAATGCGCCGGAGAGTTGGAGGTCTCTTCCAAAAGAACCTCCTAAGATAAAGATGAAACCTCCATTAAAACTATTGGAAGTAGATGCTCCTTGGACTACAAGGAGTAAATTTGGCAAGCACTTCAACGCTAATGCCAATAAGTATTTGTTATTCAAGTATGGGGTCATTCACATGACAAACACCATACATCATCCCAAAGCTGGAGATGGGGAAGTTAGGAGGATTGTCGAGAAACTGATTTCTCGATCTAGGAAAGGATGGGACACAAGGCTGAATTATGTCCCATTAAAGCATAGGAAAGCTAGAAGGATTCCGGTGAGAATCAAACCGTACAAGCTTGTACGTGGGAGATCTTACCATTTGCCGGTGAAATTAGGAACATCTTTTGTGGAATTAATTGATGAGTTTGATGAGAAATCCAAGATGTTCAAGGTACATTGAGTCATCTATGGAGATAGGTCCAGCTAGCGACCTTAAACAAAGCGCTTCTTGGGAGGCAACCCATGATAATATAGTTTTCCCTCCTTTCCCTCACTTAGTTAGAATAGATTAATTGCTTTGTTTCTTCGTTTTTCTTTTTTATATGTTCCTCGATGCACTCTTGGTTTGTTTGTGTCATTAATCGCAGGAAACTAGGTTCAAATGTGAGAGGTTCACGGAGAATGGAGCACAATTGAGTTATATCTTCGAGATTCAAGAAAACAAGGAAGGAAATCGACCTACCATAAGAAGATCGTCCGATTCAGGAACAGAGGAAGTCGATTTTTCTCAACAGAAACATAAATCGACCTGGAGATCGACCTGCCAAAATAAATCGTCCGATTTTTTCAGACAGAAAGAAAAATCGACCCAGAGATCGACCCCCTCAGGAAAACTCGGCCGATTTTTTAAAAAAAATCGGTCGATTTTTTTCAAAAAAAAAAAAAAAAAAAAAAAAAAAAAAATTTTTTTTTTTTTTTTTTCGGAAAATTTTTGTTCGGCCAAAAGACGTTCCCCTTCTTCATTCTTCGACACCGATTGGAATATCTGGAGTTCCCTATTGAGCTTATATAGACTCCCACCATCACCACTCAATGAATGATTCGCCATGCCTGACTCGCCATCTTACATTGTGAGTATCCTTTTCTTCCTTTTCTTTTCTTCACATTGGGGACAATGTGAGTTTTAAGTATGGGGTAGAGGTATTTGCAATACCATTTGCATGTTTTATGTCTTGCATCATATGATTTGAAAATTTTGAAAAATTTTAAAAATTTTTGTGCTTCTAGGATGGATATGATCTCTATGATAACATTTGTTTTGTGGAATAGCTATGATGATTTTGATATGCTTGAATTGATTTATAACATATGTGGGATTTGAATACTTTGTTAGAATTTCATGCATGTTTTATAATTTGCTTTCATTCTAAATCATGCTGAGTATTGAAGGTTGAAACCGCATGATAAGTTCTTACACTTCTTATTGAAATGATTAAGGCACCTCGATGTTTCTTGCTTCTTTCCTTATTCATTTAGCCCTTCAATAAAATAATTGCCTTCCTTACCTATCCGGGAACTAGGACGAGTTGAGTTTTGGCATGTTTGATGTGGGAGGGCCATGAAAGCAAATGTTTGCATTCACAAGTATAGAAAATTGTAGGTTTGGGGAAGTCAATCTTGATGATGAGTAACTCGGCACCATTCACATAGCCGGGTGTTTGTGTCTTGCCAAAGTCGGATTGAGCGATATTCCTAACGGATTATGGTATGTGCATCAAGGGTTTGAGGCATCTCGAAATTGAGAAACGCCAATCTCCTAGGCTTCGGTTTTTGTGCACCGCTGTCTATATTTCCAAAAAGTAAAGTCAAAAAAGGAATTTGTGCAAAAAAAAAAGTAAAGAGCAAAGCTCTAAATTGGTGGTTAGTTCAAATAGTAAAAAGAAAAAGAGTTTGTGTTGTTCCTTTTTCCCGGATTCATACACCACATTCCTATATACGTTTCCCACCTATTCACGTTTCTTGACCTTTGCTTGAAAGACCTTAAGATCTTTGAGTATGTTGTTTGGCTTTGTAGTCTAAATTGGATTCCTCATGATTGATTTTGATATATCGCAAGTTATGATGCAAGTTATGATTTTCTTCCAAAGTGTGATTATCCTTTTCATGATATAAGTCTTTTTGATCATATGATGATTTTCATTAGCTATAAAGCAACCATTTGAGAGTGATCTATGAATAGAAGCACAACCAAAATATTGTGGTTTTTCTTTATTTTTGCATATTCATAATCCATATCATCTTTTATTTTAAGTTTAAATCTTGCTTGGGGACAAGCAAGAGGCAAGTATGAGGTATTTTGATGACATGAATTATGACCTATTTTTAGGCATGTATTTATATAGATTTTCCCTTTATTTTGCATGCATAGACATACATTCATGACATTTATGGTTATATTCACCTACTTTGCAAGAATAGAGGTCTACATAGAGTTTTATTGCATTTGTAGGTAATTTGGCGAATTATGGAGCAAAGATGGCACATTTAAGGATTAAGCCTTGAAGCGGGACAAAAAGGAGCAATAAAAGGAAGTTAGGACGCGCCAAAGTATCTTCTGATACCGTCTGACGCGCCAAAGTATTTTCTGATACCTTCGGACGCGGCCCAAAGTATTTTCTGATACCTTCGGACGCGGCCCAAAGTATTCTCTGATACCGTCTGACGCGCCAAAGTATTTTCTGATACCTTATGACGCGGCCCAGAGTATCTTCTGATACCAGCGCACTCGACTTCTTTTCAGCCAGATTTCTAGGGTTTTACCTTTAAACCCTAGATTTATCCCTACATATATTGGAGAGCCTTCAACATTGAAGGAGGAGGGTGACAGCCCTAGGATTTGGATCCCCAAAGAGAGGGAGACTTGAAGATTTTATTGCGTACAAGGAAGATTCGGAGAAGGAGGCATTTTGGAGATTGTGTACTTCGAGATTTTCTTAGGGTTTATCTTTGGAGACGGATTGACACCCCGTTCTTCATTGTTCCTTAAGATTGTTGTGAGGATTTCTATTCCTTTTTCTGCATTCATTCAATACAAACATTTGTTATTGGATTTGAGATTGGTTATTTGATAGTCATTGAGTTTTTGAGGTTTTCGTCCATTTTCTCTTTAAACTTGATTATTGAATTGATGATGATGGTTATTGGCTAAAACCCTTTAGCAATTCTAAGGTGAAGGGTTAATAATTGTGGCTTAGATAATGATGGATCGATCGTAATTTGATTGGACCCTGAGAGTGTGAGAAATATCGTTGACACCCTAAATCACGGCCTGTTCTTAGGTTTCCACGGCCGTGATTCTTAAGATCTAGCCGTGATTTACCCCAATTTACGAATTTTGCTTTTACTTTGATCCAAGGTTAAAGATTAGCTTTAATTTAGTCTAGGTTTGCCCTTTTCTAGTAGTAGTGAAGCCTCAACAACCTCTACTTCGATTTCGAGTGTCGCAACCTTAATCGGTTTAGTTAGTTTTGATCCTTGGGTTACAATTTTGGGTATTTGAGATCAATTCTTGTCCTTAGACCGTTTCTATATTGCAGCCTCAACAACCTTTATAGAGAGAGTCTTTGGGTTAGACATATAGGGTTTTGGAACTTCGCCGTACATTACCTTACCTTAGTATACCTTTGCAAACCTCAACTCTGTCCTTATATCTATAGTATATCTTGAATCGATTGCCACAATTTGACATCCGGATCTTTAGGGTTGCTGTTTTCCCCAATATTTGCAAAAGCTTCTATTTTCATTGCTCGATAATTTGTGAACTGAATTTGATCCCCCAAATCCCTGAGTTCGATACTCTGGAATACTTGCTTAACTACGCCGAACCGTACACTGCGGGTTCGCTTGCTTTTATTCTAGTTTTATAAATTTAAAACTTATTTGCACACACCTCTAGGGGCGAACAAGTTTTTGGCGCCGTTGCCGGGGATTTGGTCTAGACCAAATTCGGTTTTCGGTTGTCTAGCTTGGGAGCTTTTGCTCTTGTGATTTGATTTGTCTACTTGAGTGATTTTTGCAGATCTATTTTGTTTCTATGAGTTTTCAACCTTGAAGGGAACAATGGTTGTTGAGAGTTGTAACCCTGGATACGATCCAATATGGGTAGTAAAGCATACAGCTAGAGCAGATTATTACGAATACTTGGTAGAGAAATACGCCTTCTATTGGTTTGACAGCGAAAGAGAACGTGAACAAGCCATTGAAGATGAATTTGCAAGATGGGATAAGCTGCACTACCCAAAGAAGGTTAAAAAGAAACCTCCCAAAGATGCGGAGGAATTGATGTTGGATGAATTGATGAAGAAAATTGAGAAGCTCGAAGAAAGTTTCAGATCCCGTAATGAACGTCATTTAAAAGAATTAGAAGACGCCAAAAAGGTTATTTCTAAGGTTGAAAAAGCCTTGGAAAATCATTCATCTAGCAAGGAAGAATTACAAGTTTCGAGCTGTCCTCCGCTCGAATCTGAAGCTCCTCTAGAAGTTCTCATTGAAGAAGAGGAAGAAGTGGAGAACCTTGACCAAATTACTGAAACTGTGGCCAAGGTTGAAGAGGATCCAGCTAAGTTGGGACATATTTCATGTGTGGATCATCATTCTAACATGAAAGTTGTCCCAAGCCTTGAAGAACTTTACAAGGTACATTCTCTTACTTCCATTGAAATTCCTATTAAAATTTCTTATTTTTGCAGGAATGCGCCGGAGAGTTGGAGGTCTCTTCCAAAAGAACCTCCTAAGATAAAGATGAAACCTCCATTAAAACTATTGGAAGTAGATGCTCCTTGGACTACAAGGAGTAAATTTGGCAAGCACTTCAACGCTAATGCCAATAAGTATTTGTTATTCAAGTATGGGGTCATTCACATGACAAACACCATACATCATCCCAAAGCTGGAGATGGGGAAGTTAGGAGGATTGTCGAGAAACTGATTTCTCGATCTAGGAAAGGATGGGACACAAGGCTGAATTATGTCCCATTAAAGCATAGGAAAGCTAGAAGGATTCCGGTGAGAATCAAACCGTACAAGCTTGTACGTGGGAGATCTTACCATTTGCCGGTGAAATTAGGAACATCTTTTGTGGAATTAATTGATGAGTTTGATGAGAAATCCAAGATGTTCAAGGTACATTGAGTCATCTATGGAGATAGGTCCAGCTAGCGACGTTAAACCAAGCGCTTCTTGGGAGGCAACCCAAGGTATGCATTTTTTTTCCTTTTCTTTTTCTTAGGATAGTTAGCTTGTTTGTTTTGTTTTTGCTTTGTTTTTTTTCTTCTCGATGCGCTCTCGGTTTGTTTGTGTCATTAATCGCAGGAAACTAGGTTCAAATTTGAGAGGTTCATGGAGAATGGAGCACAATCGAGTTATATCATCAAGATCCAAGAAAACAAGGAAGAAAATCGACCTACAACAAAAAGATCGTCCGATTTTTGAGGATTCAGCACGATTTTTTTCAACAGAAACATAAATCGACCTGGAGATCGACCTGCCAAAATAAATCGTCCGATTTTTTCAGACAGAAAGAAAAATCGACCCAGAGATCGACCCCCTCAGGAAAAATCGGGCGGAAAACTCGGCCGATTTTTTTTAAAATCGGCCGATTTAAAAAAAAAAAAAAAAAAAAATTTTTTTTTTCGGAAAATTTTTGTTCGGCCAAAAGACGTTCCCCTTCTTCATTCTTCGACACCGATTGGAATATCTGGAGTTCCCTATTGAGCTTATATAGACTCCCACCATCACCACTCAATGAATGATTCGCCATGCCTGACTCGCCATCTTACATTGTGAGTATCCTTTTCTTCCTTTTCTTTTCTTCACATTGGGGACAATGTGAGTTTTAAGTATGGGGTAGAGGTATTTGCAATACCATTTGCATGTTTTATGTCTTGCATCATATGATTTGAAAATTTTGAAAAATTTTAAAAATTTTTGTGCTTCTAGGATGGATATGATCTCTATGATAACATTTGTTTTGTGGAATAGCTATGATGATTTTGATATGCTTGAATTGATTTATAACATATGTGGGATTTGAATACTTTGTTAGAATTTCATGCATGTTTTATAATTTGCTTTCATTCTAAATCATGCTGAGTATTGAAGGTTGAAACCGCATGATAAGTTCTTACACTTCTTATTGAAATGATTAAGGCACCTCGATGTTTCTTGCTTCTTTCCTTATTCATTTAGCCCTTCAATAAAATAATTGCCTTCCTTACCTATCCGGGAACTAGGACGAGTTGAGTTTTGGCATGTTTGATGTGGGAGGGCCATGAAAGCAAATGTTTGCATTCACAAGTATAGAAAATTGTAGGTTTGGGGAAGTCAATCTTGATGATGAGTAACTCGGCACCATTCACATAGCCGGGTGTTTGTGTCTTGCCAAAGTCGGATTGAGCGATATTCCTAACGGATTATGGTATGTGCATCAAGGGTTTGAGGCATCTCGAAATTGAGAAACGCCAATCTCCTAGGCTTCGGTTTTTGTGCACCGCTGTCTATATTTCCAAAAAGTAAAGTCAAAAAAGGAATTTGTGCAAAAAAAAAAGTAAAGAGCAAAACTCTAAATTGGTGGTTAGTTCAAATAGTAAAAAGAAAAAGAGTTTGTGTTGTTCCTTTTTCCCGGATTCATACACCACATTCCTATATACGTTTCCCACCTATTCACGTTTCTTGACCTTTGCTTGAAAGACCTTAAGATCTTTGAGTATGTTGTTTGGCTTTGTAGTCTAAATTGGATTCCTCATGATTGATTTTGATATATCGCAAGTTATGATGCAAGTTATGATTTTCTTCCAAAGTGTGATTATCCTTTTCATGATATAAGTCTTTTTGATCATATGATGATTTTCATTAGCTATAAAGCAACCATTTGAGAGTGATCTATGAATAGAAGCACAACCAAAATATTGTGGTTTTTCTTTATTTTTGCATATTCATAATCCATATCATCTTTTATTTTAAGTTTAAATCTTGCTTGGGGACAAGCAAGAGGCAAGTATGAGGTATTTTGATGACATGAATTATGACCTATTTTTAGGCATGTATTTATATAGATTTTCCCTTTATTTTGCATGCATAGACATACATTCATGACATTTATGGTTATATTCACCTACTTTGCAAGAATAGAGGTCTACATAGAGTTTTATTGCATTTGTAGGTAATTTGGCGAATTATGGAGCAAAGATGGCACATTTAAGGATTAAGCCTTGAAGCGGGACAAAAAGGAGCAATAAAAGGAAGTTAGGACGCGCCAAAGTATCTTCTGATACCGTCTGACGCGCCAAAGTATTTTCTGATACCTTCGGACGCGGCCCAAAGTATTTTCTGATACCTTCGGACGCGGCCCAAAGTATTCTCTGATACCGTCTGACGCGCCAAAGTATTTTCTGATACCTTATGACGCGGCCCAGAGTATCTTCTGATACCAGCGCACTCGACTTCTTTTCAGCCAGATTTCTAGGGTTTTACCTTTAAACCCTAGATTTATCCCTACATATATTGGAGAGCCTTCAACATTGAAGGAGGAGGGTGACAGCCCTAGGATTTGGATCCCCAAAGAGAGGGAGACTTGAAGATTTTATTGCGTACAAGGAAGATTCGGAGAAGGAGGCATTTTGGAGATTGTGTACTTCGAGATTTTCTTAGGGTTTATCTTTGGAGACGGATTGACACCCCGTTCTTCATTGTTCCTTAAGATTGTTGTGAGGATTTCTATTCCTTTTTCTGCATTCATTCAATACAAACATTTGTTATTGGATTTGAGATTGGTTATTTGATAGTCATTGAGTTTTTGAGGTTTTCGTCCATTTTCTCTTTAAACTTGATTATTGAATTGATGATGATGGTTATTGGCTAAAACCCTTTAGCAATTCTAAGGTGAAGGGTTAATAATTGTGGCTTAGATAATGATGGATCGATCGTAATTTGATTGGACCCTGAGAGTGTGAGAAATATCGTTGACACCCTAAATCACGGCCTGTTCTTAGGTTTCCACGGCCGTGATTCTTAAGATCTAGCCGTGATTTACCCCAATTTACGAATTTTGCTTTTACTTTGATCCAAGGTTAAAGATTAGCTTTAATTTAGTCTAGGTTTGCCCTTTTCTAGTAGTAGTGAAGCCTCAACAACCTCTACTTCGATTTCGAGTGTCGCAACCTTAATCGGTTTAGTTAGTTTTGATCCTTGGGTTACAATTTTGGGTATTTGAGATCAATTCTTGTCCTTAGACCGTTTCTATATTGCAGCCTCAACAACCTTTATAGAGAGAGTCTTTGGGTTAGACATATAGGGTTTTGGAACTTCGCCGTACATTACCTTACCTTAGTATACCTTTGCAAACCTCAACTCTGTCCTTATATCTATAGTATATCTTGAATCGATTGCCACAATTTGACATCCGGATCTTTAGGGTTGCTGTTTTCCCCAATATTTGCAAAAGCTTCTATTTTCATTGCTCGATAATTTGTGAACTGAATTTGATCCCCCAAATCCCTGAGTTCGATACTCTGGAATACTTGCTTAACTACGCCGAACCGTACACTGCGGGTTCGCTTGCTTTTATTCTAGTTTTATAAATTTAAAACTTATTTGCACACACCTCTAGGGGCGAACAAGTTTTTGGCGCCGTTGCCGGGGATTTGGTCTAGACCAAATTCGGTTTTCGGTTGTCTAGCTTGGGAGCTTTTGCTCTTGTGATTTGATTTGTCTACTTGAGTGATTTTTGCAGATCTATTTTGTTTCTATGAGTTTTCAACCTTGAAGGGAACAATGGTTGTTGAGAGTTGTAACCCTGGATACGATCCAATATGGGTAGTAAAGCATACAGCTAGAGCAGATTATTACGAATACTTGGTAGAGAAATACGCCTTCTATTGGTTTGACAGCGAAAGAGAACGTGAACAAGCCATTGAAGATGAATTTGCAAGATGGGATAAGCTGCACTACCCAAAGAAGGTTAAAAAGAAACCTCCCAAAGATGCGGAGGAATTGATGTTGGATGAATTGATGAAGAAAATTGAGAAGCTCGAAGAAAGTTTCAGATCCCGTAATGAACGTCATTTAAAAGAATTAGAAGACGCCAAAAAGGTTATTTCTAAGGTTGAAAAAGCCTTGGAAAATCATTCATCTAGCAAGGAAGAATTACAAGTTTCGAGCTGTCCTCCGCTCGAATCTGAAGCTCCTCTAGAAGTTCTCATTGAAGAAGAGGAAGAAGTGGAGAACCTTGACCAAATTACTGAAACTGTGGCCAAGGTTGAAGAGGATCCAGCTAAGTTGGGACATATTTCATGTGTGGATCATCATTCTAACATGAAAGTTGTCCCAAGCCTTGAAGAACTTTACAAGGTACATTCTCTTACTTCCATTGAAATTCCTATTAAAATTTCTTATTTTTGCAGGAATGCGCCGGAGAGTTGGAGGTCTCTTCCAAAAGAACCTCCTAAGATAAAGATGAAACCTCCATTAAAACTATTGGAAGTAGATGCTCCTTGGACTACAAGGAGTAAATTTGGCAAGCACTTCAACGCTAATGCCAATAAGTATTTGTTATTCAAGTATGGGGTCATTCACATGACAAACACCATACATCATCCCAAAGCTGGAGATGGGGAAGTTAGGAGGATTGTCGAGAAACTGATTTCTCGATCTAGGAAAGGATGGGACACAAGGCTGAATTATGTCCCATTAAAGCATAGGAAAGCTAGAAGGATTCCGGTGAGAATCAAACCGTACAAGCTTGTACGTGGGAGATCTTACCATTTGCCGGTGAAATTAGGAACATCTTTTGTGGAATTAATTGATGAGTTTGATGAGAAATCCAAGATGTTCAAGGTACATTGAGTCATCTATGGAGATAGGTCCAGCTAGCGACGTTAAACCAAGCGCTTCTTGGGAGGCAACCCAAGGTATGCATTTTTTTTCCTTTTCTTTTTCTTAGGATAGTTAGCTTGTTTGTTTTGTTTTTGCTTTGTTTTTTTTCTTCTCGATGCGCTCTCGGTTTGTTTGTGTCATTAATCGCAGGAAACTAGGTTCAAATTTGAGAGGTTCATGGAGAATGGAGCACAATCGAGTTATATCATCAAGATCCAAGAAAACAAGGAAGAAAATCGACCTACAACAAAAAGATCGTCCGATTTTTGAGGATTCAGCACGATTTTTTTCAACAGAAACATAAATCGACCTGGAGATCGACCTGCCAAAATAAATCGTCCGATTTTTTCAGACAGAAAGAAAAATCGACCCAGAGATCGACCCCCTCAGGAAAACTCGGGCGGAAAACTCGGCCGATTTTTTTTAAAATCGGCCGATTTAAAAAAAAAAAAAAAAAAAAATTTTTTTTTTTTCGGAAAATTTTTGTTCGGCCAAAAGACGTTCCCCTTCTTCATTCTTCGACACCGATTGGAATATCTGGAGTTCCCTATTGAGCTTATATAGACTCCCACCATCACCACTCAATGAATGATTCGCCATGCCTGACTCGCCATCTTACATTGTGAGTATCCTTTTCTTCCTTTTCTTTTCTTCACATTGGGGACAATGTGAGTTTTAAGTATGGGGTAGAGGTATTTGCAATACCATTTGCATGTTTTATGTCTTGCATCATATGATTTGAAAATTTTGAAAAATTTTAAAAATTTTTGTGCTTCTAGGATGGATATGATCTCTATGATAACATTTGTTTTGTGGAATAGCTATGATGATTTTGATATGCTTGAATTGATTTATAACATATGTGGGATTTGAATACTTTGTTAGAATTTCATGCATGTTTTATAATTTGCTTTCATTCTAAATCATGCTGAGTATTGAAGGTTGAAACCGCATGATAAGTTCTTACACTTCTTATTGAAATGATTAAGGCACCTCGATGTTTCTTGCTTCTTTCCTTATTCATTTAGCCCTTCAATAAAATAATTGCCTTCCTTACCTATCCGGGAACTAGGACGAGTTGAGTTTTGGCATGTTTGATGTGGGAGGGCCATGAAAGCAAATGTTTGCATTCACAAGTATAGAAAATTGTAGGTTTGGGGAAGTCAATCTTGATGATGAGTAACTCGGCACCATTCACATAGCCGGGTGTTTGTGTCTTGCCAAAGTCGGATTGAGCGATATTCCTAACGGATTATGGTATGTGCATCAAGGGTTTGAGGCATCTCGAAATTGAGAAACGCCAATCTCCTAGGCTTCGGTTTTTGTGCACCGCTGTCTATATTTCCAAAAAGTAAAGTCAAAAAAGGAATTTGTGCAAAAAAAAAAGTAAAGAGCAAAGCTCTAAATTGGTGGTTAGTTCAAATAGTAAAAAGAAAAAGAGTTTGTGTTGTTCCTTTTTCCCGGATTCATACACCACATTCCTATATACGTTTCCCACCTATTCACGTTTCTTGACCTTTGCTTGAAAGACCTTAAGATCTTTGAGTATGTTGTTTGGCTTTGTAGTCTAAATTGGATTCCTCATGATTGATTTTGATATATCGCAAGTTATGATGCAAGTTATGATTTTCTTCCAAAGTGTGATTATCCTTTTCATGATATAAGTCTTTTTGATCATATGATGATTTTCATTAGCTATAAAGCAACCATTTGAGAGTGATCTATGAATAGAAGCACAACCAAAATATTGTGGTTTTTCTTTATTTTTGCATATTCATAATCCATATCATCTTTTATTTTAAGTTTAAATCTTGCTTGGGGACAAGCAAGAGGCAAGTATGAGGTATTTTGATGACATGAATTATGACCTATTTTTAGGCATGTATTTATATAGATTTTCCCTTTATTTTGCATGCATAGACATACATTCATGACATTTATGGTTATATTCACCTACTTTGCAAGAATAGAGGTCTACATAGAGTTTTATTGCATTTGTAGGTAATTTGGCGAATTATGGAGCAAAGATGGCACATTTAAGGATTAAGCCTTGAAGCGGGACAAAAAGGAGCAATAAAAGGAAGTTAGGACGCGCCAAAGTATCTTCTGATACCGTCTGACGCGCCAAAGTATTTTCTGATACCTTCGGACGCGGCCCAAAGTATTTTCTGATACCTTCGGACGCGGCCCAAAGTATTCTCTGATACCGTCTGACGCGCCAAAGTATTTTCTGATACCTTATGACGCGGCCCAGAGTATCTTCTGATACCAGCGCACTCGACTTCTTTTCAGCCAGATTTCTAGGGTTTTACCTTTAAACCCTAGATTTATCCCTACATATATTGGAGAGCCTTCAACATTGAAGGAGGAGGGTGACAGCCCTAGGATTTGGATCCCCAAAGAGAGGGAGACTTGAAGATTTTATTGCGTACAAGGAAGATTCGGAGAAGGAGGCATTTTGGAGATTGTGTACTTCGAGATTTTCTTAGGGTTTATCTTTGGAGACGGATTGACACCCCGTTCTTCATTGTTCCTTAAGATTGTTGTGAGGATTTCTATTCCTTTTTCTGCATTCATTCAATACAAACATTTGTTATTGGATTTGAGATTGGTTATTTGATAGTCATTGAGTTTTTGAGGTTTTCGTCCATTTTCTCTTTAAACTTGATTATTGAATTGATGATGATGGTTATTGGCTAAAACCCTTTAGCAATTCTAAGGTGAAGGGTTAATAATTGTGGCTTAGATAATGATGGATCGATCGTAATTTGATTGGACCCTGAGAGTGTGAGAAATATCGTTGACACCCTAAATCACGGCCTGTTCTTAGGTTTCCACGGCCGTGATTCTTAAGATCTAGCCGTGATTTACCCCAATTTACGAATTTTGCTTTTACTTTGATCCAAGGTTAAAGATTAGCTTTAATTTAGTCTAGGTTTGCCCTTTTCTAGTAGTAGTGAAGCCTCAACAACCTCTACTTCGATTTCGAGTGTCGCAACCTTAATCGGTTTAGTTAGTTTTGATCCTTGGGTTACAATTTTGGGTATTTGAGATCAATTCTTGTCCTTAGACCGTTTCTATATTGCAGCCTCAACAACCTTTATAGAGAGAGTCTTTGGGTTAGACATATAGGGTTTTGGAACTTCGCCGTACATTACCTTACCTTAGTATACCTTTGCAAACCTCAACTCTGTCCTTATATCTATAGTATATCTTGAATCGATTGCCACAATTTGACATCCGGATCTTTAGGGTTGCTGTTTTCCCCAATATTTGCAAAAGCTTCTATTTTCATTGCTCGATAATTTGTGAACTGAATTTGATCCCCCAAATCCCTGAGTTCGATACTCTGGAATACTTGCTTAACTACGCCGATCCGTACACTGCGGGTTCGCTTGCTTTTATTCTAGTTTTATAAATTTAAAACTTATTTGCACACACCTCTAGGGGCGAACATATTGGATACGAGTGTACGAGTTAAGTCTATAGGACTTACTAAGCGTTCAGTTATGGATTTGTGTGATTGTGATGGTTGTGTGTGTTCATATGATTGTGCATTTATAACCTAAACCGGACTACGATGACCATTTTATTACATTGTAAATGGCCCTAGTGTATTATAACGGGCGGTAACCACCGGTCTCCGCCTGCGGGTTAGAGGGAGGTGCTTGGAAGCCAGTAACACAAGGGGGACGAGTGATGATCATCCCCATGCAAAACCCCTGTGTTAACGGGGAAAGGGACGAGGTTCTTAAGGCTCCTCGTGTTACAAAAGATGTTGAATTAGTAATGGAATCACGTAATGAAAGATAATAAATGAATGTTTGTGGCATTGCATGTATGAGATGTTGATGTGTGTTTGTGCTATTACCTTCATGCTTATCTATTGCTGTAGCTAACGGTATATACACGTGTTGTAGATGAGCTGCAGGTTAGGAAGACTGTAGAGTGAGCCAGATGGTGTGACCAGCCGAGGACTTATGTACATTAGGATGCGTGGGTTGGGATCTTTTGTATCAGATGTTTATGTTTGATGTTTTGTACTCGGTTTTGTGTTTGTAAACACTCCTGATGTATCATATACCGCTTTTATGTAATTGGTTTTCCTCTACTTGTGCCTTGTTGTAAGATCCAGTGAACTTGTTGTTAGGCTAGGGTCAGGATCCATTGTGAGATCCTAACTCAATGTAGCATTCCAAGTCTTGTGGATTTGAGGTGTTACAAATTCAACGGTCGAAGGGGGAAAGAACTTATTAAGAAACTCCGTTGTCATCTCTTCCCAAGTGTTGATTTTTTCGGCCGGAAGATATTGATACCAAGCAAGCGCCTTGTCTTTCAAAGAGTAGAAAAGCCTCAACTTGTAGTTGTTATTGTCCACTCTTGATGGTCTCAAAGTCTCCATCAGAATCTCATAATTTTGCAAGTGCTGATGCGGAGACTCTCTCTCCAAACCTCCAAATTGACATTGTCGAATCATGGTTAGAACTTAAGGTCTAAGTTCATAATCATGCTCAGGTGGATTACCTAGGTTGACTCCTGGACGCCTAACTTGCTGATTGGGGTCCATCCTCTGTCCTAGGGTTCGTGGAACTCCAGCAAAAAGAACATCTCGGACTAGCATCCAAGGTGGTGGGTGTATCTTGTCCGGGGCAACGGGGACTGGGTCTTGCCTCGGTCGAGGATCTGGGATCGGTCGAGGCATAAACTGAGCCCTTAGAGCGGCCATATCAGCTTCAATTCCTTCAGTTCTTGCGCAAGTCTCGTCTTTTTCTCGCTGCAGTTCTTCCTTACTGAGGCGTAGCTATTCCAATGCCTCCTTCAATTCGGCTTCAAGATCGCGATTGTCTTGATCGGCCATCTTAGCTTCTTTCAATCTTCTCTTGTAGGTCTTTTCTGGTTCGGGATCGTAAGGAACGATTTCCTTTCCAACACGAGTTCTTCGCATAAACCTAAGGAAAGATCCTACAAAAACACTCAAGTAAAGTGGTCAAAAGCAACAAAGGCTATAGCCCCGAAAGACAACCAAAACCGAACCTGGTCTAACCAAGTTCCCAGTAACGGCGCCAAAAACTTGTTCGCTCCAAAAGGTGTGTGCAAGCTTTAATATTTATACCAAAAATTATTGTAAATAGCGAACCCGCAGTATACGGATCGATTGTAATAAAAGCAAGAATTTCAGGGTCGAACATAGGGACTTTGGTGAAACAAAGATCGGTAATTCAGGTTGTCAAATAACCACAAGCAACAAGCAAAGTTATCAAAGATGATATAAAAGTCAAATAAAGGAAATGCAGATTCTAGAGATTAAAGCATCTAGTTGTGGTTACGACTCAAGATCTCAAAGAATAACGTGGACAAAGTTGAGGTTTGCAAAGGGAAGGTGTTTCTAAAGTGGGAATAGATTACCGGGTAAGTCTCACTACTCACTATCCCAAACCAAAGATCCTTTTACCGGGCAAGTCTCAAGGTACTTAGGAAAGGAACTATAATCTCAAACCAACACACCACCCAAGGGGATAGAATCAACCTTTACCGGGTAAGTCTCAGGCTAACTCACAAAGATGGGATGAAGGCACACTCAAACCCCAATAAAGGATAAACCTTTATTACCTACACTCATCATCTTGGGTAAACAAACAAAAGAATCACCGGGTAAGTCTCATCCTAGGCTTACGTTGAACCAGGAAAGGGTATAACAAGGATAGGATTTGGCAAACAGAAACTCTCAACTCAGATAAGGTTTAGGAAAGGTCCCACCTCGTTCAGAAATATCCCATCTCAGCCGAGATGTTCAATGACTGACCGAGGTCTTCGTCGGTTAAGGTAAAGGCTCGAGCTTTTAGGGTCTGTTGGGGTAAAGATCATTCTATCATCGTCTTTCCCACAACTTTCAGCCAATCACCCTAGAATCGCATAAAGAACTTAGCCAATAATCATCATGATAATAATAATCAAATATATGAGAAAGGAATCAATATTCAAACAAGAAAACCTTAACACAAAGGTCTCAATAACTGAATAAAACAAACAAACAATCAGCGTTCTTCAATCACAATCAGAAAAGACAACAAACCCAACAAACTAAGAAAGTCTTACAAAACTTCCTTCAAAGCCAACTTCAACTTGATTCCTTCCTTCCTTGATCTTCAACCTTCAAACTTCCTTCAAAACTCTTCAAACTTTCTTCAGAAAATCCTTCAGAAAATCATTGATCCAAAGATGGTTGAATTGTAGAAAATCCAACCCTTTATATAGAAGAATTATCTTCCAAAGATAAAATATATTAAAAAGATAATTTCCTTAAAATATATCTCCATATCTTCCAAAATATATCAGCCAAAAAGATATCTTCCTTCCAGAAATCCAGCAAAAAATATGTGATATTCACTTTCCAAAAATAGAAGATCTCATCCAAAAATAAAGATCTCGTTGTCCCGTCATCAGTTCGCCTCGGTCCAGACGCTCCTCAAGATCACCTCGGTCGAGGTGATACTGTAGCTAACCGTGGTGAGTATCAACTGAAAGTGTAACTCTCTAATATGGTCCAAAATCAATCTTTCAAATCATTTCCATGCTTCTTGAGATCTTCTTATAACTCCTCAATGCTTCAGAAAGTATCTCCAATGACTCCTTAGCTTCCTTAGCTCCATTTCGGTCCAAAACGTGCCATTTTCCCTACAATTACAACGAAACTAGGTGTAGACCTCGATTCCCGCAAAGGTAGACAAAACAACAATATAATAAAGAATATACATCCACACATGCAGATTTATGAAGATAAAGCGTCTAAACCAATCCCAAAATATAGACTATAATACATGCTATCAAGAAGCAACTTCAAACTCCACATCAAAGTGGTATCAGAGCATAATCGTTTGAAGTCCAACTCAACCACACCTATGGTTTGGGTATTTTTATTAGAGTCTTTTTTGAGTCACATAAAAATCGAGTCTTTTCTTTGTTGTTATTCTTTGTGAGATCATTTGAGTTTAACGTGTGTTGACTTGTGTTTATTGAGAAGAGAGAGACGGCATAGCCAAACACAATCCAACCAACCCAAACTGTAATATTGTTTGAGTTCCAAAGAAGTCTCACCCGCGGTTGTGTGTCCAAGCCCAAGATTTTCTCGTTACTTGACAAACAAGTTTGGTGATTTTCTTCTTATTCCAGCGAGATCCATACTTGAAGTTGAAGACAAATCTGATTATCCCGCTGCTTATTCAAAAAGGAAAGATTTTTATAAAGAATCTTATTGTTGAGATCTTATCTAGTAGGTGAGATCTTATCATATCTTTCGAATCTTGACCGAAAACCTTTTTTTAAATCCCTTCCTATAACCTCTTGCAGCGGCCCTATACTTTTTACTTACCCATTCCATAACTCCATAATAAAGCCTACACTTTCCCAAACGCCCTACCATCAACTATATCATAATGAGAATTTATGTTAGGCACGAGTTGTTGTGATCCAACTGAGAAAGGATCATCAAGGCAACAAGGAAGGAGTATATCCCAATAAATCTTCACTGATTGTCGTTCAATCATCGATGATTTGACAATATCGGCTGAGATTCCATCTGAGATTCACTATTGTTGCAAATTTTTCTCGAGAATTTTTGAGGCTTAGAAGTTCAAGTGCACCCTGTTCAAGAGACATCCAAAGAAGAAGTTTCATACAACCCTTGATCCAATTCATAGCCAAAAATTCTATCTTTTGAGCAATCTCGACCTTGAGAAGAAGTTTCCTTTCTATTGAGATTAAACTTACCCGGCTATCTCTCTCTAATTTCAGAAGTTCAAGGTTCATAAAACTCTCTTTTTAACCTCATGTGTGTCTATTTCTTGCCTCTTTTTACTCTAAACACATTAAGTCAATTTCTTTAGATGTGTTAGTTAGTATCGATACTTTCTATCATATCAGTTGTGTCTACTTAAATTATTCTTTCCACTTTGTGTCAATTGTGTGAAGACACTTACAACAAAAGTTCCTTAACTATCTACCAACACAAGAACCTTCTTCCAAACTAAGTTGACTACTTGATTCAACAAAGGAGTTTCTAGTTGAGACTAGTTCACCAAACTTAAAGGAGTATTAATCCATCCAAGGCAATTACATCAAGTTAGATTGTGATACCATAGCAGAGTGTGAGTGTGAGAGAAAACAAGTAAGGAATTTTTGTTTCACTAACTTCACTATTATGTTGTTACTTTGCGTGATTGTGTAGAATGTCTAATAATCCAAGAGGGTCACAAAGGAGTGAAACCATGAGTCAAAGGACCAACGATGTGTTGAATCAAGTCTTGGCCCCACTTGCCAATCTCAACGGAGATCTTGCCAACCTAAACGTAGGGATGCCAAGCATAAATGAACAAATGAATACAACAAAATCTCCCCCTAGTGAAGTATCTCGGCCTAGCAATCTCGGTTGGGTGACTTGAGATTTTGGTCAAGATTCTAGTCTATGGAAATTGGTGGAAGTTTGAGGTAACCTACTAAGACCCCAAGCCCGGACTCTCCTCCAAGAGCCCCTTATGACCCAGGTATGACATATTCAAATCCTCTTTTCAATATACCTAATATTCCGCATTTGGTTGATGATTTTTAGGAAAATGAGGATGAGGATAAAGAGGGCATGTGGAGAGATTACCCTAGATGCAGTCATCGTCCAAGGAGAGGACGAGATTATGAACAGTTTCAACCCTCTTAAGAAAATGATGGGATATGCAAAATGAAGGTCAAAATTCCAAGCTTTGAAGGCAAATACGATCAGGACGTGTACATGGAATGGGAGACTAAGATTGAACAACTTTGTTCTTTTCATAACTTTAGTGAGCAAAGGAAGTTCCAACTTGCTACGTTGGAGTTCCACGGATATGCCTTAGTGTAGTGGGATCACCTTACTAAAGAAAGGAGAAGAGCGCTAGATCCAGACATCAACACTTGGGAGCAAATGAAGGCTATGATGAGAGCAAGATTTGTGCCTCAACATTATGCTAGGGAAGCAAGGCAAAGGTTGGAGAACCTTAAGCAAGGTTCCATGAGTGTGGAAGAAGTCTAGACCACCATGCAATTGACAATGGTCAAAGCCAATGTTCAAGAGGATGCCGAGTCTATTATGACTCGATTTTTAAGAAATTTGCATTCATCCTTAGCTAATGAAATGATTTATATCCCTATGTTAACATGACTAATTTGTTGCATTTGACTATTAAGGTAGAAAAGAAGTTCAAAGGAAGGAGCCAAGGAACGAGTTCGTGGAAACCAAAGAACAAATCTCGGCCCTATAGAGACTGAAAACTCCACCTTGATTAAAATGTTTTACCGGTGTTGATGATGAAAGACTTAACACAAATGTGGTAGTTGGATACACTAACAATGTATTGATTATATTCTCTAGATGTTTGGCTGGTTTGAATTCAGTGCAGGTTTTATCAAAATGTCAAGGGCCTTGATATGGATTTCAAGGGCCTTGAAGTATAACTCAAGGACAAGGAAGATAGCGTTTACAAAGGAACGATCTCAAAGGCCTTGGAGTTATAGATGCACGAAACAAGGATTCAAATGAGCTGAAGATTTTCCAAGAAGATTTTTCTTAATAGAAAGATCTCATCAACCGAAGAAAGATCTCAACCGTAAAAGATCTCATCAACCGAAGAAAGATCTCAACCGAAGATTAGAGAATCTTTTCAAAAGATTTTCTAAAAACAAAGAGCAGCAAAATATCTTCTCTCTCGATTCAACAGAAGACGAGAAGATCAAGGAGCTAAGGACTCGACGTGTTCTCAGGAGCTGAAATTTGCAGCGTCTACCTTATCTCGAAACAAGAAACGATCTTCATGGAGAAGAAGATTCATCTTCAAACGGTCATCTCTACAACGGCTAGAAGACCACTCCATAGAAGAGTATAAATGAAGATGATGGTCGAAGAAGACAAAATACACAAGCTTACACAGGAAAACATCTTTACGTCTTCAAGCAACCTAAAGATCTTCATTCATTATTTTTCTTTCTCTCTTTTACGCAAAAGCCATATCCCCTTAGAGAGAAAAAAATACAAGAGCTCCATTGGAAGATCTAAATAGTGTTATACTAGAGTGTGTGTTACTTTGCGAAGTAACTAGGCTATTATAGCTAGGTTGAGAGTTGGAGCTAGATCGTAGCATTGGCTACAATGAGAGAAGAAGGGGATTTCTTCTAGTTTGTATCTAGGACTCTTTGAAGCTGATAATAGATAGTTAGATCCTAAGGCTATACCCTGGGACGGAGAGTAGGCTATTTAGAGCCGAACTTCGTAAATATATCCTCGTGTCGATCTTTTCAATTCCGCACCATATATACTTTACTGTGACTAACTTTGTTTTACAGGAGCAAGAAATCAAGGCCCTTGAAAGTAGTTTCAAAGTCCTTGAAATCAAAGTTTCACAAAGAGCATAGATCGACATCAAAGCCCTTGAAAGGAGTTTCAAGGCCTTGAGATTTGATTTGCGAAAAGTTCACATACTCTATTCAACTCCCCTCTCTTCTAGAGTATATTTTACCTTATTTATTCCACCTACTGGTTCTTCAATTGTTATCAAAGCTAGACTCACATTTATTGATTTAATCATTAGTAAGACTAATAATAAATCCTGTAGGTGATGGTGGATTTGCTCAAGGAAGATCCTCATCTCGACCACCACTCTTCTGTGGCAACAACTTTGCTCGTTGGAGAGCACTCATGCGTATGTTCATTATTGACCAGGACATGGAGCTTTGGAGCATCATTCAAAATGGACCTAAAGTTCCAATGACAACGGTTGAAGGTGTCCAAGTCTCAAAGAAGGAAGATGACTTCACACAAGCTGACCTGGACAGTGTGTCAAAGAATTACAAAGCAATGAACCTACTATACTGTGGATTAGATGCAAATGAATTCAACCGCATCTCATCATGCAAGAGTGCTAAAGAAATATGGGACAAGCTTGTTGTCACTTATGAAGGAACAAATCAAATCAGGGAAACAAAGATTAGCATCTTCCTCAGACAATACGAGCTATTCAAGATGAATCCAAGTGAATTAGTCAAAGATATGTTCACCAGATTCACTGAGATCGTGAACAACCTGGACTCACTAGGAAAGATCTTCACAAATGAAGAGAAAGTGAGGAAGGTTTTAAGGAGCCTACCTAAAACCAAGTGGGGACCAAAGATGACTACTATTAAAGAAGCTCAGAATCTCACAACTCTTCCTCTTGATGACCTCCGTGGAAAACTCATCACACATGAAATGGTTCTTGGTGAAGAAGATGGAGAGCTCCCATCCAATTCCAAGAATTTGGCATTAAAATCAAGAAGAGATGACTTACCATCTGACAAAGAGGAGAGTGATGATGATGATGATAATGAAGAAGATGCAATCGCCATGATCTCTAAGGGTCTCACAAGAATTCTCAAGATTAAGAAACAATCTGTTAATAGAGAATATCCACGAGCATCAAAACCCCGATGTAAGTTTTCTAACTCTAATAAGAAAACGAGAGTACTAACTTGTTTTGAATGTGGTGAAACAGATAATCTTGTAAAGGATTGTCCACAAAAGAAGAGGACCAACTTCAAGAAAAATGATTGAAAGAAGAAAGCTATGGTTGCTTCATGGAGTGATTCGGAATCAACAAATGAATCAGAAGACGAAAAAGAACAAGCAAACGTATGTCTCATGGCCGATCATGAAGAAGATTCAAATTTGTATGTCGATAATGTGGATATCACCAAGGTAAAGGAGCACAAATGGATATTAGATAGTGGTTGCTCAAGACACATGAGTGGAAAAACCTCTTTATTCTTAGATTTAAAAAAGCAATCATCTGGAACCATTACACTTGGTGATAAAGGAAAGTGTGACATAATTGGCATTGGAACTAAGCTATAATGTCTAAAGGCCTTGACTAATGATCCAAGGCTTTGGCATAGAAGACTTGGTCACGTAAGCATGCACACCATGCAGAAGCTACTTACAAAAGATTTGGTACGCGGTTTGCCAAACCTAAATTTCAAGGTTAATGATCTATGTAAGGCGTGTACACAAGGTAAAAAAACACGAGGTTCATTCAAACGTAAGAAAGCTGTAAGTTCTTCTCGACCTATTGAACTTTTACACATGGATCTTTGTGGACCTATGCGTGTCAAATCTCCCAGAGGCAACCAGTACATCCTTGTCATAGTGGATGATTTCTCTCGTTTCACATGGATTTCTTTTCTACGAGAAAAATCTGAAGCTTTATTTGAGTTTTCAAAATTGTGTAAGGAGTTACAAACTTTGAAAAACCTACCTATTGTTTCTATAAGAAGTGATCATGGTAGAGAATTTGATCAACTGAAGTTTGATTTGTTTTGTGCAAAATATGGCATTTCACATAATTTTTCAGCTCCTAGAACTCCTCAACAAAATGGAGTTATGGAACGTAAGAACCGCACTCTTGAGGATATGTCTAGGACAATGCTTTTAGAAAATAATTTGCCAAAAAGTTTTTGGGCTGAAGCAGTAAACACTACAAATTATATTTTGAATAGATGTTTAATTCGCCCTATTTTGAAAAAGACTCCTTATGAACTCTTTAAAGGAGTAAACACTACAAATTATATTTTGAATAGATGTTTAATTTGCCCTATTTCAAACCCTTTGGATGTACTTGTTTTGTTCATAACAATGGCAAAGATAATCTTGGGAAATTTGATGCACGTAGTGATGAAGCTATATTCATTGGATATGCTTCAAATAGAAAAGCTTATCGTGTCTATAATAAACGTACCAAAATTGTTGAGGAAAGCATTCATATCATTTTTTATGAAAGCAATAATGGTACTTTAAGTGAAAGTTTTGCAAATCTTAATCTGAATCAAAGAGAAGATCATAATTCGGATGAAGAGGAAGATCCTAAAAATCGAGACAAGAATATGCAGGAAAAGATTCAAGATACCGAAGAAAACCCTCAAGACCTTGAAACACACCTTCAAGACCTTGAAACAGGAAATTGTGATAACATAACTCCGCTTCAAGGGCTTGAAACTCAACTTCAAGGCCTTGAGATTGGACCGACAGGTAATATACCAACGGTACCTGAATCTAGTCAAACATATGAAGATCAACCTTCTAGATCTGCTCCATCGGTCAAAAGAAAAAAAGTTGAACACTCCTCATATCATCCACAAGAGAATGTGATCTCAGATCCAAATGCTTGAGTTCAAACTAGATCTAAAGTGAACAATCTATGTACCTTCTCCGCTTTTGTTTCGCTTGTTGAGCCAAAGAACTACGTTCAAGCTCTTCAAGAACCTGATTGGATCATTGCCATGCAAAATGAATTGAATGAATTTGAGAGGAACAAGGTATGGACTCTTACTTCAAGACCAAAACATCAATCAATTATTGGCACGAAATGGGTCTTTCGAAACAAATTGGATGAAAGTGGCAAAGTCATTCGAAATAAAGCACGACTTGTAGCACAAGGCTATAGCCAAGAAGAAGGTATTGATTATGAGGAAACTTTTGCTCCAGTTGCCAGGTTAGAAGCCATGTATGCTACTTGCATTTGCATCTTTCATGAGCATAAAAATTTTTCAAATGGATGTAAAATGTACTTTTCTAAACGGCTTCTTAGAAGAAGAAGTCTACGTTGCTCAACCTCCTGGTTTTGAAAATGATGAATTTCCATATCATGTTTTTAAATTAGACAAAGCTCTTTACGGTCTTAAGCAAGCTCCTATGAAAGATTGTCTAAATATCTTCTTGAAAACAATTTCAAAAGAGGTTTGATTGATAAAAACATTTTTTATCAAAACTAGAGGCAACGACATTCTAGTAGTGCAAATCTATGTTTATGATATATTTTTCGGTGCTACTAATGATTCCCTCTGCAAGGAATTTATAAATATTATGTGCAGAGAATTTGAAATGAGCTTAATGGGAGAGCTAAATTTCTTTCTTGGACTTCAAGTTACACAAACAAAGAAAGGAAATTTTCTCAATCAAAGCAAGTATACTAGAGACTTGCTTAAGAAGTACAAAATGGATCAATCTAAGGTTGCAAAGACTCCTATGAGTTCAACACTTTCGCTAGACCATGACAAGAATGGCAAAAGTGTAGTACAAAAGGAGTATCGAGGTATGATCGGTTCATTGTTGTATCTAACTGCTAGTCGTCTTGACATTATGTTTAGCGTGTGCATGAGTGCAAGATTTCAAGTTGATCCTAAAGAGTCACACTTGATAGTTATGAAAAGAATTTTTCGGTATCTAAATGGCACTAAGGATCTAGGGTTATGGTACCCACGTCAAAGCTCGTTTCATCTAGTTGGTTATTCAGATGCAAACTTTACAGGTTATAAGGTCGATAGAAAAAATACTTTTGGATGTTGCCAATTCTTAGGGTCATCTCTAATTAGTTGGCACTCCAAGAAGCAAAACTATGTTGCCCTATCCACAACTGAAGCTGAATATATAGCTGCAAGAGCCTGTTGTGCACAAATTCTTTGGATTGCTCAACAACTTCGTGATCTTGGCTTTGACTTGAAAGGTATTCCTATAAAATGTGATATTACTAGTGCTATTTCTATAACCAAAAATCATGTGCAGTATTCAAGAACTAAGCATATTGATGTAAGACATCACTTCATACGTGATCATGTTGAGAAAGGTGATGTTTCGATTTCTTTTATCTTAACTAACTTACAGTTTGCAGATATCTTTACCAAGCCTCTTCCTGAGGAATAATTTAATTTTATTATATTGGAGCTTGGTATGTTGAACAAGGAAGCATCAACATAGGGGGAGTAAACGAGCTTAATTGTTCCTACGCATGCAGCCCAATTGATGTTTTCAAGGGCCTTAAAATAAAATTCAAGGGGCCTTGAAACATATTTCAAAGGGTATATTAAATTTACGGATCTTGTAAGAATTAATATCTTTTAGATATTTCAATTCTTAAAATATTTTTAATAAATCTTTTGTTTGAAAATTTTGAAAAAGATTTGCTATTATTGGTTTTTATAGGTCTTTTAAAAACTTGATTTTCTCAAAGATTTTGTTATTTCCTTGTTAAAAGGACCTACTTTCTCTTTCTTTTTATTCTTTCACAAGAAACCCTATTTCAAAATCCTTTGATTTCTCTCTCAAACTTCCCTCATGGCACCCAGAAGCAAGAGATCTACTCATCCAGCTCCCAAAAAGAAAGTTGTTCAGAATTCCTCAATTGTTAAAGAAGAAAAATCTTCTGAAGATCTGGATACATCTTAGACGACCGGTCTTCCCTCATCATGGTTCGTTAATTTTCAAGCTTTTGGATCTTGGCTTGATGGTTTTCACAATCGACCGCTGTGCATGTGTAATTTGGTGGATACTAATTTTCTTGATACCCTCAAAATACCCTGCATAGACAAGCTGAAGAGTTCGATTATCTAGAAGGTTCTAAACCCTGGAGATTTTGCTTTTCCACGACTCACGAGACTATTCTATGTTAATCTCACCACAAAAAGGGACAAAGGATGCATCACTCTTGAATCTTCAGTCAAAGGTACTCCGATTTCACTCAATCCTTCTATTCTAAGTGAGATATTTGGAATTCCTACAGATGTTGTATTCAACTATCCTTCAATATCAGAGAGTGTTCGTATTGCTAAGGAGAATTTTCTGGTTCCAAATTCAACCTCACGTTAACTTACTCATACATCTCTAACCTTAGAGGCTAATATAGTGTTTACCATACTGGTTCGATGTGTCGTTCCTCGTGCAAACTCAAGAGAGCTGCTGACTGATCAATCTCTGGAATTAATTCATTTTCTTATGTCTGATCTGGACATTGATGTGCCTAATCTGATTCTCAACCATATGATGCATTCTGTCAATTCTAAGAGACTTATTCCTTTGTCTTATGGAAATTTGTTGCCTAAGGTCTTTGATTATTAAAAAATTGACACATCCTCTGAGGAAAGACAGTCTATTACCAGCAAAATTGATGAGAACTGCTTAGAACGTCTGGGAATTAAGAAAACTCTTGCAGGAACATGGACTTTAAAAGGAAAAGGAACTACTCAAAATCCAAATGAAGAAGTCAAACCTTCTCCTACACCAGAAATCGGGTTAGAGGGTTGTAAAAAAGAAATAGCTTGTCTAAATAGTGAATTATCTGATTTTTAGTTTGACACCAAGAGGAGAATGAATACAAATTTTGAGTTTCTAGCTACCATAAATGCTAAAGTCAATGAAATGTATTTGATGAATGCTCTTACATTGACTACAATGGGAAGCATTTTGCTCATACCTGAAGATGTAGCTCAACATACTCAAGAGAAGGTTGAGAATGTGCTGATGAATTGTAAAAGGCGTGTACAGAATAAATCAATTCTGTATCCAACTCATGTTGAGGCAATGTTCTTGCCCAAGGTTGAGTATGAAGTAGTTAAGAAGAGAAGAGCTGAAGAAAAGAGAAGATGTTTGGCAGCTGAAATGGATGATTGGCGTTTTAAGAAATCTTCATCCAAAGGAAAGAGGAAGTTCTATGAGGAGAATTAAGCTGACTGGTTATTCTGAAAATCTTTCTATGTGGTTTGTGAAAATACTATTTTGGGTCTGTAATTGTATTTTAAACTTTCGTGCTTTGACTGTTTTTTCTCCCTTGTTGAAAGACAAAGGGGGAGAAATATGATCCAACATTTTGATATACTACATTCTGCTTTTTTAGTTTTGATTTTTATATGCATTGCTAAACTAACAAATGTAGGTATGATAAAACATTTGTGTTGTCTGCCATCAAGGGGGAGATTGAAAACTCCACCTTGATTAAAATGTTTTACAGGTGTTGATGATGGAAGACTTAACACAAATGTGGTAGTTGGATACACTAACAATGTATTGATTATATTCTCTAGATGCTTGGTTGGTTTGAATTCAGTGCAGGTTTTATCAAAATGGCAAGGGCCTTGGTATGGATTTCAAGGGCCTTGAAATATAACTCAAGGACAAGGAAGATAGCGTTTACAAAGGGACGATCTCAAAGGCCTTGGAGTTATAGATGCACGAAACAAGGATTCAAATGAGCTGAAGATTTTCCAGGAAGATTTTTCTTAACAGAAAGATCTCATCAACCGAAGAAAGATCTCAACCGAAGTTTAAAGAATCTTTTCAGAAGACTTTCTAAAAACAAAGAGCCGCAAAATATCTTCTCTCTCGATTCAATTGAAGACGAGAAGATCAAGGAGCTAAGGACTCGACGTGTTCTCAGGAGCTGAAGATTTGGAACGTCTACCTTATCTCGAAACAAGAAACGATCTTCATGAAGAAGAAGATTCATCTTCAAACGGTCATCTCTACAACGGCTAGAAGACCTCTCCATAGAAGAGTATAAATGAAGATGATGGTCGAAGAAGACAAAATACACAAGCTTACACAGGAAAACATCTTTACGTCTTCAAGCAACCTAAACATCTTCATTCATTGCTTTTCTTTCTCTCTTTTACGCAAAATTCATATTCCCATAGAGAGAGAAAACACAAGAGCTCCATTGGAAGATCCAAATAGTGTTATACTAGAGTGTTTGTTAGCTAGGTTGAGAGTTGGAGCTAGATCGTAGCATTGGCTACAGTGAGAGAAGAAGGGGATTTCTTCTAGTTTGTATCTAGGACTCTTTGAAGCTGATAATAGATAGTTAGATCCTAAGGCTATACCCTGGGACGGAGAGTAGGCTATTTAGAGCCGAACTTCGTAAACATATCCTCGTTTCGATCTTTTCAATTCCGCACCATATATACTTTACTGTGACTAACTTTGTTTTGCAGGAGCAAGAAGTCAAGGCCCTTGAAATCAAAGTTTCACAAAGAGCACAGATCGACATTAAAGCCCTTGAAAGGAGTTTCAAGGCCTTGAGATTTGATTTGCGAAAAGTTCACATACTCTATTCAACCCCCCTCCCTTCTAGAGTATCTTTTACCTTATTTATTCCACCTACCGGTTCTTCAGAGACAATCTCGCCCGAGATTTTAGCCGAGATCTTCAGAAAGACGAGAATAAAAGTCGAAATCCCGATCCAACAAGCTAGAAAAACTCGTCTCAGCCGACACCATCTCGCCCTTTGAATTAGCCTTCAAAAGATAATATAGGGAGCACTTCTAACTTTTTTTTACGTTCTAGAGATATTGTATGCTATAAATGACAAGGTAGAGATCATTATATGAGGGATTTTCCTAATAAAAGAGTTTTATTTCTCATTCAACAAGGATAATATGAAAGTGAAGAAGAGCATGATAATGATCATACCCACCTTAATACATTGCATGAACATAACAGTGCTAGTGATATTGATGAAAGTTATGAATATGAGCGTGGAGAATCTTTAATTGGTAGGAGAACTTTGCATACTAAGATAACACCATGTGAGGATAATCAAAGATAAAATCTTTTTTATTCTAGAGGTCTTGTTCAAGGAAATGTGTGTAATATGATTATTGATGGTGGTAGTTGTTGCAATATTGCTAGTGATGAGTTGATCAATAAATTGCATATCATTACATTTTATCATCTTATACAATATAAGTTGCATTTGATGAATGATTGTGGTAAATTAAAGGTGAATAGGCAAGCTAGAATTACCTTTACTGTAGTTAAGTGTGAGGATACTATTGTGTGTGATGTTGTGCTCATGCAAGCATGTCATATTCTATTAGGACGTCCATGACAATTTAATAGAAAAGTCAAGCATGATGAATTTACTAATAAGCATTTATTTGAGTTCAATAGAAACACAATTACCCTTAAGCCTATGACTCCTTTACAAATTGTAGAACATTATGAAAAAAGAAAGAACAACGAAAGGAACGGGAACGAGAAACACACTCCAGAGAAGAAATCTCGGCCAAAGATGTGAAATCTTGCTTGAGAAATACAAAATCTCGCCCCAATGTAGGAGATTCTCACTCCAGTGCCAGACCTCATCCTAGTTCATCAAAATCTCGGCCTAATGAATAAATCTCGCCCGAGTAACCACCGAGATTCCTTCTGCTGAGACTAATCGAGTTCTTTTAGCATCCAAAAGGGAGTTTATTGATGATTATATCCCTTTGGATATTATTCATATGAGTATATGTAAAAGCCTAATGACTTTGAGTGATGAGTCAATGCTACCTTACCTCAAAATATTTTGAAGTTATTCTTATGAGCCTATGTATCGACATCTCATTCCCCGTTTGAGTGATATGCTAGATGAGCTTAGTGGATCTACTTTATTTCGAAAATTGATCTTAAAAGTGGATACCATCAGATTCGAATGAGAGAAGAAGACGAATGAAAGACAACATTCAAAACTAAGTTTGTTCTTTTATGAGTTGTTGGTTATGTCATTTGGTTTGACTTACGCTCCTAACACTTTCATGAGATTGATGAATCATGTCTTACGTGGTTTCATTGGAAAATTTATGGTTGTCTACTTTGATGACATTCTCGTCTACAACAAATCACTTGAGGAACATGAGGAACACTTGAGGGAAGTACAAGGAACTCTTAGAAATGAATCTTATGTGGTAATATTAAGAAATGTCAGTTTAGTACTAACCAAATTATTTTCCTTGGATTTGTAGTGTATACAAGAGGTCTAGAAGTGGATAAAGAGAAGATTATGGTCATATCATGCGTAATCACCGATTTTGCAAAGTGAAAAACAATAACTAAAATGACTCCCAAAGTGGAAACTAGGATCCATTTCAAGTTTTAATTTGAGAGACAATATCAGTTTTGCAAACCCTATGTATAATTGAGTTTTGTCTTGACCCCAAAATACGTGATCATCGGTTCTATTAACGGTTTAAACAACTTACATTTCGGAATCTTGCGTAATTGACATGCCGACTATTTTCATTCCGGAGCATGTATGCATAATAGACTACTTCATGTAATTGACTTAATCGTGATTACACATTTTGTCTGCCTAACTAGGAAGACAGAATCCGTCTACTGGTTTTAGGCATGTCATGCGTGATCGCTTCTCTCTTTTGAAAAATCATTTTTAAAAGAACTTCAATTAGTTGGGCTAGCCCTGATTAGCCCAAACATGAGAGTCCGGCCCATGATTGCAACCCGCGAAGGACCGCACCGACTGTCGATCGAAGATTCCAAGGAGCAATGCGTTTATCCTCCCCTTCAGCGAAGGGGAATTCGCGAACGACTGGAATTTGCAGCGGAATCGGGGTGCTAAAATTGGCTTAATGCTTCTCCAAATTCCGGTGAGGGTTTACTGGAATTCAGTTTTGTAGCTTTGTTTACAGTTTCAGGTTCAAGATGACGGGATGGGATGAGGAAGACGAAAACCTAGCTCAATTCCTCGAATCTGAAGTCCTATCCGGGGAATCTACTCAGGTCCCGCTACCTTCTTCATTTTCTTTTTTCTTCTTTAACTTATTCCAAAATTGATGTGTTTGTGTGGTCGCTGGACTGATGATCGAGGTGCGACCTTTGATTTGTTTCTTGCTTTCTAGGCGTAAGCTGTCTATTTATATTATCTATCAAGTTTTCTTCCGCTGTTTATGAATTCCTTTGACATTGTGCTTAGTTTAGGTTCAGTTTGTTTCTGTTCTCACTCATATCACTACAAATTAGATAACCAATCAAGTAGCGGATGTATTTGTATTTTTAAGTGTGATCTTTTTTGAACAATGGGTTCATGTGGCATCTAGGACGGCATAGTGCACAAGGTTTGACATTTGTGTATGACTGGATGGATGAGTTGGTCATCAGGGTTTATATTGATGGAAAGATAAAGAGTTCCCACATTTTGTAATGCTTTCCTTGTAGTATCCACATACTCAATACTCTGCTATCCTGTGTCTATCAGAGCAGGCATTTAAGGTCAGTTGTTGATGAAAATAGCAATTCACTTTCTGACTTATTGGTATCGTGCTGTCGTATAGGATGATGAGGGTACTGAAGAAAAGGAGAGACCAGCAAAGAGGTTTTGTAGAGACAACGATAGCTTGGACTCCAGAAGTGCAGTTGTTGATGGAACTACCAAATCTAACAATGCCACTACAAGCAAAACTGTACAGGGATGTTGTAATAGAAATGTAACTAAGATGGAAGTGAAAAGGATAGAGAGTGGGATATTAAGTAAGGTTCCTCCGGAGCTCTTTCATCATATCCTCAAGTTCCTATCTTCTGAGGTTTGTATTCTCTCTAGTCTCTTTTGTGTAATAATATATTGGGCCTGCTCGGTGAACAATCACAAATTCTATAATTCCTCCATATCATCCCCATAATCTTACACTATGGGTTGGAGCTATAGGGGGAATTCATCCCCTTGATGCCCATAAGTCCATCTGTTCCCATAAATCACCCCCCCCTAACAGAACACACCCATTGTCTTTGTTTTACCACTTTTGTTTGCTTTTAAACACAATTTAACCTTATGGAGTTCTTGTTTATCTGTAGGAATACATAAGAAAATAACATATCTTCCATCCATCTATTTTTATGATATCATATGCCGTTTCTATAGCAGTGTCTGATGTATACCTTCGTGTTGCACATTATAATCTACAGGACCTAATTTCATGTTCTGGAGTCTGTACATTCATGAATCATGTGGCAGCTGATGAATCTTTATGGAGACGCTTGTGAGTATAAGTCCTCCCTTCATTCATAACATTCTAGTAATGTTGTTTCTTCTTCATTGCTGTAACAAAAGACATCTTGCGCATTTTTATTCTCAATCAGTGGCCTCCCTTTTTTCCTGGATATGAAAAGAAAGAGACTGACTGACTTAGATTTTGAGTCCTTGATATTTATAATTATCATGATGTGGGTTTGATATGCTTGTAGCAACTAATTTTAACTGTTTCCATTTTTCAATTCTATACTTAATTTTCCAAATTTGTACTCCTATAATTGAATTGCCCAATTGTAAATTTTGTTCTTGGGTTGATTAAACTAGGAAAAATTGCAAAAGGTAAACACTTTTAATTGTTGTCAACAGCAATTTGATTATTCGACTACGTGTGCATTAAGCGTCTTAGATCATATCTTTGGTAGCAGTTTAGGTGAATGGGGGTGCATGGCTTAGCCTATCACAAACTCGAGTTGTTTGGAACATTTTTCATGAAAATAATCTAAATTGGATTAAATCCCAATGGCAAAGTCAGTGTAACGTTTTGCACTTCACTAATTGTTTCCTTATCCACTTAACAAACTAAAGTTGGTGGCATTTTTTGTAAACCTCTCTTTAAAAGTATTGCCCCAAGATAAAACCTAAAATTTTATAGATGGCCTTAAGGGGTGAATAAAAAGAGAGGCTTTGTGCAATTGAGTTTCTTAAACAAAGAAGGATTTATTATTCCTATGTGTATGTGTACATGTATTTATGAGGTTATCATGGGTATTCTAAGAATGTCATAATCCTCCCTTCAGATTATTAAGTTCCGTATAGCTTTCGATGATAAGTTATTTTGGTTAAATGGTTAAAGTGTAAAACCATATAGCACATTGGTATTTCATTGAAACGTAGCACTACCTTGGCTAGCTCGTTGCAAATTTTCAAGCATTAATAAAAAGGTGAAAGAAAATTCCAACTATGCAACAATCACGATCCTTTAAACTATAACTTAGTTTAGAATCGTGATAGAAACAGGGACGCTTCACCTTGTCGGTTTTCAACATGTCATCTTAGTTGTGTGATACCTTTTGTTTTGGCCTATGCCACTGTTATTTATTCTTTATTTAGTTGTAAAGCGGTGCCAATGAGAGTAGTGTGTCTCTCAATTTTCTTTTCAATGTGCAGGTACTGTTTACGATGGGGCTTGTTGTCTTCTGCTAAAAAGCTGCGTGAATGTGCTTGGAAAACCTTGTATATCCGGGTATCCTACTTCTGTTGATGACGTGACTTGATAAACGTGTGATTTTCTATTGGTGTATATCTCTAGATATCAAATAGTTAAATGTTTCATGCAAAGAAATGACAATGCATAATCCTCTGTACATTGTAGTTTGTTTGTGGAAATTATTTGGCCTATCTAATTCTTATTGATAAATATTTTCACTATTGTAGCGAGATGAAGAAGATCTGATTGAATATACAAGGAATTGTCAACCTGAGTTTAAAGAGTATTACATTCAAATGCATTCTGCAAGACGAAGTGAAGCGCCTCTGCCTTCACAGGTAACTAGTTTTCATCTAAACTATTGTCTATGCATGTATAATGGAGTGGAAAAAGAGTGTAGTAGAGAAGAGTGAACAAGTTTGTAGGATACTCAATACTATGTACAAAATGTACTCAATACTATGATGATACGGTTGGATTTAGGGAGATATTAAGAAAAAGGATATTTCAATATTAAAGATATTATATCTATTAGATTTAGGATAGTTTATATTTTCTAGTTTATAGCTTTGAGATATCTTTACTTTCAGTTAGGATATCAGTTTTATATTTTCCTTTGTTAATTAGCAGCCTATATATATGGCCTTTAGGATGAAATAAAAGATAAGCAGAATTATAATCAAAAGGAGGCTAACGTTAAACCAAGATGGTTTACACGTTATACCTAGGAAGAGGCTCTGTCTAGGACGAGTCTACTTTCATCTATCCATCATTCCACTTTCATCTATCCATCAATCTACTTTCATCTATCCTTTTATCCACAAATCACTCGTGTCTCTTATCTGAGATTCGATCCTACATCCGGGACCGTAACAACTTGGTATCAGAGCTAGATCTCATGGGTGACATGGAACATTTAGCAGCCAAGTTAAAGGCTTTTATGCAAGACATGGATACTCGTCAGAAAGCATTAGAAGGGCATTTGACAGAACTGTCAAATTCTTTTCTGGGAAAAGGAAAAGGTTCTAACAACATAGGGAGCTTGGGGTCCCTTGGATTGGAAAATCTCAAGCAAAAAGGGTCTGTTGAAGAGTATGAATGTCAGTTTCAGCAACTATTGGCAAGAAGTTCTGGTGTGACCACGCAGCAACAGGTACACCTATTTATGGCGGGATTGAAAGAGGAAATCAAGGCTGACCTGGAACTTCAACAACCGGGGAATCTCAGAATCGCAATTGTTTTGGCCCAAGCGTTAGAGCGGAAGAAAATGGTTTCACAAGGGGCTGTGATCAAGCTGCAACTTGAAAAGACAACGAGCATTGACCAAGACAACGCTGCAGAGGTTGAAATGCCACTAATCCTCTACGAATTGAACCAAAATGTCTCTACTGTGCAGTCTAGGATGCAGTTATCAGGAGGGGACAGAAGGGATGATTTCTTGAGCATGGGTATTTGCCAGGAGTTATGTGCGCCTGCTGAATTATATACTTTACTGTCACCGGAGTTTTCTGGTGGACCAATTTTGTGGGATTTTAGTTCCTCTAATGAATCCTTCCTAAACAGAAAATCAGGCTTGTGGAAAGGAGACATTCCACGGTGGAAACCAGAGCTTAGTTTGATGCAAATGCAGGAGGATGAGACATGGAAACCAGGTGCACGCTCCCAAGGAATTGATCAAGAGTTTGAGTTTGAGGACAAACTCAAAATCGAGAGGAGATGTGATGATACGGTTGGATTTAGGGAGATATTAAGAAAAAGGATATTTCAATATTAAAGATATTATATCTATTAGATTTAGGATAGTTTATATTTTCTAGTTTATAGCTTTGAGATATCTTTACTTTCAGTTAGGATATCAGTTTTATATTTTCCTTTGTTAATTAGCAGCCTATATATATGGCCTTTAGGATGAAATAAAAGATAAGCAGACTTATAATCAAAAGGAGGCTAACGTTAAACCAAGATGGTTTACACGTTATACCTAGGAAGAGGCTCTGTCTAGGACGAGTCTACTTTCATCTATCCATCATTCCACTTTCATCTATCCATCAATCTACTTTCATCTATCCTTTTATCCACAAATCACTCGTGTCTCTTATCTGAGATTCGATCCTACATCCGGGACCGTAACACATAACTTTGCAGGTTTGTGTTCAAGAATGGAGTGGAGAGTTCAAAGTAGAAAATTATACATGCTGTTAGGGTGATAATATCGTGGAGTAGGTGTATATTAGATTGTGAGAATATATTGGAACTAGGCAGCTAGAAACAGCTAAGTTTGTAGGATAAATTTATATTGGAAAAGATTTGTAGGAGTTGAACAAGCTCATATAAGGGTGCTGTGCGGTCAAATAGGTGTCTTGAAAATTGGCAACAGTAGTTTCAAGAAGAGCCAAGTCATTAAAAGTCCATAAAGTAAGAGCGAGCAAGCAATATATTAGAAGGAAAATATGCAGGAGCAAGTTGAAGTCTGCAAAAGGCGTAGTATTAAATGAATGCCAACTATATAGGGGAAACAATGTACAAATTCATGGAAGAAACTATATATAGAAGAATGTATGATACAATCTTATGAAGATGTTATTCAAGTTTATACAAATTAGGTACGACGTAGAACACATCGAAAAGTTTGCAGATAAACGTGTAAAGAGAATAAAAAAAAAGATGTATAACATTGAGATACAGCTTAAAAAAGACGGCTTATGCAAGAGAAAATTCTTAATAAAGTTAATGAAGGCTACGATGACATTTCTTGATTTTCAATAGAAATGTCTTGCCAACTGAATCTTTGTCCCCGTTCAAAAGAGAAGACAGCAAATGAGATTTGGATTATGCTGGATACCAAGTTTGAGAATTAAATAGGAAAACTATGTGCATTATTATAGGCTTGTATCTGCTAATGACAATATGAATAACAAATCTATAAGCCTAAAAGCCGAATAAGGTGACATATCAACAACTATGTAAACCACATCATCATTTTAACTAAAATTATGCAGCAAAATAATCTATTCATTGCTATTAAATGAGATTTATTTAGTTATAAAGCTAATTAGGATAATTTTCAGTGTACTCACTGTATCTGCCTTAAGAGAAAATATAATCAAGATATTATGTGCTAACACTTCTATTTCATCATCTTTATAAAGAATATAAATGGTGTTATATAGAATATTATTTAAATTATGATATTATAAACCCATAAATTAGGAAAAAGTTTATGAATATTTGATTTATTTATTTTTTATTTCTAAAAGGATTATATTATATAGTAAGTACCGATTGATTATTTACAAAATCAAAACTTCTAGCTTTTTAATATAATTTTTCATTTATATAGTTTGTTTGATTTAAATTATATGATTTATGAGTGGCTTGCAATTATTTGCATACATTAACAACAACTAACCTCATATATTAAGTTTATAAAACTTTATTTGTTATCTTATCGCTTGAAAAAACTTATATATATATATATATATATATATATATATATATATATATATATATATATATATATATATATATATATATATATATATATATATATATATATATATATATATATATATATATATATAACCACCCTGTGTAAAATATGGGAAATCAAACTAGTTTATAATACACAAAATTATGGTATCACATAAGACACTATTTCATTAATTTGATTGCCATATATTCATTGAATCATTCCTATATCGTTTAATTACTTTTCTTCTTTATGCTTTTGATTTTTTGGGTTGAGAAGTTTTGCTTAGGTACTAGAAGAATATTTGTCTGACCAAAGGATATTTTTGTTGTACGTTCTTGACAAAAGGTGAATGATGATCTACTGATTGTGGATAAAACAGTTGCTGATCAAATTGATATTTGGAAAAGTAGCAAGGGCCTCAACGGTAAGGTTGCAGTTGACCATGCATGCTCTGGAGAATCATGCTCTTACCACCAAATTGGGAATGTCTTTGTATGTGAAAAGACTGGAAATGTTCATGGTAAGATATCTTCACCATTGGAGGTCGTCTTCCCCTAAAAAATAGGTGGATAACATTTTATTATTTCATGCTACTTATGGGCATACATTTTTGTTGGATGGGCTTGAAGAATTCCTACTAACCCATGAACAATTCTTCAACCTCCTTGCAGTTTGTGACGAGACATGTCGAGAAGTAATTTTGGATCCTGAAAATGAACTTTGGGTTTGCAGAGTGTCCGGACGCTGCTTTGACACCCTGCTTTCACCAAGCGAGATGGGATCTGATGCGGTAAGTATGATTGCGAAATCCGGGTTCTATTTGACTTGCTTACTCTAACTATGTTATTCTTATTTTGAGTAGTAGACAGCTGTTTTCTCTGCATCCATATTCCACATTCTTCATGATATTGATGAACTGTATAGATATGCTTTTTAATATTTAAGAAATTTTTTACGACTCTGAGATTTGTTACGAATTATGTCTAGTTTACAGACTGTTTTTTATACCAACTTAAATGTGTCCGACTTATCTTGCTTGATAATACATGTATTATAACATCGAGAAATGTGTCCGATTTGTTTTCTTCAGGTAGGGCTCGTTTGGTACGAATTCCATTGAATTAGGAATTGGTATTGGAATGAGTCATGCCCATTGCTCGTGTTTGGTAAGACGGAAGCTAAATAAAAATGATTTCACGACCTTGATCCCAAATATAAAAGGAGGGTTTGATCCATTCCAAGATATTACCAATTCCAATAATAAACCCACATGTGTATATCTATATATTCATAATATCTTTATTATACTTAATTATTTAATTTGATAAAATTTAAAATATTTTTTTTTCTCTAAAACATTCACCTATCAATTAATTGAAGTATCTTTCAATAAACTTATAAAATTATTATTTTACAAAACTATTAAATCAATCAATTAACTATAGTAAGGGTATTTCACCTGGTGTAATATATAACCAAAGAGTAAAGCAATATAAGTGGTTCAATTTGACAAATTAGATTTTATAAGGGGTTTTTTATTTTAAAAATATTATAAGATGATTACTAAAAAACGCATTATAAAATATTTTGCTGCAAATCTTTGTTTTTTGACAATACTAATATAATATGATTAATCATTCCATAACTCATATAAAATCTATACCAAATTTCAAGAATCATTCCTTTCAATGTCATATCAAACACCAAGTATCAAGGAATGATTTATTCCACTCTTTATTCCATTCCGGTTCTTGATTCCAACCCTATTTTTGCAGTCTTACCAAACGAGCCTCAAGTCTTTTTAGATCCTTTTCATTGTTTAGTTAACGACTTAGCCGTAATGCTTGTTTTCTGTTCGCTTCTCTTTCATTTTCTTTTCTAATCCTCTCCATTGAAAGTATGTAGAGTTTTTCAATGATCTAATAGCAGGACTCTAACGTTCCATTTCTTTGGTTTTCTGACACAGGAACAGCAGTTGATTGGTGCAATGGATGAAGCTGAGCCATTTATGGGAGCAGGCCGTTTCGGTATATGACTCAACTCCACGTCTTGCCTTTTTGTTTAAAATTCACATTTGGCCTTAAAAATACTCATGTGATTCAACTGTTTGTGGCAGCACGCGCATATCTACTGGGTTACAGCTGTGCTGACGAGAAGGAGCTTGAAGCTGCGTTGAGGTTTTGCTGAGCCGATCATTGCTAAAAGTGACGTGGTGAGGTGTTAGAATCTTAGTTATAACTCAAAGTTGTCTGAAGCTACTTTATACATATGGCAGAATCGTCTGTCCTGCTAGGCCTCATGGGAAAGTGGTATTGGTTGTTGGAGCTTCGAGGTCATGTGTCTATGTATCACTTTGCAGGTTTTCATCAGTAAATTTATGAATGCATGCGTATGTTTGTAATCTGATAATAATCTGTGATACTCGTTTGTGCGCAACTGCTTTTAGTGCCTAATTTTGGTGTCCTGTTAATTTTGTTCATAGGCGAAACTTATGGGGCTGAGGTTATTAGTTATAATTTTAAAGTTAGGCAGAATCTGCGATATTGATTGCGTTCTGAGTTGATGATATTTCTAAAGAATTGTATGGTCGTGCTTGAACCAAATAACTGTGCAGGGAAACGTAAGACACTCCCGTGGGGTTCTCACTTTCGTGCTTCCGCATCCTTCGTCTACCTCATCATCGGTACAATCATATCAAGGTAATCATATTTCCATGTTCTCTGGATTTAGCACATTCATTCTCTGATAGAATAGAGTTGCTGCGTGGAAATTGTGGATGTAGTAACAATACAAAATGTCAGTGTAGCAAACCTAGAGTGTATCAAGGTGCCCTTTTTGGTTGAAGCCCTTGTTACAGTCTCGGAAGTAAGATCGAAATCTCAGATAAAAGACACAAGTAATTTGTGGATGATAGGATAGATGAAAGTGAATTGATGGATAGATGAAATATAGACTCGTCTTAGACATAGCCTCTTCCTAGGTATAACGTGTAAACCTCTTTGATTAACGTTAGTCTTTTGATTATATTTCTGCTCCTTTATTTCATGTTAAAGGTTATATATAGGCTTCTAATTAACAAAGGAAATATATTATTGATATCTAATCGACATTAAAGATGATCCTAAAATATCTAAAAGACAATCCCAACTGTACATCTCCTATGGAGTTTGTCCTCTAACTGAAACTCTTGATCAATTCCTTTGGAGCATGCACCTGGTTTTCATGTTGCATCCTTCTGCATTTGCATCACCTAAGCTTTGGTTTCCACCGCGGAGTGTCTCTTTTCCACAAATTGGTCCAATAAGTGTAGCAAAATCTTGTGATTATAAAGTATAAAATCCAGCAAACACTTATTTTAGCAACAAGAAGTGACTACTCATTGCAAATACCCATGTGTAGGACATTATCCCTTCTACCCCATTGTATGTTGTACAATGGGTAAGGCTGTCAAAAGTTGATCCGATTCGTGAAAACGACCCAACAAACCCGAATCCGATCCGACACTGGACTTTTTTTAAAAAAGAAAATACCCGGAACCGACTTGCTTCATATTGATTTAACCCGAAATAATAAATAATCCGAACGGTCGAACCCGAAAATGACCCGGAGTTTGATAAAACCCAAGTAGAATAATTCGATAACGACCTGACAACCCGAAGTAACCCGATAGCCCAGAGAAACCCGACCCTAGATGACTCGATAGGCCGAAGTAACCCAATAGTTCGAAGTAACCCGACTCGAAATGACTTGATAGCCTGAAGTGACCCAACCCGAAATGACCTGTTAGCTCAAAGTAACTCGATTCCAGATAACCTTGATAATGTGAAGTAAAATAATGTGATAATATGCAGTATGAACTATGAAGTAATCCGAGCAAAATGACATGTTAATTCGGAGTAAACTGATAAAAAAAAATTACACAACTAAAACCTAAAATTTTAAATTTATAATACTTTTACATGTATCATAAGTTCATTACTCTTATATGCATAGAATTTTTCTCGTTTCATCTTTTATTTTTATCTTACAAAATAAAAAATTATTCAATTTAAATTGATAGAATTAAAGTTTTGAGTTAAATGATAATTTGACATGATTTATCAAGAGAGAAAATATATATGTATTTATCAATAAATAGGGTCATTTTACAAATAATTAGTAATACATCGGCTATATTTAATGCATATATTAAATAAACAAATTCTACCTAAATAACATTCAATATCATGTTTAGAACATTAACAATTCTAACAAAATTAAGTAGAATTGATAAATTCATATGGAGAACTAAAGATGAAGACATCACAATATGATAAGTTTAAGTTACATATTTTTGCGTCTTGATAAAAGCGGTGCTATGTAACTCTAAGTTCAAATGTATATTAAAAGCTACATCGTTGATCCATATGACCAAAAGGCTATCCATTGTTCTACAAGTAATCTCCAATATAAGGTGTACATATCACATAAACGAAAAAAGAAGAAGCAATTAGCATCATAATAATAGATCAATCAGTAAATGAGATACCAAGTTATCAATTTTGTATGTCTAAATAAAGAAGGAGGAACTCATCTCTTAAGTCATTGGAGATGAAAATAAATAAAGGTAGGAGATAATAAGAATTTGTAAGTAAATTCATAAATCTTATGAATTGTTGAAACTACACGTACCTCGGTAATGAGAACAAGTTCAACCAACCTAAAGAACTTTCATTGTCACACTAAATAACATATTATTTATGAATAAGTCATAACATACATAATCCGTTGTAGACAGCCTCACTAAAACTGCTCTTGACTCGTCCGGGGTGAAATTTGTTCCAACAAAATATTAAATTAAAATAAAGTACGATAAACTAAATAACAAACAATCAATATACATTAACAATCATTTACCATCAAGTTTTGTCAACCAATTATTGGTTGTGACTAGCACTTCAATGTTGTCATCTGTAAGAGAGCTTCACCATTTGTTCAAGATTCTTCCTCCAATGCTAAAAGTTGATTCAGATGCAACTATTGTAACTGGAATAGCCAATATGTCTCGTGTCATACGTGAAAGTGTAGGAAAATGTGGAGAATTGTGTTTCCAGTAAGCAAGGACATCGAAATCATCTCGACCTTCATCCAAATACAAATCCAACTCATTTTTGAACTTCCATACGGATCATATAACTCAAATTCCTACTTGAAAAGTAGAAGTTAACATTTCATTTATATAGGTAATAAAAGATAAATAAACTAACTACTGAAACTACGTACCTCAATGTTTTCAAACTGAATTTCTTTTTCAATTCTAATTTCTAAATGAGTAGAAAAGTCTTCTACTGCATCTACATCTTTTAGATACTCCTTGCAAAGATCATCCAACTGTTGGCGCACAACCTTAACCAATTTATCGGCTTTAAACCATCCATGTGTCCTAGTGAAAGCAAATTTCATAAAACTTAACTTCCGTTGTGGATAAAAAAGAACACCAAATACAAGAACCATGTCATAGTCTTCCCAATATTTCTAATATTTCACCAACATTTCAGCTGTAGCAGTTGTAATCTCAGTCTCAACATCATTACCATATCGATCTTTTTCATATTTCATTTTCATTTTCAAACGTGATACTTTAAAGTAAGAGTATCCACCATGAACCGTGATACTTTAAAGTAAGAGCATCCATATGAGATAATTAAGATGTCGGCCATAAAACAACTCTCGTAGAAGGGCTCCAACAAAACTTTTATCTTCAAAATTTGATCTCATTCATTTGCATCCACGTGATACTTTAAAGTAAGAGCACCCATATCGTTAAAATAACGATGCAACACCTCACGATACTTGCATGCTCTTTCAATCATAAAAAATGTCGAGTTCCATCTCGTTGGCACATCCAACCATAACCACCAGAATATGTGATACCAACTTGTTTACACAACTCAAGAAACTTTATGTTTCATCCGTTGGAATCATCAATGTACTTGATACTCTCTCTAAGCCTTGAAAGTGAATTTCAATCACCTTCAAACCATTATGAACCGTTAAATTTAATATATGTGCAGCACACCGAACATGGAAATATTTTCCTTTGCATAAAATTCTCTCAGGGTTCATCCTTCAAGTATTCTACCATTTTGTCCATGTTACTTGCATTGTCAACGGTCAAAGAAAACATCTTATTACTAATTTCCCAATCAGAAATGATAGCTTCAAGTTCAACATACATTTCATACCCACAATGAGGAGGACTAACATGCTTAAAAGAAATGACTTTACTATGCAAAGTCCAATTCTCATCAATGTAGTGGGCGGTAACACAAAAATAGCCTCGATGTGTGCATGCACTCTATAATTCTAATGTCAAGCAAACCCTTCCAGGAAGACATTTAACTACATGCAAAATTTGTTTTTTTTTTAATTCAGTATGCATATCCAAACACTCCTTCACTATATTTCTTGATATTGGCTGAACATTGTCATTCAAATACTTAAAGACATTCCTAGTGGCTTCATGCTCAATCCATGAAAAGCTATACCCATGGCTAATTAAAGCCACAACTAATAATCTTCGAAATACTTTCTGATCAATTTCTTTGCCCATGAAGTACCAGTTGGTTTTAACTTCTTATATTCTTTGCAACTATTTTCAAATGTTTGAAAAGAGTAGAAGTACAACCGTGTGAATATGCCTTGCACTTTTTCTCTCAATATTTACATAATTTCCATGGAAATCCAGATTTCTCGTCATCAACAAGATTGAAGTGGTTTCATACCTCAGATGTTCTGTTGCGTTTTCCACCACTCTTTGCTTGCGAAATTTCTACCCCATCATTGACAGCATTTGTTGCATCTACTGATGAACTATGAAATTCTAATACTACACCCGCGTGTAAGTTACGTTGCATTATAGTTGAATCCTACAAGAATAATGTGTGATAATATTAAGTACACAAATTAATAAATCAAACTATAAAATTTTGAGAAAGTGTTTACCTTTAGATGGAAAGTTTGATTCAACTACATCATTTGACCTCTTTCTATTTTCTTAAGAATACACTGTGTCCATTGCAAGCGGAGACAAAAAGACAGATCAAAGGGCTTCAGTGCATCAGCCATCAGGGCAATCAGGGAAACAAAAAAAATGTGAACTATTTAGCATTCAGGGAAATAAAAAGTGAATCAGTGCATTCAGGGAATACAAAGAACATTAGTGCATCAGGACAACAAATATTGACACAAATCCTTCCAACATTAAGAGAACCAATCCAAGTAATAAAAAGAGCTATTTAACACATTTAGGAGAACACATATTAGAAGAGAAGAAGAGAAATCAACATTAGTGCATTAATGCAGTGCATTATTAGGCAGATCAATTATAAAAAAATGAAGGGCTTCACTAAGTTAGGGAGCGAGGCAGGCAAAGGGCATCAGTGCAGAGCAAACCTGAGAGAAGGGCTTCAGTGCTTCAAAGAGTGCAAAACCGGAGAGGACAAGGGAGCGAGGCAGGCGGAGGTATATGCCTTGAGGTGTAGGCAGACGGAGACAGGCATATCTAGTTGCAAAACCGAAGGGCTTCGCTGAGTGCAAAACCGAAGGGCAGGCGGAGGTAGAGGCCTCGAGGCGGCTCAGTCACCGGAGAGGACAAGGGGAGAGGACAAGGGAGCGCGGCGGAGGCAGAGTCAGAGGGGCATAACGGCGTGTAACTCTTGTCCAAAGACCTGAAGGCGCTGATAGGCGGAGCAGGCGGAGGCAGTGTCGCTGCGAGCCTGCAAAATTTTTCCTTGTCGAGGAGGCACTGAGAACCGGCGGAGTCTGAAGGTTGAAGAAGAAAACCTAACGATCCAAATCATCTGTCCCCGATGATGTCCCTTATACTGTCCCTAAATTCCTATTGGTCCAGTAAATCCTATTTTTAATATCTGAACCAAACCAGCAATTAAAGCTTCAATTTTTTATAAATAACTTCGGCCATGTGGACGAATAGGAATTCAGGGACAATACGTTGGGACAACATCAGGGACAGATGATTTGGATTGAAAACCTAATGCCGAGTCCTGACTTCCTGAGTCCTATTACCCTATAGGTTGTAACTCGGATATCCATTTACAGGAACTCAGATATCCATTTATTTTAATTTATTTTTTTAGTTTATTTTTTTAATTTATTTTTTCTCTTGGTACCCTCGAGGTTTTGATTTAAAATGCATGAATATCCGAGTTACAAATTTATTTATTTTAATTTATTGTTTGGATTTTTTCTCTTGGTACCCTCGAGGTTTTGACTTATCCTCTTGGTATTCACGAAGTTTCAAAATTCCTCTTGTGGTACCCTAAGGTTGGGATACTTACCCTCCGTGCCCTTTCTTAATTTTTTCCGTCATCTTTATGAATTGTGTTAACTAAAATTTTAAGGAAAAAAGGAAATCAAAATATATTCTCATTTTTAATGTAAAATTAAAAAAACAAGAAAAAGAAAGAAGAAAACTAGTGTTCTCTCGCACGATAGAGGAAGAAGGATCTTCACCTTGTTGTCGCCCTAGACTTCTCTCGTCAACTCCGACACTTCCGCAGTTAAAGCACTGCCGTCCTCTGTCAGAACTTTGTACAGACTACTGGAAACCAGAACGTCTCGGCGTCTGACTACGTCCAAATTCCGATGATCCACCTCCAGTACTGGCTAGTCCAGTCCTCTGCCTCTTCTCATGACCTCCTGTCTGAGAGAGCTTCTCCTCTGACTCGGCCGGTCTCTCTCGTAAGCAAATGCTCTATCTTGATAGTCTGTCAAGGCATCACAACGGAAACCAACAAGATAAGAGCGTGTAGACTCTCTCAATCTCCGAGAGAACAGATAAACATGTTGATCCTCAGGTGGTGCACACGGACCCAACAAAGATTGATCCTCCTGAAACTTGCTAATGATCTCAATAATAGGGATATCCTTGAATCCAGCCTCGAGAAAATCTTGAAGACGGTCTCTCCTCATAGCTGTAGAGCAATAGCGATCCCTGATCACCGTCTTCATTTGCTCATAGCCGGTGACCTTACTGCGCATGGTCCTCCACTAGGAATGAGTCTGATCCTTCAACAACGTCTGTGTTATGTCGACTCAACGTCGCTCTGAGCAACCAATAGCCTCCAAAGCAAAATCCAGCTGTCCTAGCCACAACTCCACCTCCAATCCAGTCTTCCCTATGAAAGAGGGAACCTTCAGTTGGTTGAAAGCCTTCAACCAATAGTGGGGCCTCGACTTTCTCGCCTCGTCTGGATCTCTGGTGTAACTCTCTGCGAAACCTCAGCTGATCTTGCGGGTACTGGCGGTGCTGGTGTCGGTCCTCTAGTCCAGATAGCCTCCTCAACTCTCTACATGTAATCATGATATGCAGAAGCTCTGATGGATACTCGATCGGACTCGGTGAATTGTGCTCTATGTGCTCCAAACCTAGCAGCGATTCCGTTCCCAACCTCAGGAACAACGGTGGTCGACCCCTTAAACAAAACCCCCTTTTGAAAACGTAGACCCTTGCGGGTTCTGTTTATTTATCTATTCGACCTTTAGAAGATTTCGAGTGTCATTGTTGCCAACCTCCCTCTAATATCATATTGTAACACCCCAAGTTCTGGGAATTTGAAGCGTTATGGGCTAGGACCTCACAATGGGTTCCGTCCCTCATAGTAGCAACGACACAACGGATCTTACAACAAGGCACAAATAAATGAAAACCCAAAACTTAATATAAAACCAAAGGTTATAACAAAAGGAAGAGTACAAGACTCGCAGCCACTACTACATTTCTTACCCTAAGGTAACATTAAACATGTAACATTTTTTAATATTGTTACCTATCTAGTTTCTTGTAACATTTTATAAACGAAGTAATAAAATGTTACGTTTTTATGTACAATGGTAACACTTTTATAAATTTTGTAACTCTTATTTAATAGTAAAAAAAAATGGAGTCAAATGTAACACAATTTTAGCCAAAAATTTGGGGGAATTTTTTGGACCCCCGCGCCGAGGGAATTAAAAGCCTACTAATTTTCCCCCCTTTGGAACCGCAACTCTTTCCTCTCTGTATGTATGTACGCAACTCTTTCTTATCAAAAAGCAACTCACCTTCATCGAATAAAAATCTGAAGACAACTTAAGCTTTATCGCACAAGGTACTATTTATGTGTTTCCTTCATCCTCTTTGACCCTTATCTTAGCACTAATATGTATGTATCAGGTTTATTTGGTGAGTTTATAGTTTACTGCATAATTTAGGGTTTAGGCAAAACCAATCTCAAACCCGATTCCTCTTGTGCTCAGTTTTAGAAGGATTAGTATATAAATATGACTGATTTTGACAGTGTTTCAATTGAAGGGCTCAAGTTCCTAGTCCTAATCATTCTCAGTTGTTATTTCGTCAAGTATTTGGGTTTTGCAATCATAGTATTCTTCATCATATTGTGAGTGCTTGTTGTTAACATTACTAAAGGCACATCTAATCTTGGATTCAAATTGTTTTTTTTGTAATGTTATGTTGTCATGATATGTATGGATTTTTATATGGTCCTAAGGAGACAAATAAATGGTATGCTTATTTAAAGCTCTAAGATTCTTTGAATGAAAACCAATCTTATTGTTGATGAATGCTTGAATTTGCACAACCACATAATTATAGGTCTTCATATCATGATTAAAACGGATTAATGGTTCAGTTTTGTAATTGGTATTTGGTTAACTTGTCTAATAGATATTAGCTAGTCCTACCAATTCAATGTCTTTAGTTATACTAGGATACAACTCTTTTTTTGCTGATTTTACCATCGCTTTTTGGGGGTACTGAATGTGAGTGAAGACTTGTGTTATAGTTAAGAGAGGTAATTTCATAGCTAAGTTTTAATAAGTTTATGCATATTTCTTATTGGTTCATGTTTAGTTTTTATATTTTACTCTAGTACATGACTTGATTTGTGTGTGTTTTTCTTTTCCTTTGTAAATGGATTCATAATTGCTTTTATAATCAATTTCTTATTGCTGAAACATGCAATACTGAAATTTAGTTATGCAATTTGAGGGTAATTTGTGTAGCTACTCTAATTCTGAACATGGATGGAGGAAATATAAATTGGTGGATGCTTCATCGATGGACTGATGAATATGAGAAGGGATTCTATAGCTATTTAGAAAAAGCATTTGAAACTGAAGCTCAAGGAAATGAAATTCGTTGTCCTTGCAAAAGTTATTGCTATCGTTATTGGTTTGAAGAAAACATTGTGAACGATAATGTGATTTTCAAGGGTTTTGTACCTACATCAGAACCAGAATCAAAACCAAGAGTGGATGATCAACCAATTGAGCATGGTGCTGGATTATATTTTGATGATGGCATGGATGGCTTATTGCATGGTACATTTGGAGAAGGTCCTAATGAAGAGACAACAAGTTTTTATAAGTTAGTAGAAGAAGGTCAACAAGAATTGTATCTAGGGTGCAAAAACTTCTCAAAACTTTCCTTCACTATAAGGCTTTTTATTTTCAAGTGTGATAACAAGCTAAGCAATGTGACATTTTCTAGCTTGTTAGAGCTTCTAAAGGCTTTACATCTTGATGCTAATCTACCGTCGTCATTTAATGAAGCTAAATATACTTTAAAAGCGTTAGAACTTGATTATACCAAGATAGATGCGTGTCCAAATGATTGTATGTTGTATTAGGAGGAGCATGCAGAAGCAACAAGTTGTCATGTATGTAAATCGTCGAGATGGAAGTCAAGTGATAAGGATGAGACGAAAAAAATTCTCGTCAAATTCCTGCAATTGTGTTACGGTATTTCCCCATCAAGAAGAGATTGCAAAGAGTGTACATGTGTCCAAAGACTGCTCGTCATATGACATGACACGAAAATGGACGTATTAAGGATGGGTTACTAAGGCATCCTGCTGATGGAAAATCTTGGAAGGACTTTGATTATCCTTTCTTGACTTCTCGAAAGAACCTAGAAACGTGAGGAATGACATTGGCAACTGATGGGTTTAACTCTTTCAACAACATGAGCATTGTTCATAGCACATGACCATTTATGTTGATTAACTATAACTTGCCACCATAGATGTGCATGAAGCCAGAATTCATTATGTTAACTCTTCTAATACCAGGTCCTTTGTCTCCCAGGAATAATATTGATATATTCTTGCAACCAATGATCAAGGACTTGAATGAGTTGTATGAGTTTGGGGATCAAACCTATGATTTTTCCAGTAACCAAATGTTCAATATGCATGTTGCCTTGTTGTCTACAATTAGTGACTTTTCAGGTTTAGCAATGTTGTCAGGGTTTAGCACCAAAGGAAAGCTAGGATGTCCGGGCTGTCATTATGAAACTTGCTCTCTATATCTGAGACGTAGTAAAAAGATGTGTTACATGGGCCATCAAAGATTTGTGTATCGGTACCATCCATATAGAAGATACAGAAGAAACTCTATTTGGGATCATAGGGATGTAGCTGCACCAGTTCGTTTGACAGGGCATGAAAAATTTGAATTGCTAGCTAACTATCAAAATGAATTCGGAAAGAGTCACCTTGGGAAAAACAAAAAGATTAGGAAGATAATCCATGGCGAAAAAAATATTTGATAATATTATTGGAACATTGCTAGACATTCTTGGAAAGTCTAAGGATCATATGAATGCACGATGGGATTTAGCCGAGCTTAATATAATGCCCGAGCTCCATCCAAAAGATATCTGCTGATGGTAAAAAATATTGAAATGGCAAAGTCTCGATTTTGGATGACAAAGGAAGAGAAGAGCACATTCTGTCATGTTATTAAGAGTGCGAAGTTGCCACAAGGATATGGTTCCAACATTGCAAGATGTGTACATGTTAATTATCGGAAGATTGTTGGTTACAAAAGTCATGATGCTCACTTTATAATGCAATACTTACTTCCAGTTGCTGTCAGAAAAACATTGCACAAGGATGTAGCAATCCCACTGATGAGATTAAGTGCTTTTTTCAAGGGAATATGCAGTAAAGTGGTAGATCACCAATACCTTGCTCGTCTACATATTGAGATTAGTGAGACCCTTTGTCAGTTCGAAAGGATATTTCCACCAACATGTTTTGATATCATGATTCACCTACCTATTCACCTAGTAGAAGAGGTGACGTATGGCAAAACTGTTTTGGAAAGCTGGATGTATCCAATTGAAAGTTATATTCGAATATTGAAGTCATATGTTCGGAATAAGAGTCATCCCGAGGGTTCAATGGCTGAAGGATACATAGCTGAAGAATGTATCACATTTTGTGCTAGATATTTGGGTGTTGATCTCAACGCAAGATCTGCTAGTTTTGAAACTTGTTCTCTTGAGAATTCTGAGCTTGCTGAGCAGTCTTCAATGTTTCCAACTATGGGTCATGCTATACCAGGAAAGGGGAGAAAAAAGAAGACCAAAAAGGAGCACGGGATATATAAAATTGAACACGCCACCTTAGCTGAAGCTCATCGTTATTTCGTATTCAATTGTCAAAAGGAAGATGTTGAAAAATATATCACGTAAATAGTTTTTTATACTAGGTTGTTTTAAAATTTAAAATCTTAATTCTTAAAAAAGTATAGACTTTGCAACTCATTAAATTTATTTGAGTGTAGTGAGCACAAGGCCTTTGTTAGTGGTCGAGAGAAAAGAAAATGGAAAGGTGCTCAAAGTCATGGTAGAGATTTTACCGATTGGTTTAAGGAGAAAGTTGAATGGAAGCTTCAACAGGGAGAGTATATTCTGGATCTTATCAAATAGTTATCTACAGGGCCATCTCTTGTTGCTAGAAGATTCACAAGTTATTTTGTAAATGGTTTTCGGTTTCACACTATAAAACGTGATGCAAATTGTGTTATTGAAAATAGTGGAGTCACTCTAACAGCTTTGACTGAAAGTTTTGCTAGTAGCAAGGACCAACGTCCTATCATCGGAGATGTAAGTTATTATGGTTCAATACAAGAAATAATAGAGATACACTACCATGATAAGTGTAAAGTTGTTTTGTTTAAATGCTTGTGGTTTCATTCTGAAGAAGATGATTATTGGTTTACTAGAGTTAATTGCAACAAGCTTGTTAGTGAAGAAGATCCATTTATCTTAGCAACTCAAGCACATCAAGTGTTCTACGTGGATGACCCTTCTAGTGCGGGATGTCGCTATGCAATTCGAATTCAGCCAAAGGATAATTGTGTTGATAATGGTATCATCAATGATGAAGCAAACGACTTGTCTTGGAGAAAAGCTAACTCCTTCACTTATGATAAGATCACTACCATTGGTGTGGAAGATGAAATAACTTGTGTTCGAGAGGATGTTCCTGCAACAGTGATTGATTTGGATGAGCACATCGTAGATGAAGAATGTTTATAGAGGATTTTGGAATTGAAAATGAAAGAGAAGATTGAATCATTTGTTATTAGTTATAGATATCATATTTATGATAGGTAATTAGTTAGACGTGTGTATTTTTTTAAAGGGGCGGTTTTATTTACAATACTAACATCCATATGTTTACTTCTTGATTATCTTGACAGATGGGAAAAAGGAACGCATCAAACAGTCAACGGCCTGAAGGTTTAACACAATATGAAAAGTTAAGGAATCAAAGACTTCAGTTCAATGCTTAAAGAATGGAAGTTGCTGGTTTTAAAAGTCTAGCCAATAAAGTTTTGTTGTCAAGGAGCAATGAAAAACAACATGTGGATGAGGACATGCTAGATGGAGAGAGTGAGTATGAACCTAGTGATCATGATCAAGAAGAAGAAGAAGATCTGATATACTTACTCTTTATAAACATACTCAATGTTAATTATTATCATAAGATTTATTATACTTAATGATAATTCTTTGTACAGATTGTAGTGAGTGAAAATAATCATTCGCCTACTCAAGAATAGATATCATGTTGGTTTAGATAGTAGTAGGAAGACTATTATAGTCTCTACCGAGATTGACTAAGTAGAGGTTTTTCGAGGTTAGGACCTTTGAGGAGGTTAGTTGTTTTTAGTGCCATATGAGCAGCGAGGTTGATAACACCAGGGGGTGATGTGTTTTTTTTATGTATGTCGTGAAGGAAAGAGATAGTTTCACGCTGAAGATTATTCCAATGGTTTATGATTTTATAGACGTGTTACTGAACCGTCTAATCTACCGCCTCAGCGGAGTGAGGACTTTGATATTGCGTTGAAGTATGGTACGAGATTGTTTGGGAGAAGGCCTATGAGGTATATGGCTTGTTGAGTTGTTAGAACTTGAAGAAGCAATTTGAAGAGTGGATTGAGATGGGCTTCGTTCGCCCTAGTATATTCATCGCTATGTATTGATGACTTGTCGGATCAACTAAGAGAAGCAATTGTGTTCTCAAGATTTCCATATGCTTAGGATATCATCAGTTAAGGATGAGAGAGCAGCGTGGGCATAGGACAACATTCCATACCTGTTATGGATACTACAAGTTGTAGTGATGTCATCAGAGTTGAAGAGTGCTCTAATGGTTTTTATAAGAGTTGATGAATAGTACTCTCACAATGGAGAGGAGCGTACCGGTTATCTGAGGATGTTGTTGCAGAACCCGAGAGATAGAAGCCTGTATGCTATGCTCCCTATATGTGAGTTGAAATGCCAAAGTTAGCCTTTTTGGTCATGTTGCCCCTGCCAGCGGGATCATAGTTGATGTGACGAGGAGTGAGTATGATGCCTTGTGGATGATGTTGTTGAACATCAAGGGAATGCGTAGTTCTCGGCCCAGCCGATTGCTACCAACGCTTTGAGGAAGGATTCTATGTATTGTGCATCCAATTACGAGTCTTCTGAGGAAGACCACCATAAGTGTGTGGTTGAAGTAGTATGTCGGAGTTCTGAAGAGTAGAGGAAACATTTGAACTCTGCTTCTATTCGGTGATAATCAGAAAATTTTGGGAATCACGTGACTACGGTGCTGAGAACGTATGAGGAGAACTGCCCGACTCATGATTTTGAGTTAGTAGTGGTAGTTTAAGTGTCCAGATTTGAAGGCAATATCGGTGTGATATTTCATGTTAGATTCCCACCGATCATAAGAGTTTGAAGCATATTTTTATGCAACATAAGTTGAATAACCGCGAGCGTCGTTGATTGGAGTTGATCAAGGAGTTTGATTGTGAAATTTGGTACCATTCTGGCAAGTGGCAAGGAGAATGTGGTAACTGATACCTTGAATAAGAAGACGCCTCGAGAGAAGGCGGTTGTTGGAATTGCTGTACAGCCTCGGTTGCAGAATGATCTAGCTTGGTTAGAGTTGGACCTACAACTGTTGATAAAGACGTTAGTTTGATGTTTTAGGGGTTCTACCTAATTTGTTGGATGAGGTCTAACAAAAGCAGGGGACTTGTTTGATCCTAAGGGAGTTTGATGGAAGGATGTCTCATGGCGAGACACCACAATTCTTTAACGGAGCAGAAGGAGTATGAGGTGCCGCAACTGCGTCTGTATAACCGCTTATGCGGATTTGAGTGGAGAAGATTACAATACACCCATAGTACACCTTCTTTAGTATATCCATGTACGAATAAGAGGTACCCTGAAGTAGTAGATCAGGTTAAAGTGTTACTGACCTGGAGATGTGCTCATCCACTACCAGTGCTGTAGTGGAAGTGAGAGGACCTTTTTGTGGACTTGTGATGGGATTGAGACCCAGTAAGAGTTTTGATGTTATCCATATTATTGGTAACAGATTTACGAAGTCGACACGTTCCATCTCTATTGAGAGATGTGGCCAGTGAATGAAATAACAAAGGAGTACACTAGACAAATGGTGGGACTCCATAAGTGTACCGGGGACGATCGACTATAATTGTAGTAGACGGGTTACTTTGAGGTTTTGATAGCAGATTCAGACTGCTTGGGGAACGCGTCTACACTTCATGATTGAGATTTACCTCAGATAGACGGTCAGTCTGAGAGGACCCTCCAGACCGTAGAGAACATGTTGCCAGCTTATGGGATGGATTGAGAATAGGGACGATCTGTTTATCTCCCACTCGTTGAATTCTTATACCACGACCGTTGGCATGCATATATAAGGATGGTCCCTATGAGACATTGTGTAGACATAGGTGTCATACACCTTTATGCGGGGATGAGCCTGGCAGTACCAGGGGGTTAGCACCAGAGCAGATTCAGGATGATATAGCTCAAGTAACGTTAATCAGAGAAAGGATGATGGCTGCACAGAGTCACCAGAAGTCGTATGCAGATTGGAGGCGTCGACCTCTAGAGTTCAGGGTAGGAGCTCATGTTTGGTTGAGAGTATCTCCGACGTGAGGCGTCAGACGTTATGGCATAAAGGGAAAGCCGAGTCCCCGATAGGTCGGTCCTTTCGAGATACTAGATAGAGTTGGGAGACTAGTGCACAAATTGGCTTTGCCACCGAAGTTAGAAGGTGTTCACCCTATGTTTCATGTGTCTCAGCTGAGGAAGTACATACCAGATTTGAGGCACATTGTGAGTCATGATGAGAGTGGTTGAGCCGGACCACACTTTTGCAGAACAACCTTTTGCGGTTCTAGGAAAGAGAGGTGTGAGACGCCTGCATTCGAAGGATATTCCTATGATGAGGCTACGCGGGAGACTGAGGATAGTATCCAGGGGAACTATCCAGATTTTTACGCCGGGACAGATGCACCTGTAGGATCCACGATTAGATTTTGGTGCTATCCATATTATTGGTAACAGATTTACGAAGTCGACACGTTCCATCTCTATTGAGAGACGTGGCCAGTGAATGAAATAACAAAGGAGTACACTAGACAGATGGTGGGACTCCATAAGTGTACCGGGGACGATCGACTATAATTGTAGTAGACGGGTTACTTTGAGGTTTTGATAGCAGATTCAGACTGCTTGGGGAACGCGTCTACACTTCATGATTGAGATTTACCTCAGATAGACGGTCAGTCTGAGAGGACCCTCCAGACCGTAGAGAACATGTTGCGAGCTTATGGGATGGATTGAGAATAGGGACGATCTGTTTATCTCCCACTCGTTGAATTCTTATACCACGACCGTTGGCATGCATCTATAAGGATGGTCCCTATGAGACATTGTGTAGACATAGGTGTCATACACCTTTATGCGGGGATGAGCCTGGCAGTACCAGGGGGTTAG
>BSUD01000007.1:107960084-108082371 GCA_033239045.1 Fagopyrum esculentum | reverse complement strand
ATATATATATATATATATATCGATACATGTGGCATATATATAGCCTTATATGTTTAGGGGCGTATATTCTACATATGGCTCAGACTAGAGCAGTATCTGTAGTGGGACGAGATAGGGGTACACCCCCTCTTCCTTCAGTAGCGCCAAGTCAGGGACCAGTATCCGCTGCTGTGTTGCCTATGGCAGAGAACGAGTTTGAAGAGGCTGATCGTGTCTCCATGAGTAGATTCGAGTTTCAAGAGTATATGCAGCAAGTATATGAGGCGGCGATAGCGGGTAGATCTACACCGGATTTACCAACATCTTTGAGATCAACTGAAGCTTCTGGATTAAAAAAGAAAACAACGGGTTGAATCAACAAAAGAAGAGGTTGGATATTTGTGTTGCAAACCAAGCCCGACTTGTGGACGTTTGAGTACTTCTCGTTTCACACGGACTTAGGGTTGAGTTTAGGTAAAGACTAGGAAATTACATACTTTCCTAACCTTCCAAAAGTCATTAGGATTCAACTTTGGCTCCAAATATGAAGCCCGAATAAAAATATAAAAAGTCCGAAATAATTCTCTAGGTCATCTATGATATGCATGTTACCCATAGGATGAAAGAAATCTCCAAAAATTCCAACAACAAACTCTATAAAATCCTCCAAAGTTGGTTCCCAACTCACATTCTATACTTAGCCTATTTTTGGGCATGTTTCCTAACTGCACAACCAGTCAACTTTGAGCCTCTATCACTCTAAATTCCACCGTTGGATTTATCCCAATTTTTGACATATTAACCTATGCATGGCACTAAGCAACCTATTAAAAATTGAACGGTGGATCATGCTTCTAAGGGGTCAAAAAAGAGGATTGAACATGACTGCTTAACACATTTTTTTTAAAACTGAACATATATTGAAAGAGATCATAACTTCGAAACTCACCAGCCTCACTCAAAGATTTATTTTAGTACCCATGAGATCACAGGTTTGACTCCTGTTATGAATCAACAAACGCATGGATTACTCCTCACTTCTCCTCCCTAGTATCAGCCTAGGAGATGAGTTGCTTATTGCCTGTCAGCGACGCACCCGGAGTCTACCTTGGCTCAACGTCCATAGCTCCTAGATAGTGGTGTGTGGAGCATTGGTTGGCACCTCCTGTCGTCCCATTTAAAACGCAAATGTAAGGCATGAAGAACTGGGGAATAAGAGAGTACAAACAGATGCTTACTGTGGTGCAGAAATGAGGAGGTAGATTTTCTCCTGGTGTTATCGATAGAGGGAGGTGTTAGAGTGTAGAAGAAGTCCCTGGCTGCAAGAGAGTGGAGATGTCTCTTCGGTTCACAAGGTCTATGTGATTGCACATTGTGGTTATAGATACTCTAAGGTAAAGCATGGGGAAGAAGAGAGGGAGGAGACATGGACTAATTTTGTTGTTTTTGCTTGTGAGGACAGACTTGATCGTGACCACTAGTACGGCTGAAGAGATGGGGTGCTTGTGTGTACCAGGGTTGATGGCTTCTCCAGGCGTTGTTGTTAGGGTGAACACAAGGTAGATATCGGTACACTAGGAAGAAGGTGAAGACGGAAATGGCTGAGGATGCCAGGGTTGGGCAAGGTGGAGGCTAGACAGGAGAGCGCAAGCTAATTTTGAGAGCGAAGAAGGTGGCTCTGCCCTGATGTTCGTTGAGGATCCAGACGTTGTTACTGTCAACAGTGTGCGAGACTAAGAGGGAGGGTATACTCAGTAGCAGACAGGCATGGTAATGGCTGAACGTGGACATGGGTGTAGGCAAGGAGAGTTGCAGATTTGGTGCTTGAAGGGAAGGTAACCGCTGGCGTGGTAATGACCGAAGGCGTGCGGAAGTTACGGGTGTGAGCTGTTTGTAAGGGAGGGAGATAGAGTGTAAAATCAGGCTGCTGTTGGGCGTGTATCAACTGACATCTTGGGCCGACTATCTTCCTGTGTAGGGTTGCTCCAAAGTTGGCGCTGGGCTGAGCAAGCAAGGGCTGTATGGAGTTCAAGTGATCTTCTTGATGGGCTTGTGTAGCAGGCTGGCGCTTCACTGTTGGGCTGGTCCAATCCGCCAACAAGGGACAAAGCCAAGGCTGGACAAGGTAAGTACAAAAAGTGGGCTGCAACAAGAGGGCAAAGTGGGCTGAGTTTTGTCAAGGCTTTGTCAAAACATGTCATAGCTTTGTCAAGCCCATGCATGGTCTCGTCATAACTCGTCATGGTCTCGTCAAAAGGGCGTCACAACTTTGTCAAGAACATGTCCTAACATAAATTAGGGTTTGGTGGATTAAAATCTTATCATTTTATGTGAAGTGAGGTTACAATAATTGATCAAATTTTGAGATATTGTGTCCGACTAGGTAGACATATAAGGATCAACGGATCGAAATCCGGTTTGCTACGGGATTAAACGGGATAAAAATTCCGGATATTATAGTGAGGAAGATGTAACATCCGGAAATTTTATTTCCGGAAGTTGAGGTGTTTCCGATCTTTTCCGTGTCAGCGGCTTATTTCCCGCAGGCACGTTGCTGAGTACGAGTTTTTAACGCGAGAGAGAGAGTTTCCCGTTTCACTTTCCGACCTTGGGAAGTGGAGTGAGGGGACAAGGAGGCTGACCCTTGGGATACCCCACCTCCTTGCCAGCCCTTTTCCTCTTTTCTATCCTTTCACTTTCCTCTTTTACGCTCTTTCCCTTCCACAACTCCTTTCTTCTTCCTTGTGCCTCTCTTCTCTTACACCTTGGAGGAGTGGTGTGTGGAGCTGCAGCTTGAGCTTTCCGGATCTGTAGTGGTAAGTAGTTCTATCTCCTCTTCCTCTTGCTGCTTGTATCCCCTTCTTTCCTTTCTCTTCACCTCCATGGCTATGGAGGAAGCTTTTGAAGAGATATCTTGTAAATCCCTTGCATGTCCCTTTCCTTAGCTCTTTTAAGTCGTGTGAAGGAGGCTAAGACCTGTGGTGAAGGTTTGGAGGAAGTCCAACAAGAGAAGGAGACACTAGGAGCAAAGAACCAGTCGAAGAAACGAAGAAGACGGACCTTCTACTGTTCGACCGCGGGGGCGGATTGCCAGAGACGCAGGGCGGCCTGAACCACCGCAGAGGCAGCTCCCAGGGGCGCAGGGGCGGCGACAGGGTTTCCACCGGGGTGCTAGCTTGCTTCCGTGGCTGCATTTTCTTCACCAGTAGGTTCCTCCCTCCCTTTCCTTTCGTTCCTTCCTTAGATCCTTGTTGTATATAGTTAGAAGCATGCTTAGGATGGACCTAGGACTTGTGAGAATGCCATCTAATGGTTGCTAGCCTTGGAGCCCTTATGGCTTAGTTTGAATGTTAATCTTGGGTGTGAGCATGTTGACCTTCCTAAGCTAGTTGCTTCTCCTAGGATGTTGTTGTTTATCTTGTTCTTAGGTTGTATAGGCTGTTGTGAGCTTCCTTTAGTTGTGGTTAGTGTCTTGTGTACTTTAGACCCTAGGGTGCTTTCCTAGTTTGAGAGTTGTGGGATCTTGCTTAGATCTTTAGAATGAAGTCTATGACTTCATGAGTGTGGACTTGTGTTGATGAGTACTTTCGTGTATGAGCAGGTTGTGTGCTTCCTCATTAAGAAAGCTAGAGTGTTGTGAGTTGAGAGACGAGGTAAGTCTCCGGACTTACTTAGCCATATTCGTCGTATTAGATTCATTGTGTGCTTGGTGGTGTGTATCGTTTTGTTATAACTTATAAACCGGATAATAGGACTACCGGCCTTTATGTTATTTTGGCCCAAGTGTATGATAACAGGCGGTAACATCACTGCCTAGCTCTTGCGAGAGCTAGGAGGTTCTCGGCGACTGGCCCGTGCTGGTTAGACGGTCGGAGGCATCCAACCATTCCATTTCCGGAAGAAGGGCCGATGCGAGTTTCGGGAGATTCTCGTGTCACAAAAGAAGTTGAACTAGAACGGGATACGACCTAATAAACAAAGATAATAACCGGATTGATTGTTGAGCATGTTTATGTGATGTGATTATATATGTTTGTGTTTGTGCCTTCACCATGTCTTTAATGCCTCGACTGTAGCTAACGGTTTTAAACCGCTTGTGTAGATGTCCCGCAGGTTAGGGACGCCGCCGAGTGAGGTGGAGGAGTGGACAACCGAGGGTCGCCGTACATTGTCATGACGGGGGCGTTTTGGGTTTGTGGTCGTTGTTTTTACCTTATGTTGGGATTGTGGTTTGTTATACGCTTTCGGTTATGACTTGTGGAGTTTTGTGTCGTTTTGAGGACTCGGCTGAGTTTCCAAGTTGTACTCTTTACTTTTCAGTCTTGCATACATTAAAACGCTTTCGAGTTTTGAGCATTTATTTGTGCCATGTTGGAAAGGTCCGGTGAGATTGTTGTCAGGCTAAGGGTCGGGACCCATTGTGAGGTCTAGCCCGTAGCATCCCGATATCCCGCGAATTTGGGGTGTTACATGAGAAACGCAGAAGGAGGGAACTTACACGTTAAGCAAGGAATCACAAGGAAGCAAGGCTGCAACTTTCAAGGTTGAAGGAAAACATATGCAAGAAACGCAAAAAAGAAGAGAAAGAGGAAATTTACAGAAAAGGGTTAGAAGATAGGAGGAAGGACGTTATAGGGTTAAGAACAAGATAGAAAAACCGGATAAAAACAGATCGGGGCGATCTACGGGAAAACCGCCCCTGCGGTATTGCCCTGCCGTAGGGGCGGCTCCCTTCACCGCGGGGGCGGTGAAGGCCAAAACTGGATCTTACAGTTGTCAAGACAGATAAAGAGTGGGTGATGGATTATGCAACCTCGATGCATGTGTGTCGAGACCAAACAATCTTTGACCCCTTGGAGACTCGTGTAGAGTTTGGTCAATTCAACTCAATTGGCGGTAAGAAGTTGAAAGTCGAAGGAACCGGAAGTGTGCCGATGAGATTCACAATGGTACAAGCCACACTATGCGCAATGTGAGGTATGTGCCATTGGCAAACGTGAATGTCATCTCGTTGGGTTCGATGAAGATGGAGGGGTATAAGTTTGTCGGGATGAGGAAATGGTGCAAGATGTTCAGGGGGGATGCTTGCTGATGCGAGACCGCAAGGATGAGAATAACATTTGCTTCTTAGATGGCAAACAGATGCAAAAAGGATGTAGTGACACCATAACTAAGTAGCAAACGAAGGTAAAATTTTTGGATGTTGTGGAGATATTTAGAAATATGAATTAAGGGATGAATTGTTATGATAATTCATATATATATATATATATATATATATATATATATATATATATTGTGATAATGGGTTACTCCGGAAGGCGGAGGAACATTCCGAAAGAAGGCGGAATATTTCAGAAGATGATAAAACGTTCCAGAAGGATGTGGAATTTCTTGAAAATGGTGGAACCTTCTTGACTGATGCGGAATATTTCGGAACGTGGAGGAACCTTCGGGAATGAGACGAATCACCCCGGAAGATGATGGAGACATTTAGAACTCGATGGAACCATGCAGACTAGATTAGAAATCTAGGGAGAGTTCTATACTTGTATAGGATAGAGTGAGAAGGCTCCGGAATGACCTAGGAAAATCGAGGTCCGGAACCTTTCCATAGAGGAAGTGACAATGGCTATAAATAGGGGAGGTCACTCCTCATGTGTATAACTCAATCAAGAAGAGAGTAATAAAGGCTTCTAATAAGAGCTTGTAATATATACTCAATGGGAGTAAAAAAACGCGCGAGTTTTTCCAACATTTTTCTTATGCACAAATCACTAAATATGTGAATAACTCACTAGAAAGTGGAAACTACATATCAATATGTTCAATTTTACTCCAATCGGTGTTTACATTTATGTGCAAATCAATGAAACACTCATTGAAAACTACAAATCAATATTATTTAGACAGAGGAAAATCAAGAAACTATTACGCAAAAGAACATAAAATATTTAGATTGTAGAGAAACAAAAAAACTATTGTGTATAGACACTTAGACATGATTTTTTTTGTAATATCAACAGTTCTGCACATGTAAGAAGAAAATCAATAATATGATCGATATTTAGGTCATAAATGACAATCAACATACACAATAAAAAAAGGATAGGGTGAAGGATAAACATGAAAAAAAGAATTACATTGACACTAAATAAAAAAATTGGAACAACAAAACTATAGAAGAAGAGCAACATCAATCAATACCTTTTATGTTAGACAAAGGAACTGTTGTCTATAAGCATGATCGGAATGGTGAACTGAAGGCACACAAAGAAGTGAAGAATTGTAGAAAATCGAAACGAGTTAGACCTATATACTCACGAAATGAGAAAGTTTCATAAAATAAAATCGAATTGATTAGATTTTATAGAACACTCAACAATGCAAAAAAACAAAAAGTTTAGAAGAATAGGTTCACTATAAGACTTACCGAATGAGGACTGAACCATTGAATTTAAATTGACTCTTTTTTAAAAAGAAAAAAATTTTGGTTCTGTAGTTTAGACAATCGGTTTAGAAGTTATTACCCGGAAACAAAACAAAATTCAATCCTATTTTCTTATATATAAAAACCTGAATCTGAACCTAAAATGTTGGTTGTCGGTTCGGTTTAGACCGAATCACGCGGTTCGGTTTGAATAAGAGTAACCAAAGAGGAAGTATTGTAATCCACTATTTAATGTGACATGTTACAATCCAAATGGTCACCACACCATTCAAATACAAAACTTTAAAGCAAAATTAAATAAATTTTAACAAATATGGTATCATTGTATTCAAGGAGAAACATATACATAGGTGTTTTATGATCTTGAAACCTCTCTCGTCCTTTGCCACCATGTAGTCATAAATAAGGTATAACGTTCTAACATTGAAGACTACTATTTAGTTACAAATTATATAATTTTTTAATATACAACACTATTACTTTTGAGTAGCTTAAGATCTTTTCCAACTGTCATATTCTCTTATACGTCTTATGTTGCAAGGATTGCAATCTTTAATGTTGTTACATCATATAATTTACAAGTCCTTGAGATGTATTTTATAAAGTTGTAGCAAAAATTTTTTCTTTGAATGTAATATCAAACTTTCTTACTTGAAATCACTATTTGTTTTCTTGTAACGTCACCCCTTAAACAACTATCATCTATTTTTAAGTATGTCATGATCAAAATATTCAAAAAAGGCTATCAATTGAAAAATCTTAATCTAAAACATCAGAAGTCCCAAAAGACATTTTAAATACAACCATCGAGTTTCGAATATAAGCTACATTCCCTTTTACATTTCTTATAAATATTTAAGGTCTAATGGCATGCTAGATGATGAGATATAAATCATGAATCCGAGTTATAACTATAAAATACACTAGCTTTGTAGGACTTCAATATTGAGAATTGTAAGGGAAAGTTTAGAACTAATCCAATCGTACAAATCTGGATCGAAAAGGTTTGGAAGAGGCAAACACTCTTTACTAAATCCTAAAATCGCCCCTATTAAGAAGGATTTTGATCGATTAAGAATTTCAGGATACAACTATCCTTTGCTTATGATTGCTTAACCAACTTTAGAAGCCTACGAGAACCGTCGCCGGTGGAGTACTCCCAGACTCATAAAATTGGAGTAGGGAGAGTAGAAAATGATATCAAGATATTATTGCATGAGGTGTGTAGAATTACCGTATGAGGCCTCATTTTTAGGAGACTGGAGGAACTTGATAGTTGGAGAGATTCACTCTCGTCCACTCATTCCTGCACGAATAGGTCAACATATCTTGGCGAGTGGATAATATGCAATTGAATGGATTAGACCAAATATGGGTTGGACTAGGCGGATTGGGCTTGCATTTAACTTTCAGTCAAACAGGTAAGGAAGGTGTTGGATCATCCGAAAAACAAAATGATAGGTGGGCGATCCACTATCGAGGCAATAAGGCCCTTTGCACGAATTCATTCCCACGAACCGGTGAAACGTACAACGCCTCGTCGCGTGCACGTGCACGTGTGTGGTCTAGCAAACGGTTTAGTGTCTCTTCATAGAATTAATTAACCATAAGATGCATATCTCTATATATATGGTGTCTCATCGGTCCGGGGATGTGGGAAAAGATCTCGATAATTAAATATCTCAAGGTGCATTTAATACATTCATTTTGGGTATTAGTTTCTCATATCATTGTCACTGTCAATTGGTATTCAACTTATTTTTGAAAATACATTTGCTTCCAAGTGCTTTACACTCTTCTAGTAAGAAGAAAAAGACAGAATTTTAGCTCTCTTCTCTCTCCTCTCTCCTCTCTAACGCAACCCTAGTAGCCAAAAGACTAGGTCGGCGATTGTCCTGCGTGGCTGTTCTGACAACTATGGAAGAGGGTAACCCTCAGGCGGCCGTCGTCGCAGTGGTGGAGGGAGCTAATACGACTAAAATAGATACCGTGATGCAAGAAATAGTGGTGAATACTGCTAGTACTAATATCTCAACTAAGGCTACAAATATACCTAATACTGAAAGCTTAAATACAAAGGTGAGTGCTGATGAGGTTATGGCAGATCAAGTGCCGTCACAGGGTGATGGGACCTTCTCATCCTTTGTTGGGAATGAAAGTAATAAGACGGTAATTTTGACCGAAGTGATGAAGGGCGACTCTGAGGAGATTGATAAAAGCTCTCCATCAAAGCAACAGGATGATAACCTACAGGAAAAAGGTATTCATATGGTGAAACCCACCACACGATCCTGGAGCCAAGTACTTGGGGTGTCAGCACGAATACTCTTAATTTGGACAGGATCAATAGGATGACAATCAGTAGCAAGATGAAGGTCAGTTATCCAGGAAGCAGTTACAAATCAAGCGACAGTCACCAGGAAGCAGTTACATAAATATATTCAGCTCACTAAGCCCTAGAGAGCAAAAGGAGACTATGGATGTGGCGGGCCCAAGTAGCAACAAATCAAGCGACAGTCACCAGGAAGCAGTTACAGAACGCACATGGAATTTGGTTTTTACAGCAGCTCCAGAGAACACGTCTGTGAATAAAGGAAATGAAGGAAAGAAGAAGTTGCGTAATAAACTGAAGAACGACGCTAGAAGAGCCGCTTGGAGGATTAAGAAAACCGAAGAACTTAAACATGAACAAGGAACTCTCAAAAGACAACGTCAAAACGAGAGAGCCCCTCTTCCAGTGGACACAATTGATACCAGTACACTGATGAAGGAGAAGGGCAAAGCAGCCCCAAAAATCACACTAACAATTGGAAACGATGATCCTGGTGACCAGTCAGGTAAGGCTCCTCCTTCTAACATTATCACTCAAAATATGGATAATCATGTTTTACAAGGAAGTCACGAAGGAATGAACATGAATGTGGTTACTGAAGACTCTCAGCAGGGGGAAGATGTTACTAATAGTGAAGATGTTATGTTGAAAGATACAACTCCGGAGGGACAACAGGATCCAGTCCATACTAAGTTGTAAGCTCTTTTGAATTTTGTTTTAAGCCTCCTTAACGTTTTGATGAATTGTCTTCTTTGGAATGTTTTCGGAGCCGGTAAGAACGGGTTCCGTCGAGCTATTAAGTATCTTTGTAGGAATCACGGCGTGGATATTCTCACTATCTTTGAACCTCGTACGTCAGGCACTAGGGCCCAAAGTATTTGTGACCGTTTAAACTTCTCGGGCTGTTTCCGGGTGGATGCTACAGGTTTTGAAGGAGGATTGTAGATCCTTTGGAAAAGTAAGAAGCTCTAGCTCACTGTAGTCAAGGATAATAAATGTTTCATCCATGCCAAGATTAACACAGGTTCTAAAGTTTTTAGTTTGATTGTCGTTTATGCCTCGCCTAACTATATGAAAAAGGTGCATCTTCTAGAGTTATATTGATTGGTAATTGACAACTATTTCTGATCCTCTTATTGTTGGAGGGGATTTCAATTGCATCCGGTTCCTCCATGAAAGACTAGGTGGCTCAGGTAAGCTCCATGTTGATTCTCATGTATTTAATAACATGGTGTTGGCACATGGTCTTATTGATCTAGGATATACCGGTGCGGATTTCACTTGGCACGATGGGAAGTCGGCGAAAAGGAATGTTTTTAAGAGGCTTGATAGAGTCTTTATGAATCAGGAAGGACGTCTCCTTTATCCTAATGCCCAAGTGAGGCATTTAGCCAGGTTTTCTTCTGATCACTCTCCGCTCCTCCTTTCTCTAGATCCTCCTATTGATTGCAGAAAAGAGAGAAGACCTTTCAGGCTCGAGGCTGCTTGGATGACTCACAAAGATTTCTACCCTATGGTGGAAATGTGTTGGTTCAACAATCCTGAGGTTAATCGAGCTCTCCCTATCCTTAAAAACTCACTCATTATCTGGAATAGGTATGTGTCTGGTAATGTTCATCGCATGAAACAAGAATCTATGGATAAACTAGCTAAGGTTCAAGCTAGAAGGTTCCATGATGATTCGGCTGGACTTCTTGAGGAGGAGAAACGTCTTCAAGCGGATGTTGAGAGTATTTTGGAGCAAGAAGAACTCTTATGGTTCCAGAAATCTAGGGAATTGTGGCTTGAACAAGGTGACAGGAACACTTCTTTCTTCCACACCTCAACCATCATAAAAAGAAGCTGGAACAGGGTGACGGGCCTACGGTTTGAGAACGGGGAGTGGGTCGAGGACCAATTGAGGCTGGAAAATCATGTGGTGGAGTACTTCAGAGGACTTTACACCCGTGATCATTCATAGATGTTGCAAGACTGTCATATTGATACGGTGGAGTTTCCCGTTATCGATAATGAAGACTGGGCCAACATCCAGACACTGGTGAGCATGGAAGAGGTTTGGGTGGCAGTCAAAAGCATGGGAGCTTATAAAGCCCCCGGGATTGACAGATTCCAACCGGTCTTCTATCAGAAATGCTGGAGCACTATAGGGCAATCTTTAAAGGAGGAGGTCTCTAGATTCTTCATTAACCAGAAGCTGTATAAGGGAAGTAACGACACCCTTATCTCTCTTATTGCTAAAGTTGGTAAACCGGAGTTTATTAGTCAGTTTAGACTTATTGCTCTTTGTAATGTCAGCTACAAGATCATTTCTAAGGTGCTGGTTCATCGCATGCAAAGTATCATAGGCAAACTTGTAGGGCCCACCCAAGGAAGCTTCATCCCAGGCCGCTTGATCCAGGACAATATTATCCTCATGCAAGAGGTGGTCCATTCGACGAGAAGAAAGAAAACGGGAAAACAGTGGATGATCTTGAAGCTAGATCTTGAAAAGGCTTATGACAAGTTAAGATGGGATTTCATTGAAGACACGATCACAAAAGCCGGTTTTCCTACAGAATGGGGAAGGATGATCCAAGAGTGTGTGAGTACTGCTAGAATGCAAGTCATATGGAATGGAGAGGTCACCGAGCAATTTGGTCCTGAAAGGGGCATTAGGCAAGGGGATCCGCTATCTCCCTAATTGTTCGTCCTATGTGTGGAAAGGCTCAGCCACCTCATTCTTGATGCCGTTGATAGAGGCAATTGGAAGCCTATAAGGTTATCCCGTGGAGGTCCCCGCTTATCACACATTTTCTTTGCTGATGACATCACGCTATTTGCGGAGGCTTCTTTATCTCAAATTAGAGTCATCATGAGCTGCATTGATACCTTCTGTAAGGCGTCGGGGCAAAAGGTTAGTATTCAAAAATCCAAGATCTTTGTTTCACCTAACGTCTCTAGGGATTTTTGTGACAGTATCGGCCGGTTAAGAGGAGTAGAAGTGACAAAAAACCTTGACAATTACCTTGGTGTTCCCATTCTTCAAGGTAGAGTTTCTAAACCTACGTTCTCGGCTCTTTTGGATAAAATTAATGGGAAGTTGAATGGGTGGAGGAGCAAAACCCTCAGTTTCGCGGGCCGTGTGACCTTGACCAAGGCCGTTATCACCTCTTTACCTATCTACACTATGGCTTCTCTCTCTCTACCTACAAGTATTTGTAATGATATCGACAGGATATGTCATAATTTTGTGTGGGGTCATGTTGATGGTAGTAGGAGGATGCATATTGTTAGATGGGATGATATGTGTCTCCCGAAAAATAAAGGGGGTCTCGGAATCCGAAGCATGCTTAATACCAACATGGCTCTCTTAGGTAAATTAGGATGGCGCATTTTAAATGATCTTGATAGCCTTTGGGCACGTGTGCTTAGTAGCAAATATGTTAGGAGTAATGGCAACTCCGAGGCTGGATCCTCCTACGTTTGGAATGGGATTGTTAAAGGTATTCAGGAGGTTGTCACAAAGGGCGCAAGATGGAGTCTTGGGGATGGTACATCCATTAGCTTTTGGACAGACAAGTGGTTAGGACATGAGCCGTTGATTATCGAAGCCCTTGTTTTGATTGATATTGCTGAGTCTGCAAAGAAGGTCCGCCACTACTGGTCAGATGAAGATGGTTGGGACTGGCAGGCTTTGGGTGGCAAGCTACACATGTCTACGATCCTTAAGCTCGCTGCAATCAGACCTTACAATATGGAATATGACTCTATTGAAGGTAACTGGATGAACACTGCAGAAGATGTCCTTGGATGGGCTTTCTCTCAAGACGGAAACTATTCGACGGCCTCGGCTTATAGTATGCTGACTGAAGCTGGGAACCTACAGTCTACTGATGAAGCTGTTTTCAAGGGTATCTGGCGGTTAAGAGTCCGAGAAAGAGTCAAATTTTTTGTCTGAAAATTGATCAAAGGCGGCGTCCTTAGCAGCACTGAAAGAAAGCGTAGACACCTCATCATGGATGATAAATGTGCATGATGTGGTAATGAGCCTGAATCCTATAGCCACATGCTACGAGACTGTGAGAAAACACGTACTCTCTGGAATGGTCTATAGGCATCCCGGTTTGATGCAATGTTTTTTAACTCATCGTTTGCATCTTGGATGAGAGGTAATCTTCTTTCTACTGCTTATTTTACGAATATTTGTTTGTGGAGAGAGATTTTTGCAGTTGGCTTATGGTGGACCTAGAAGTGGAGAAACGAGAAGACCTTCAATAATACCACCACCATGTTAGATAGAAGCCGTCATGTACAAGATAGAGCCAAGGAATACGCTGAAGTGTGGAGAAGAAGAGGTACAATCCAAAGAAAACCCACCAGAAGCATCGTCAATGTAGCATGGGAACCCCCCCCCCTCCCGGAAGGCTTCATCAAGGTCAATACAGACGGAGCCAAGGGTAGAGATGGTCTTGCATCGACGGCAGGTGTTGTTAGGAATAATGCAGGAGAGTGGTTAGGGGGCTTTGGTGTAAATTTAGGGTTATGTTCAGTTCCCATGGAGAAATTATGGGGAGTGACACATGGCCTTGAAATTGCTTGGGAGTTTGGTCATCGTTCGGTTATCATTGAAACCGATTCCCAAATGATCACCAATCTCCTTAGCAAGCACATCGCCCCTTACCACCCCCTTGCCAATCTGACACACATGTGTCAAGACTTTTTGAAAAGAGACTGGAATATTCAGTTTCGACATGCCTTCCGCGAGGCGAACAGAGTAGCGGATGGTATTGCTAGTTTTGCCTTGAACATGCCTATTGGCTTGAGTGTATTGCATGACCCGCCGGAGGGTATAGTGGATCTTTTACTTGACGATGTAAGGGGTCAGGCTATCCCCCGTGTGATGACTACTTATCCTCTTTTTATTAATAAAAGTGCGTCCAGATGCGCCGGAGACCACTGACTCTCCTTTCCACCAAAAAAAAACTCTTATAGTAAGTTGACTAATTCACATGTATGGTTTTGCATAATTTAACTCAATCTCACTTTTTATCGCTTTCTTTTAAGTAAGTGCATCTGGTGTAGACATAATGTTTGCATAAGTTCTTGGTGCTCTCTAACAGGAAACCCGTTATCAAGTAATGTCCAAAAATTGTCTCTTTCCGAGCTCGTTTGCTCCATCTAGATTCAACATCCTGTTTCTTTTAATCCGTCGAGATTCATATTTTACGTTTGTATTAGGTACAATTGTTTCTTTATCTTGTTGTTCACGAGTACGTTTAGGATGTTCTTTGAAAGATGAATATCATTTTTATGTAGAGTTTAAGAGAAGTTTGATGAGAGTTTGGGAGTTATGAGTTTAAAGAGATGCTTGAAAGAGTTGGGTAGTTTTGTTCCTACCAAACCACCAAGTCTTGAAGTTGTTCAGACGAAGAAGAAGGACATACAAGTCAAATTCATGTATAGTATAAAAATATTATTTCAAAATCTATAAATTTTCTTATTTTGTATTTTTTATTTGTGTAAAACTTATTTTTATTTTTATTTTATTTAGACTTACGATGATCCTTCATTTGACCAAAATGAAGGGCTTGATTATTTGTGGATATTTGCAACCGACCAATGGTGGAAATATAGATATTTCATGATTGTTTGGGCTCGGACTGAGAAGATGAAATATTTTATGGTGCTAACAATAAAACGGTCATGAAAAGCGCCAGAAATATGAAGTTACGGTGTGGTGCACTTAGCTTGTGAACAATCAGGGAGCAAGAAGATTGGAAGGAGAAAAGTTATCGATACAAATGATGTGACGGCAAAGTCTCGTCGCAATCATTCTAAGAAATGTGGTTGTCCATTTTAGCTAAATGGATATAAAGATGTGTGGTATTTGGTGGTTCATTGTGGATTTCATAACCAAGATTTAGCAAAACACCTAGAAGGTCATACTTTTGCCGGCCGTTTGACGAATGAGAAATTTCTCGACGTAAAAAGGACAACATTGGCAGGTTCGACATCGATCGTTGTTCACGAGATCCTGAGGCAAAATTATGAAGACATTGGTCGGGGAGGTAAAATGTATACAATGCGTTGTCCAAGATTCGAAGGTTCAAACAAGGAGTAATGATCCCGACACAATAACTATTCAACATGTTGGTGGAAGGAAAAATCATTTTCGGTTTTAGATATTCTAGTGATGGATCTTGCAAGACATTACATTTTTCCATGAACAATCGATCAAAGTATGGGATAAATTTCATCACGCAATGGTCAAGGACGCCACCTAAACCACCAACATGTAAGATTAAATATAGTAATTTTCACCATTTTATTACTTTGAGTTATTAATGTAACTAATTTATTTATTTTCATCTTTTAGGTTCAAAATGTAAATTTTGGAGACTGTACGTCAAACATGCACTGATTTGACATTTCACATAGGGTTTGCATTTATGACAAGGGAAGGTGTGGATACATACAATGGGATTTTGCATCAGGTCGAAGGGTGGTGTCAAGAGTCTAAATACCGATCGGAGGTGATAGTGCCTAATTGGGAGCTTGGGCTATTAAAGACTATCCTTTTTTTTCTAGATGCATATCCAATGCCATGTCACTTGATTGTCGGGCTCATAACCACCTAACGTCCCTCTCAATCACGATATAGGTTGAGTCGTCGGTTGGGTCCCCTCCTCAAGCATTTGTGGAAGCGCGGCCCCAACCTGTTGAGAACGTTATCAAAAATACATATTGACACAAACTTGGTTCTAATACAATATTTATTTGAAATTAAAACTGAAATATTTGAACTATCATCGTACCGTAATATGCCGAATCACAAGACAAGGCCCATATCTTGAACCGATGCACATCCATGACTCTCGCAATATATATGGTTGACATTTTTGAACATACGAGTGCATGTACCGAGTGATGTCTTGCACGGATAATATACAAGCAAAGCACCTTGAACCGAGCTTAAACATACGAACACATGACGGGTCTCCCACATATATGTATCGGGTGATAAATCCAGCATATAGTTCCTCCCTGGATCTAGTCTATGCCTATGTATTGGAACAATCGGTGGGGGATGTGATGTGGGACCATCATTAACATCTCCTACATTGCATGGATCCATCACTAGTAGAAGAGTAGGAGACACTCAAGGAGAGGTTGCTAGCAAGACTCAAGCAGTGGAGCATCTCGTAGAATGGAGAATTGCATGGCATGGGCAAATCTCGCTTCCCTCTAAAAAATTTTGCCCGAGATTATGAAAACCAGACTGAGATTTATAATATGGTGAAAGCACGAGTGAAATCTCGACCAGATCAATTAAAATACTGACATTTATCCTTTATTATTTTAATACCTTTAAAGCTCTAAACATTCTAAAGGTATATTTGTTAGTAATGATCCTATTTTTTAGGATTATATTTTATTCCTTTTATTTTATCTTTTTAGAGGAATTTCTCCTATAAATAACTTTAGAGGACTACATTCATAGGTAGATTTGATTGATTATAATTTCCACAATATTGTGAGATACTCGCTGCTTCGCTTACGAAGTTTGTGTTTTTATTTATTTTTATTCAATCAAAAGAAAGCTTTTGATTGAATACTTGTGAGTTATTTCTAGGTTGTTCTTGTGTGTTAGGGCCTGTTTGACATTGTATAGGTATTATTTTTTTATATTCTTTGGGATGGAGATTCTTTGGATTGTTTGGGATGGGTATTGTTAGAGATTCTTTTTTCGTAAATTTTAAGTGTTTGATATCAGATTATTGAAACAGATTCTTTATTGATAGATTACGAAAATACCCTTAGAAATAACATGTGTCTATGAGCTTCAACAAGAAAGCTCCCGCTCGCTTGATCGCCACCATTATCTTCAATTATAGCTTGTATAATAATAGCTTATAAGCAAGTTTAGCTGATTTTCACTCCCTAGCTGATTAGTGATAGCATGCATTATAGTCTATGTTTCGGGATTGGTTTGGACATTTTTTTATCTTCACAAATCTGCATGCATGGCTGTATATTCTTGATGATTATGTCGTTTTGTTTACCTTGCAAGAATCGAGGTCTACACCTAGTTTTGTTGTAATTGTAGGGAAAATGGCATGTTTTAGAGCGATATGGAGCCAAGAGATCTAAGGAGTCATTGGAGCTACATTATGGAGCATTGAGGAGCTACAAGGAAGGCATAGGAACCATGGAAGTTGGATAGAAGTTTGATATTAGACCAATTTTAAGAGATTTGTACGTGGTTGAAGTTCACCTCGGTTGACCCCAAGATCATCTCGACTGAGATGCTTCGCTGGGCCTCGATCGAGACGCACGGCCCATGGCCCATGAGATCTTTTATTTTTGGCAAGTGATTCTTCTATAAATTGGAAGATATTTTCTGGATGGAAGTATGCCTGGTTGGCTAATTAGTTTGGAGATTGGAGATATTCTAAGGAAGGAAGGAAGTTGAAGGAAGATAGCTTGGAAGTGAAAGTTGAAGACTTTTTTTGAAGGAAGTTGTAAGGTTTTCTTAGGAACCTTGATTGTTTTCTTTTGGTTTGTTATTGAGGAACACAGTTTGCTGATTGTTTGATTGAGTGATTATTGAGACCTTTGTGTTAAGGTTTTCTTGTTTGATTATTGATTCTTTCTTCATATATTTGATTGTTATTATCATGATGATTATTGGCTAAATTCTTGTGCGATTCTAGGGTGATTGGTTGAAGGTTGTAGGAAAAACGATGAAAGAATGAGCCTTTACCTTAGTGGACCCTGAAAGCTCGAGCGAAACCTTAACTGAACCTCACCTAGGTCGGTTCATAGAACATCTCGACCGAGAACATATATGAACTGAGCGAGGCGTAACCTTATCTGAACCAAACCTGAGTTTAGGTTTTAGTTTGCCAAGTCTTATCCTTGTTGTACCTTTCCTGATCCACACACAAGCCTAGGATGAGACTTACCCGGTGATTCATTTGCTTGTATACCTATGATGATGAGTGTTAGGTAATAAAGGTGTATCCTTTATTAGGGTTTGAGTGTGCCTTCATCCTACCTTTGTGAGTTAGCCTGAGACTTACCCGGTAAAGTTAGTTCTATCCCCTTAGGTGGTGTGTTGGTTTGAGATTATAGTTCCTTTCCTTCGTACCTTGAGACTTACCCGGTGGGAGGATCTTTGATTTGGGATAGTAAGTAGTGACACTTACCCGGTGATCTATTCCCACCTTAGAAATATCTTCCCTTGCAAACCTTAGATTTGTCCACGTTATCCTTATAAATCTTGAGTCAAAACTGTTGGAATTTCGTTGTCCGGTTTTAGACCAAAGGGTCGTAGTCTCACTTATGTGAGTAGACGGTTCTCCCAATTGCCAAACAAATTAATATAATTATCTTGAACTAAAAACTAGTTATTAACCAAGGATTTGTAATCTCCATAAAGGAGTAGACAAAACCCAACCAAGAGTTTGTAATCTCCACAAAGGAGTAGACAAAACCCAATCAAGAGTTTGTAGTCTCCAAAGGAGTAGACAAAACTCAACCAAGAGTTTGTAATCTCCACAAAGGAGTAGACAAAACTCAATCAAGAGTTTGTAGTCTCCAAAGGAGTAGAAAAAACTCAAGCAAGAGTTTGTAATCTCCGAAAAGGAGTAGACAAAACTCTAATAGAAGTTAAGTTCAATTACACGTCTTATAAACCGGTTTTTATATGTTAAAACCGTTGACTTGGATAATGTAATGAGTCATTCATAAATGAATTTCCCTTCTAAGTGTATTCTCCCCTATACCGGGAATATCCAAATACCTTAGTGGGATAAAACGTTACACGTTACAAAGACTAAGTAAGAGACTTACTTGTCTTTCTTTGTAGAAAGGGTATTCTTAGGTTTTGTCAATACAAAACCAAACTAAGATGGATGCCTATCCTTTGTCAATACAAAGGAACTATACTGGTCTTTCGAGTTTTGCAAACAAGCTTATAAGAAGGCCTATTCAATGTCAATACAATGGAACTAGAAGCTTTATTGTTGCAAAAACGAATGTCGAATCAAGTGCAAATGACTCTCCCTTTTATAGGCATAGGGGGCCACGGTTTTTGGGAGTTAAAAGCGGTTAAAAGTGGTTAAAATCGGTTATGGAAGTTACTTGGAAGTTACTTGGAAGATGGGCCTTGAAGCCCTAGAAAGCCCGAGGCCCGAGGCCCACATAGGGAGCCCAAAACCGCTCCCCGGAGCTAGCTTAGAGCTTATTTTTCTTGGTCCAAACACTTCCAATGAGCTTCATTCACTTTAATATAGCTAGGGTAAGCTCCAAGATCCTCAAATACTCAATATCTTAGCTCAAGCTAGTGTAGCTCCTTAAGAAGCTCATTAGCTGCTTCATTGACATTCACTAAGCATTTGAGCTTGAATTGCTCCTAGTTTTTAACCACATATTCTTTAGCCAATATAAGGCCTAAGAACCAAAGTTGTGCCGATAAAATGTGGCTAAAAAGCCCCAAACGTCGGCCTTTGAAAAGCTAGCACAAGTTGACCTTGTCGTGAATCACCTTGCTTTGATTTGACTCCCCTTATAATACTAGTTGTTCTTAGTGCCGGTCACTTGGCTTGCCTCCCGCAACCCGGACCATAGTAACACACATGTGAACAACTCATTGCACCTTGTCTCAAGACAAGCTCAACGGTTACAATGAAGACTTAGCCCAAATCTCCAACATTCCTCCCCCATTTGAGCAAAGTCAAGAAACTTTTAATAGACATACATCCAAACAAAATATTCGCATAATCATAAATATCTTTCGATTGAATTTATTGAATTAGTATAATTACACATTCTGCACTAAAGAATTGTGGTGTCTTAATGGATTGAACCACTTAACTTGTTTAAGTACATGAAGGAAACATACACGAAATTTACATTTCCTTTACAAATAAATGACACATTTAAAGGCTATTGTGTCCTAATCCTTTAATGAACATATAGGCGAGTCGACCATCTACTCCCTTGAAGAAGCCTTGACATATCACGTTCACGTAGCCAACTCTCTATTGATCTTGCACCTATAATTGCAATTTTTCAAAAGAGCTGTTAAGAAATCACATATTTCAAACTATACATATTATGTAGGCATAGAGCATTACCTTGGATGGACATATTATGCTCACAACTTCTTGGAATGGGCTTTCCTCATTGAATTCGGCTAAGGCATCAAGCCATAGGCGAATTGGGTGTCCCACGACAAGTCGTTATCAATTTAGGTCGTTAACCCCATCCCATTGGCTGACTTTTGAACCAAGTCCCTAGCCAAGCTCTTGGTTAAGTGATCGGCTAGATTATTGTGTGTTCTCACAAAATCGACCGATATTATACCGTGAGTTATGAGCTCTCTAACCGAGCTATGTCTCACACCAAGATGTCTTGATTTCCAATTCTACGTTTGGCTATAAGCTTTAGCCAACGTAGCTGCACTATCACAATGAATCGAGATAGGAGAAACCGGTTTTGGCCATAAAGGAATTTCTAGAACCAAATTTCTTAGCCATTCAGCTTCCTTGCCGGCAACGGCAAGTGCCACAAACTCGGACTCCATGGTCGAGGTTGTAATGCACGTTTGCTTCTTTGAAGCCCATGAAATGGCACCACCACCTAACAAGAAAACCCATCTTGTGGTAGATGAGTGATCATCTAGATTAGTGATCCATGACGCATCCAAGTAGCCTTCTATCACTGAAGGATACTTACTGTACAAGATGCCAAAACCCATGGTCCCCTTGAGGTACCTAAGCACACGCCTTATTACCTTCCAATGTTGTGAGCTAGGACAACTTGTGTATCTACTCAATTTACCAATAGCAAAAGCAATATCTGGCCTAGTGCTAGTCATTGCATACATGCAACATCCTATTACTTGTGCATACTCAAGTTGAGAGACAACTGATCCTTGGTTGGGCATCAACTTCTCACTTGAGTCCATAGGAGTACTAACAATTGTACTTTTATCACATTGAAAGCGTGTGACAATCTTCTCAATGTAGTGTGATTGTGTGAGGCTTAAGCCTTTGGAATCACGTTTGATTCTTATGCCCAGAATCACATCCGCCTCACCTAAGTCTTTCATAGAAAACTTAGTGGACAAGAAATCCTTAGTGAGATCTACTTGTCTTTAGTTTGTTCCAAAGATCAACATGTCATCAACATATAAGCATATGATCACACCTTGACCGGTATGATCAAACTTACTATAGACACACTTGTCAGCTTGATTTATCTTAAATCCATTTGACAATACGACATCATCAAACTTTTGATGCCATTGCTTTGGAGCTTGCTTTAGTCCATACAAGGATTTGACCAAGCGACATACTTTGTGCTCTTGTCCTTTTAAAACAAACCCTTCAGGTTGTCTCATATACACTTCCTCATCTAGATCACCATTAAGGAATGCTGTCTTGACATCCATTTGATGAATCACTAGATTATGTATATCCGTCATAGCTATTAATAACCTAATGGTTGTAATCCTAGCCACCGGAGCATATGTGTCAAAGTAATCGACACCTTCCCTTTGTCTAAAGCCTTGGATGACCAAGCGTGCTTTAAACTTGTCAATGGAACCGTCAACTTTCATCTTCCTCTTGAAGATCCATTTACATTCCAAAGGTTTGCAACCGGAAGGAAGGTTGGCTAACTCCCATGTATGATTGCCCATAATGGAGTCCATCTTCTCTTGGATTGCTTCCTTCCAAAAGGCAACATCTTGAGACTTCATGTCCTCATCAAATGTATTTGGATCCTCATCCATATGAAAGTAAGAGTGACGATCCATTTCATTATCCCTTGACCCTTCAACCAAGAACACTTGGAAAATTGATTTTTGGGACAAATTATTGCTCATAGGAGCAATCTCTGGCAAGTCAAGCCCGTGGGACGCTTCCAAGGATTCATCTTGAATCCTACGATGCTTGTTTGGGTGTTCCTCAATCATCTAAAGTCATGTTGATCACTTCCCTAGGCCTAGGAGCCAAGGTGAAGCGATCTTCATCAAAGATGGCATCCCCAGACTCTATTACGGTATTAACCGAGATGAAGTCATTTGGTTCTATCACATAGAACCTATAAGCTTTGGAGTGTTCTACATAGCCAATGAACACACACTCAACACCTTTATCACCTAAAGTTTTACGTTTGTTGTCATTGAGCCTTACTATGGCTCGACATCCCCAAACTCGTAAGTAATGTAGGTTTGGCTTCCTTTTGAACCGTAGTTCATAAGGAGTCTTCTTGCTTCTTTTGTTTGGAACACGATTAAGCAAGTAGTTTGCCGTGAGCATAGCTTCACCCCAAAACGAATGCTTAAGACCCGAGTAAGATAACATGGCATTGACCATCTCTTTAAGCACCCGGTTCTTTCGTTCGGCCACACCATTTGATTGTGGTGTGTAAGGTGCCGTGGTCTCATGTATGATCCCGACACTCTCGAAATATTCCTTATCCATAAATTCACCACCACGATCCGTGCGTAGTCTTTTTATTAAGGTACCATGTTGTAACTCAGATTCATTCTTGAATACATAGAATTTGTCTAAGGCATCACTCTTTGCAAAGAGTAGATATACGTAACAATACCTAGAGTAATCATCTATGAATGTTACGTAATACTTCTTCTTTCCTAATGAAGGAGTAGAGTGCAAGTCGCCTAGATCCGAGTGAACTAAGCCGAGCATTGATTGTTCTCTTTCAACTCTAGGAAAAGGAAGTCTTGTTATCTTGGTCAACATGCACGTTTTACACTTGTCTTTTGGCAAGTCAAGTTTAGGTAAAATACCATCCTTAGTCATGTCATTCATACGCTTAAAATGAACGTGTCCAAGTCATGCATGCCATTTAACAAAATCACAATTGGAAGAAGAAGAAGAAGAAGAAGAAGAAGAAGAAGAAGACAATGTAAACAAACTGTTCTTGTTTATATTACTACTAGAAATTTTATTACATAAAGAGAGAAGAAACATATTATTGTTACAATGGCCAAAGCCTACAAATGTTCCTCTCCTAGATAATACATAGCCGTCGGCTTTTATGACTTGTTTGAAGCCAAGCCTATTGAGTACACCACCAGAGCCACATTCTTTCTAATGGCCGGTGCATGTAGTACATTTGACAAGACTAGAGTCTTGCCACTTGTGAAGTACAGATCAACCCGTCCTCTTCCTAGAACGGGGGTGGTAGACTCATTTTCCATATGTATGAGTGCTCCATTGTTTGCAACAACGTATGTCTTGAACCAACGCCGATCTTTGCAAACATGAGTTGTTGCACCCGAGTCCACCCACCATCCAAGGTCATCATCCTGCATGGACAAACATTCAAAAGTCAATGACACATAATTCAAATCAAGATTTATATCAAAGTTAGAATCAAGACTCATAAGTGAGTCACCTTGGTTTGAGGGGTTTTGGCCACTTTGGCCTCCACCCTTGGATCCATCGTCCTTAACCTTGCAATCCCGCTTGAAGTGGCCAGTCTTGCCACACTTCCAACAAGAACCTTTTGGTTTCTTGTCAATATTATCCTTTTTGGACTTCTTGGACTTATTTCCCTTGTCCTTGCCTTTGTCCTTTCCTTTGAACCTCTTCCTTTTACCCTTGCCATCCATCATATTGGCCTCGTGGGAAGTAGAAGTTTTATCCTCCTTCTTGAGTCCCCCTTCTTGTGCCCTAAGGCCTTGTTCAATTTAAAGGTGAGAGCCAAGTTCCACCAACGTGAATTCTTCCTTCTTATGCTATAGCACATGGCGGAAGTCCTTCCACGAAGGGGGGAGCTTATCCATTATAGACGAAACTGCAATGGCCTCATCCATATGCATGGCATGTTGAGTGAATCTCCCAAGAATCCGGAGCAATTCATTGTATTGTTCCATTACCGGCCTTGAGTCCACCATTTTATATGAGTTAAAATCCGAGACTAAGAATTTGCGAGATGAAGCATCCTCTGCCATGTACTTATACTCCAGTTGATCCCACATTGATGTTGATGACTCTACACTTTGGTAGACATCAAACAATGCATCACTCATGCCATTGAGAATATGACCACGACATATGTAGTCATCATTATCCCATTTGCTCCGTCATCGGACAGCCTCTATCTCCTCCACCATATCATCAACCGGCTCGGCCGGTCTAGGTGTAGTGAGTACATAAGCGACTTTTAGTGTAGTCAAGAGGAAGTGCATTTTCTTTTGCCACCTCTTAAAGTCTACACCCTCAAACTTATCCAACTTCCGAAAACGAGAAGTCATTTCTGTCATTAACGTCTTACTCATTATTGATCAATCCAATCCTACAAAACAATTAACAATAAATACACTTAGAAGATTGTTGGAGTTTCGGTGTCCGGTTTTAGAGCAATGGGTCGTAGTCTCACTTATGTGAGTAGACGGTTCTCCCAATTGCCAAACAAATTAATATAATTATCTTGAACTAAAAACTAGTTATTAACCAAGGGTTTGTAATCTCCACAAAGGAGTAGACAAAACCCAACCAAGAGTTTGTAATTTCCACAAAGGAGTAGACAAAACCCAATCAAGAGTTTGTAGTCTCCAAAGGAGTAGACAAAACTCAACCAAGAGTTTGTAATCTCCACAAAGGAGTAGACAAAACTCAATCAAGAGTTTGTAGTCTCCAAAGGAGTAGACAAAACTCAAGCCAGAGTTTGTAATCTCCGAAAAGGAGTAGACAAAACTCTAATAGAAGTTAAGTTCAATTACACGTCTTATAAACCGGTTGTTATATGTTAAAACCATTGACTTGGATAATGTAGTGAGTCATTCATAAATGAATTTTCCTTCTAAGTGTATTCTCCCTTACACCGGGAATATCCAAATACCTTAGTGGGATAAAACGTTACACGTTACAAAGACTAAGTAAGAGACTTGTCTTTCTTTGTAGAAAGGGTATTCCTAGGTTTTGTCAATACAAAACCAAACTAAGATGGATGCCTATCCTTTGTCAATACAAAGGAACTATACTGTTCTTTCGAGTTTTGCAAACAAGCTTATAAGAAGGCCTATCCAATGTCAATACAATGGAACTAGAAGCTTTATTGTTGCAAAAACGAATGTCGAATCAAGTGCAAATGGCTCTCCCTTTTATAGGCATAGGGGGCCACAGTTTTGGGGATTTAAAAGCGGTTAAAAGCGGTTAAAATCGGTTATGGAAGTTACTTGAAAGTTACTTGGAAGATGGGCCTTGAAGCCCTAGAAAGCCCGAGGCCCGAGGCCCACATAGGGAGCCCAAAACCGCTCCCCGGAGCTAGCTTATTTTTCTTGGTCCAAACACTTCCAATGAGCTTCATTGACTTTAATATAGCTAGGGTAAGCTCCAAGATCCTCAAATACTCAATATCTTAGCTCAAGCTAGTGTAGCTCCTTAAGAAGCTCACTTGCTGCTTCATTGACATTCACTAAGCATTTGAGCTTGGATTGCTCCCAGTTTTTAACCACATATTCTTTAGCCAATATAAGGCCTAAGAACCAAAGGTGTGCCGATAAAATGTGGCTAAAAAGCCCCAAACATCGGCCTTCTAAAAGCTAGCACGATTTGACCTTGTCGTGAATCACCTTGCTTTGATTCGACTCCCCTTATAATACTAGTTGTTCTTAGTGCCGGTCACTTGGCTTGCCTCCCGCAACCCGGACCATAGTGACGCACATGTGAACAACTCATTGCACCTTGTCTCAAGACAAGCTCAACGGTTACAATGAAGACTTAGCCCAAATCTCCAACAAAAACCACAATTGGATGCTTTGACCTCTAGAACTTGCATTCCCTTATGTGATTATCATATCATCTTGTTTTGTTCCTTTACCTTTGATTGACAACCTGATATATTATACCGTTCTTTGTTTCACCATAGTCCCAGTGTTCGACCTTGGAGTATTTGCCGTTATTACAATTGATCCTTACACTGCAGGTTCGCATATTGTTTCAGACTTTTATTTTAGGTTATATATTTAAAGATATTTCGTTCACGATTACACACACGTCTGAGAGTGAACAATTAGCTTAAGCTGGATGACGCTAGTTGTCAAGCATCTGAATGCTTCTCTCCTCCATCAGGTGCTGATCAAACAAAACAAGTGACTTGGTTGAGACTAGTTGTGAACTACTTGAATTTGAAACTAAGGGGGTGTATTCAATCCGGACTTTTAAAGATTTTGACGGATTCTTAATAATCATAGGATTTGCAAATTCTGTGGGAAATTTTAATTCTATATAGAGTCAATATAGATTCTGTGGAAATTTTAGGTGTTGGGGGAAGATTTCTATGGATTTTATGTATGTATAAAAGTAATGAAGAATTCTACAAAATCAATGAAATAATAGATTCTTTTAAAATCCACAAACTTTTAAATACCATAGGAATTTTATGGAAAATTTTAAATCCTAATTGAATACCTACAGATTTATATGGACTTTTAAAAATCTATATTCAATACCCATAGACTTTTAAAGTCCAAAAAATTCCTATAAACTCTTAATTGAATACACCCCCCTAAGATAGATTACCTTTGAAATCTGGCACCTCACATGTAAGAATTGTTTATGGCTTAGGACACATACATATATGTTGTTACGATTTCGTGTATGCCAAAAGATGCAATGACATCCAAGAATCATGCATTTCAAATGTTTACTATATTTTTTCATAAATTTAAGATGTGGAATTTTTAGTTCATCAGTACAAATGGTTTTAATATTTTAGAGAGAAGGAGTGACAGCCGTGCATATGGTTATTTAGCAGCACATTTGAAAGAATTTGAATCAACAATGTTGCTCCGTGGGCTACGTCATGTTGTTCTTATAGGAGACGAAAGGCAGCTCCCAACCATGGTTCAAAGTTGTAACACTACGAATCCGCAGGACACGAGATGCTAGGCGCGGAGACCTCACAATGGGTCCCGACCCTTAGCCTGATTCACCGGACCTTTCCAACAAGGCATAAATAAAGGCAAATACTTAAAGCGTTTCTAATGTATGTGCGAGAAACTGAAACGTAAGATACAAAGTGGAAACTCAGCCGAGTCCTCAAAACGACAACAACTCCAATACATAAATCAACAAATCCAACAACATAACGCAAAAGCAAAACATCCCCGTCCTATAATGTACGGAGACCCCGCCTGTCCACTCCTTCACCTCACTCGGTGGCGTCTCTAACTTGCAGGGCATCTACACAATCAGTTTAAAACCGTTAGCTAATATTCAAGGCATTAGAATCAAGGTGAAAGTCACAAACACAAGTAAATCATCATAACACGCAACATGCTCCAAACACACAAGTCTAGTTTATTATCTTTTTATTATTAAGTCATATCCCGTTCTAATTCAACTTCTTTTGTGACACGAGAATCTCCCGAAACTCGACTCAGTCCCTACTTACCGGCAAGGAATGGTACTGATACATCTGATCGTCTACCTACCCGGGCTAGTCGCTGAGGACCTCCTAGCTCTCACAAGAGTTAGACAATGATGTCACCGCCCGTTATCATACACGTGGGCCAAAATATATATATGTTGGTGGTCCTATTTCCGGTTTAGTTGTTATAACATAAACAACAAACACACACCACCAAACACGCATCAACGCTAGTACAAGGAATATGAGCTAAGTAAGTCCGGAGACTTACCTCATCCCAAACGCTAACTCCCAAAACACTCTAGCTTCCCTTGAGTAGAAGCCCATAGCCTGCTTACAAGAAGGTATGTATCAACGCATGCTCATGCTCAAGAAGTCTTAGACTTCACTCAAATGATCTAGGCAAGATCACCTAACCCTCATGCTAGGACCACATCCTAGAATCCATGATACTCACAACACTCTCAACATATGAAAGAATCTACCAACAACCTACTACCTCACATGATCATATGCCGTAACCAAAGAGGACATACTATCCTAGGAAGTCCAACATGCTCATCATACTCGAATCCATCAACTACACTAAGCCTTAAGGGCTCCTAGGTTCACAACCACTAGATGGCATTCATAACTACCCTAGGTTCATCCTATGCATGATACTAACATGAAACAACCTCACAACTAAGGAAGGAACGAAGAAGAAGGGAGAAGAAGAGCCTATTGTTGAAGAAATACAACCGCGGAAACAAAAGGCGTGCCTGCATGCTAAATGTCACGGCCCCGCGACGCTAGAAGCAGCCCCCGTGGTGCCAAGAAATCCTGGCGCCACCCCCGCGGCGCTGCTCACCGCCCCTGCGGCTGGCTAGGTTCCACCCCGTGGCGCCTGGTCCCGCCCCGCGGTAGAACTCCAAAAACAGTGTTTTGTTCGTCTTCGACTGTGGATCTTGAGCTTCAAATGCCTCTTTCTCTTTCTGGGTCTTCTCCAAACATCATCCATGGTATCAAGGCTCTCCCTCATGCCCTAATCGAGCTAAGAACACATGCATGCAAGGGATTTAAGAGAACTTCTCCCCAAAGCTTTCAACCATGGAAATGGAGAAGGAGAGAAGAAGAAGAAGAAGAAGAAGAAGAAGAAGAAGAAGAAGAAGAAGAAGAAGAAGAAGAAGAAGATGTCCAACATGGAAGAAGAAGAAGAAGAGAGGGAGGAGGAAAGACTTACCACACTGAATCCAGATACTCTCCACTGTTGGCCACACTCAAAGAGATCCAAAGGAAGGAAAGAGAAGAGAGCTCAAGGAGAAGGGAATAAGGGAAAAGAATCTTAACGTGAAAGAAGAAATGAGGAAAGAGGGAAATCCAAGCTGCCAAGGGGTAGGGGAACAAGGGGTCAGTTGACCACCTTGTCTCCTTGGTGCTAGCAACGAAGGGTCCAAAAGGTAAAGGTGTGTAACGAGGAGTCGGAACGGGATTTTGGAATGAAATCCCGTTACTCAGCATCCCGTGTCTACGGAAAGACTGAGCCGCGCCTGCGGAAAGATCGATAACTCGCTCACTAACCGGAGTAAAAATTCCGGACATTACAACTGATCCCCCTAAAAACAAGTTTCGTCCCAAAACTTGGTAAAACATAACTCTCGGCATAATTAACTCGGCAACTACTCAAAACCGTAAATGCGCCAACTCTCTACTCGATAACCATCACACACTCGTGTACCCGCGTCAAGTCCTCGCAAGGCCATCTCAGCGTATATCGCATAATAAGTTAGAATCTAACCAATCATACAACACATTCCCGCTAGGGGCACAAAACACATAAACTCGCACATGCACATAATATCTAACCCATCGGCCATCTCAACGTAACTAGATCATCGTAAAAACTCCAACAAGGATACAACCCCACGTCCTCCCGGTAGCATCATCGGCTCTTCGTCTATCACAAGATCATCACAATTAGCATCATATCTCGAGTCATACATGTATTCCCTCAACCGTCACACCTGAAACCTGGTGAACATCCTCCACTCTCGGTGGCCATACCAACCGGTAAACTGCTTCTAAAATTGCGCCAAGATCTCCAAAAAGAACCGATATATACTAGGACTAACTCCCTTCTAATGACCAACATGTATGACGCCTCTTGTTCGTGATACCCTTAACTAGACTCGTCTCGCATCTGAACCCTTGAGGTACGTACCTCTATCTATACACCCTTCTGGCGATTTAGCTCGGCTATCATCCGCCTTTGGACCATCGCTACTCGGGCGAGGTCGACCCAATTTCGCTCAGGGATACATATACTATCCAAATACCGATACCACGGATTACTATACCTCCGTCCACAAAGTGCCTCACAAGGACCATCTCAAACGACACATCTCACTATCATAATACGAAAGCTCGATCTAAGGGGAGGTATCATGTCCACCCTTACCCCCTACTCCCACTATGCTCTCTACACGGCATCCAAGATCACAAAAGTCTTCTCTAGTTGACCAACTATCCGAGGATGGAACTGTCATGAGAGACAACTGGTCTCCTTCACGGCACAATACCGTTGCCCGACCATCCTGAGATGAATCATCCATCTCGATCCAGGATAACGATACTTGGTTTCCTAGGTACTCTCACTATCACTTAGTGGATGTCACAACTAGCCGACTCATCGGCCCTGTATCCTAAAAAGGTATAAACACGTTGTCTTCGTCGGTCGGTCATCAATGACCATAACACGTTGCAATTGTTCCTTGGTCTCAATCGGTAATAACCTCGAGGGAGGTATCCTCCCACTGCCTAACTCGGGGTGGATGAAGTCCTCTTCCCGTCCTAGGGTGCTCAAGCTTGACCTGACAACGGTCACTTACTAGCTATGCACTTAGCCACCTCGGCCTTAATCCCACCTCACTAATGTGAACATCACCAATCCAAATACCTCTTACCAACATTGCGGTGCACTAGTAAGGTGGTGTGAGCCTCCTGGGGACTCTATCTCAGCTCTCCGTTACTAGTACACATGGGCGCTCTTGGCGTCTCAACAAAATGTCAACCCATAAAAGTAACTATGGGGCCTATCCTCGGGACCTTTTATGCCGGGTCTTTCTCAAAGCCATTCAAATTCCGCGATTTTGTGGGGGTTTCCCATACCATCTACTTTAATAAACTGAGTGTTTGCCTAAAAGCGTGCGTGCAAATAAGTATTAATTTATAAAACTGAAACAAAAGCAAGCGAACCCGCAGTGTACGGATCGGCGTAGATAAGCAAGTATTCCAGAGTATCGAACTCGGGGATTTGGGGAGTCAAATTCAGTTTCGATAATATCGAACAAGTAAAAGTATAAAAGCTTTGCAAATATTGGGGAAAACAGCAACCCTAAAGATCCAGGTATCCAATTGTGGCAATCGATTCAAGATATACTATAGATATAAGGACAGAGTTGAGGTTGCAAAGGTATAACTAATGTACGGTGAAGTTCCAAAACCTTATATGTCTAACCCAAAAGACTCTCTCTATAAAGGTTGTTGAGGTTGCAGTATAGAAAGGATCTAAAGGTAAGAATTAATCTCAAATACCCATGCCCAAACCCAAGGAATCAAAGATAAACTAAAACGGTTAAGGTTATGATACTTAAAACCGAAAATAGAGGATGTTGAGTCTCACTAGTACCTAGAAAAGGCAAGTCAAGGCTAGGTTAAAGCAAATCTTTAACTTTGGAACAAATCAAAAGCAAAGGTCGTAAAACAGGGAAAATCACGGCTAGATCTTGAGATTCCACGTCCGTGGAACTCAAGAACAGACCGTGATTTAGGGTGTCGACGATGTTTCTCACACTCTCAGGGTCCAATCAAGTTACGATCGATCTATCATTATCTAAGCCACAACTATCAACCCTTCACCTTAGAATTACTAAAGGGTTTTAGCCAATAATCATCATCATGATATCAATAATCAAATTAAGAAGAATGAAACATGAAAACCCTCAAAAACTCAATAACAACTCAAAGTCAATCTCGAAATCCGAACAACAAAGTGTGTTTATGAATTCAGAAAAGTAAGAATAGAAACCCTCACAATGATCTAGTGAAACCACAATAGAAACCCTCACAATGATCTAGTGAAACCACTAAGCGTGCATGCAAATAAGCTTTAAATTTATAAAACTAGAATCAAAGCAAGCGAACCCACAGTGTACGGATCGGCGTAGTAAAGCAAGAATTCCAGAGTATCGAACTCAGGAATTTGGGGGGAACAAATTCAGTTCGCAAATCGTCAAGCAAGTAAATGTAATAAGCTTTGCAAATATTGGGAAAACAACAACTCTAAAGATCCAAGTATCTAATTGTGGCAATCGATTCAAGATATTCTATAAGTATAAGGACAGAGTCGAGGATTGCAAAGGTATACTAAAGTAAGGTAATGTACAATGAAGCTCCAAAACCCTATATGTCTAACCCAAAGACTCTCTCTATAAAGGTTGTTGAGGCTTCAGTATAGAAAGGATCTAAAGGTAAGAATTGATCTCAAATACCCAAGCTTGTAACCCAAGGATCAAGATAGGCTCAAACGGTTAAGGTTGTGACACTCGAAACCGAAATAGAGGATGTTAAGTCTCACTACTACCTAGAAAAGACAAGTCAAGGCTAGGTTAAAGCTAATCTTTAACTTTGGATTAAAGTAAAAACAAGGTTCGTAAACAAAGGTAAATCACGGGCAGATCTTGAGTTCCACGGCCGTGGAAGTCCAAGAACAGACCGTGATCTTGTTTGTCGACGAAGTTCCTCTAACTCTTAGGGTCCAATCTGTTTACGATCGATCTATCATCATCTAAGGCACAACTATCAACCCTTCACCTTAGAATTGCTAAAGGGTTTTAGCCAATAACCATTGTCATCAAATCAAAAATCAAGTTTAAGAAGAATGAAAGATGAAAACCCTCGAAACTCGAATATAACTCAAACCCAATTCTCAATCCGAAACACAAAGAGTAATGTTTAATGGATTCAGAATATAACACAAAACCTCACAATGATCTTAGGAAAACACGAAGAACGGGATGTCAATCCATCTTCAATATCAAAACCTAAGAAAAGGGCGTAACTTCCGCCACACACAATCTTCGAGAATCCAAATGGCCGGCGCTTCCGTAAACTCTTGCGACAAACCCTAGGGCGAACTCTCCAAAGCGAGATTCCTGAAAACTCCCTCCTCCCGCCTTTTTATTCGTAGAGTCAGAGATATCTTCCAGCCCAAATACGTAGATGATGTGGCAATAAATGATTCGTCAAAGGATTGCCTAAATCACGGACTCTTGATATTCCACGACCGTGGTTTAGGGCGTGGAATTGGATTACGGTGTCTCTCATCTTCCACGACCGTACTTTAGGCCGTGTAACTTATTGGAATGCTCCACGCTCATGATGCCAAGATCCACGGCCATAATTTAGGGCGTGGAAGTGTAGATTGCTTGTGGTTTCCTTTGTGTCGTGACATTCTTCATCCTACCTCCTTCCTTAGCTTCCTTGATGTGTTCCTAATCCTTTGATATGATTGAATCCTCTCTTGTCTCTCTCAAATGGTCCGGTTTCAGCTCTCATTCACCTATAATCAATCACAAAACTAATGTAGACCTCCATATCGAAAATATAGGTAAACAAGCTAGCAAATGCTTCAATGCCTTATCTATGAACACAATAATGAATGAAAAACAACTAGAATAAGTGCCTAGAATGTCACAATATTTCATGCTAATAAAATACCACATACTTGTCACTTGCTTGTCCCCAAGCAAGGTTTTCAAAAGCTTAGAACACAAGTTAGGATGAAATATGCATGCAAACTCAAAAACAAAACATCTTTTAGGTGAGTGTGCTTCTAGTCAACAGATTCATCCTCAAACCTTGCTTCATTCATCTTCAAAAACACTTATATACATAAACAAAAGAATGTAGAGGAAAGAAACATCATAAGTGTTCGCTCCGAACGGTGTGTGTGCAAGCTTTAAATTTATAACCCTAGACTTAAGCTTAAAACAAGGATGCGAACCCGCAGTGTACGGGTCAATCGTAGTAAAAGCAAGAAAATTCCAGGGGTCGATCACAGGGACTTGGTGAAACCAAGTCAATACGGTATGCTAATGTCAATGCTAATCACAAGAGCAATTAATACAATCAAAGATGAATAAGAAGTCAATAAAGCAAACATGCAATTCTAGGGATTAAAGCATCTAGTTGTGGTTCCAACTCAAGATCTATAGATAAGCGGACAAAGCTGAGATTTTTGCGTGGGGAAGGTGTTACTAAAGTGGAGTAGATCACCGGGTAAGTCTCACTACACACTAATCCTAAATCGTAACTCCTATTACCGGGTAAGTCTCAAGGAATCAAGATAAAGAACTATAACCTCAAACTAACACACCATCTAAGGGAATAGAATCAACCTTTACCGGGTAAGTCTCAGGCTAACTCACAAAGATGGGATGGAAGCACACTCAAACCCCAATAAAGGATAAACCTTTATTACCTACACTTATGATCGTTAATACACAAACTAAGGAATTACCGGGTAAGTCTCATCCTAAGCTTGCATTGAACCAGGAAAGGTGTAATAAGAATAGGATTTGGCAAACTCTAAAACTTAACTCTCAGTTTCGGATAGGATAAGTCACCTCGGTCAGAAGAATTCCACCCCGGCCGAGATGTTCATCGACTGAACGAGATGCTTAGGGTTAAGGTTAAAGACTCGAACTTTCAGGATCCTACTGGAATCTAAGATTATTCTATCATTGTTTTTCCCACAACCTTCAGCCAATCACCCTAGAATCACACAAGGAAATTAGCCACTCATCATCATTATGAAAGTATTAAATGTAAGGGAAGAAGGTGAATATTTGAACAAAGAAGAATTTAATGAAAAGACTTCAATAACTGAATCAAATATCACAACAAAAGCGTTCCTTGGATAGCAATCCAAAAAGACAAGACAACAATTGAGGGAATTGAAGACAATCTTACAAAACCCTTCAATAAAGCTATAAAAGCTATGGAAGACAATCTTCCTTCAACCTTCAAAAAGGTTCCTCAAAAACTCCAAACCTGGAGTATGCTGCTGCTGTTCCTTCGGTGTAGGCGAGATTCTTGCGCTGATAGCGGGTTGTTCCAGCCGTATGCGGATGTCGAAATTGTGGAAAATCCGACCCTTTTTATAGGAAAATAACCCTCCAAAGATAATAAATCTTAGAAAGATCTTCTCCCATAAAAATAGGTAAAATATATATTCTGCATATATCCTTCCATCCAGGAGCCCAGCCCAAAAATATAAGATCACTTTCCAAGTTTAAAAGATCTCCTCCAAGAATAAAATATTCTCGCCGCGTCCTAGGTGTTCGCCTCGGTCGAGTCGGCGTCTCTGGATCGCCTCGGTCGAGATGAATCTCTGGTCAACCGAGGTGATTCACAACTGAATGTGAAATCTCTCAAAACTGGTCCAAAGTAAATCTTTAATCCATGGCTATGCTCCCTGGATGGTTCCTTTTGCTCCTCAATGTAGCTCCAAATGACTCATGACTCCTTTTGCTCCTTTTTGATGCAAAACGTACCATATTACCTGCAATTACAACGAAACTAGGTGTAGACCTCGATTCTCGCAAAGGTAGATGAAATGGTAGTAAAATCACATAATGTACATACAAACATGCAGATTATGAAAGATAAAACGTCCAAACAAACCCCAAAATATAGACTATAATTCATGCTATCAAAATACCCCATACTTAGCCCTTGCTTGTCCCCAAGCAAGTTCCTCATATAAAAGACAAGATAGAATGGATTATAAGTCATAAAAATCAATGAAAAGTCTTTCAAAAACATTTTATGGTGTGCAACTATCATAGATCACTCTAAGAGAATACTCCCTGGAATTTAAAAACTCAATATGCTCAAAACATCTTATAAATATAGGGAAGTTGTTCATCTTTGCATAAAATCATAGAATGCATAATAAATCATAATTATCGAAATTAATCATGTATAATCCAGTTTAAACCACTAAGTCAATCAACAAGCTCAAGGTCTCAAGGGCTTCCCAAAAGAAAAGGTCAAGAAACGTGTAGGGTGGGGATGTATGTAAGGTAATGTGGTGCTAGAATCCGGGAAAAGGATGAACTTCACTTTCACTTTGACTTGCAACATCTTCCACCAATAAGCTTTGCTTATCTCACATTTTTCTCTTTTTACTTTACTTTTTGGGATGCATGGACAGAGGTGCACAATAACCGAAGCCTAGGAAATCTGCAATCATCAATTTCTAACACTTTCACTTTCAGCCCACTTCTCAACTTTAACTTGCTTTCACCACTTCGCTTGCTTCCAAATTCCCGGATAGGTAAAGGGAGGCAAAATGTATATGAGGGGCTAAACATGATCAAGAAGAAGAAGAGAGAAGAGAATGAATTGCCTTGGTCTTTCCAAGAAGAAAGTGAGAGAACTCATGTTGCGGTGTTAACCTTCAAATTCAACATAATTTGGATAAAAACAAAGTATTAAATGTGCTAATAATTTCAAACAAAGCATTTAGCAACTTAAACATATTATAAAACCTTTTAAACACATAAAGAATTTAAAACCAGTCAGTAAACAAGATCTTCACTGAGATCATATCCAGATAAGAAGCACAAAATTGTTTTCGAAAACTCTCAGTTAACCTACCTCGGTCGAGGTGTTCTTGGTTCAACCGAGGTGAAACACCTCGTTCGGCCAGAATCTCCCCGGTCGAGGTCAAACTTTTTTTTTAAAACCAGTTTTCTTTTCAGTTTCGACGTTTTTCTCAATCAAATAACCTGTAAGTATGCATGTAGTCTCAGATAAACATATAGATGCATAAGTGAAGCATAAATATAAATATCCGGTCAATATAGTACATCAAAGTCATACATCAAAGTCACGTAGTCAAATAATACATCAAATACCCCATACTTGAGACACACTGTCCCAGTGGGTATAACAAAAGTCTAAATAAGAGAGAACTCACCGGATAAGAGCCGAACTGCATAAAAAATATAATAAATAAATCCTGCAGCTCCTCAGTAGTCCTGATCCGGCGGTGGTGGTGGTATGTAGGGGTACTGAGTCGGGTCATAGGGATGGCCCATGATATGCTCAAACTGTAGCTGAGCCATCATGTGCTGATGATGCTGCCGCTCCTGCATCTCGCGGATATCCAGCGAAAGTGCAGCATATGAGTCGATAACCTGATCCGTCAGGTCATCGATCCGTCGGTGTGCAGCTCTATCCCTCACTCCACGCCTCCTGCGTCTAGCAGGTCTGACTGGAGAAGTCTTTGCTGGCGCCGGCTCAGTGTCCTCCTCGTCATCATCTAAATTAATAATGGGTGGCGCGCTCGTCCCAGCTGTATCTGTCCCTGTGTCCATCGGGACGCCACCTCCTCTCTCATCTACTGTCTCGTCGTCGTCGTCATCCTCCTCCTCAGCCTCAGCAGGGGCAGCTGCCGCCTCTCTGTGATCCTCCATCAGTGGAGCCCATGCTGTCTGCCAGTAGTGCGGATCAAAGACTGTGAACTGAGCAGACCAGCGGATCCCCTGTGGTGCAGTCCGCTCCCAAGGCATGGCGACGTATGGAGTGGTCAAACCACGGGGAACCAGAATCCTCCGTGTGATCATCTCCTGTAATCCTAGCGGCTTCGGAGCCGCCACCATAGTGCATACACTGAGGTCCATCCCGTGGTAGGTAGCGATGTGGGTGACTAGACCTCCGCAGCAGATGTCTCCCTTCGCCTTGGCCTTGATCCTGTGCAGGTCCTCTCGTTCCGGTCGAGTTGCTCAAATTTCTTGCAGATCTGTAGTTGCAATCGACTCCTCTATCCTTCAATCTCGGTTTGGAAACAGAAAACGTCGAAAATGAGCAAGATTCGAGATGAGCGAAGTGCTTCTGTTCGCCGCGGTCGATGTGGTTTAAAAAAAAGGTGAAAAGTAAAAACATTTTCCCTTTTATACTGTTACTGGATCTGCTGTCACCTCGGTCGAGATGGTCTCGACTGGACCGAGGTGGTGTGGACCGAGGCGGTTCTGCAGAAACCCTAGTCGCCTCGGTTGCTCAAGAATCAACTCGGTCGAGGTGCTCTGACAGTAACCGAGGTGCTTCTGTCTTCCCAGAATCTCGAACTTCTGTCCTTTCAGATGTGCTCCTTCCTTAGATATCCCTGTTGTCTGTCCAGAACGCCAAAAACAAAGCAAAGCAAAGCAAAAACAAAAAAACTATCTAAGCTAGACTAGAAAACGGGAAAGGAAAGCAATACCTTGGGTTGCCTCCCAAGAAGCGCTTGATTTAAGGTCGCTAGCTGGACCATGATGCGTCTCAAACGAGGTAGGAGGTGCCCTCACCCCATACTTCACCTCCATCGTGGGGTGAAGTAAGTAGATCCATCAAACGCTCCAAGACGTGCAAGTGCTCATCGGGGAATGAATCGTCTATGGGTGGGTTGTCCGTCTCGCGGGAAGATTCCGGTAGCCGGCTGAGGTGATCCGCAACTGAATTCTCGGATCCCTTCTTATCGCGGATCTCTAGGTCAAACTCTTGAAGCAAGAGAATCCATCGAATAAGACGTGGCTTGGCATCCTTCTTAGCCATCAAGTAACGAATGGCTGCATGGTCGGTGTAGACAATGACTTTCGCCCCTACTAGATAGGAACGAAACTTCTCGAAAGCATATACAACCGCCAATAACTCCTTTTCGGTGGTAGCGTAGTTGCGTTGTGCTTCATCTAGCGTCTTGCTATCATAATAAATGGCGGTGGTCCGTCCATCTTTCTTCTGTCCAAGCACCGCTCCTACGGCTACATCACTAGCGTCACACATAACCTCAAAGGGCAAGGTCCAATCAGGAGGCTGGATAATGGGAGCGGAGATCAACGCTTCCTTAATCCTGTAAAAAGCATCAAGACACTCCTGCGAAAACTCAAAAACAACATCTTTATTCAAGAGGTTAGTTAGAGGTTTAGAAATCTTAGAGAAGTCTTTGATGAATCTCCTGTAAAAGTCTGCATGCCCGAGAAAACTCCTCACACCTTTAACAGAACAAGGAGGAGGGAGTTTCTCAATAGTCTCGATCTTAGCTCGATCGACTTCGATTCCTCGATTAGAAACGAGGTGTCCTAGCACAATGCCTTCATTAACCATAAAATGACACTTCTCCCAATTCAAAACAAGGTTAGTGTCTTCACATCTTTTAAGCACTAGAGAGAGGTTAGATAGGCAATCATCAAAAGAGGAACCATATACAGAAAAATCATCCATAAATACCTCCATGATTTCCTCTATATACTCGGAAAAGATAGCCATCATGCATCGCTGGAAGGTAGCGGGTGCATTGCACAATCCGAATGGCATCCTCCGATAGGCAAACGTCCCCCAAGGACAAGTGAAAGTGGTCTTCTCCTGATCATCCGGATGGATAGGAATCTAGAAGAATCCACTATAGCCGTCCAAGTAGCAAAAGTGTGAATGTTGGGCCAACCGTTCGAGCATTTGATCAATGAAGGGAAGCGGAAAATGATCCTTCCGAGTCGCCGTGTTCAACTTCCTATAATCGATGCATACTCTCCAGCCCGTAACGGTCCTTGTTGGGATCAACTCGTTGTTCTTATTCGTCACAACGGTCATCCCTCCTTTCTTCGGAACGACATGCACCGGGCTAACCCACTTGCTGTCCGAGATAGGATAAATAATACCTGCATCCAACAACTTAAGAACTTCCTTCTTCACAACCTCTTTCATGATCGGATTTAACCGTCTTTGAGGTTCCCGTGAAGTCTTATGATTATCTTTCATTAGAATTCTATGCATGCAGAAAGAAGGTTTAATGCCAATAAGATCATCCGTGGTGTAGCCTATGGCTTTTCGATGCTTTCTCAGGACATGCATTAATTTAGACAATTCAGATTCAGAAAGGGAAGCACTAACAATAACGGGATAAGTAGAATCCGGTCCGAGAAAGACATACCTCAAGTGACTAGGGAGTTGCTTAAGCTCCACAACTGGGGGTGCTTTCTGAGAGGGATCTTCGCTTCCTCTTTCCAGTGGAGTGGTGTCAGAAACTGGACTCGATGCAGTCTCAGTTAACATCATCTCACTGTCGACCTCGGTCGAGGCGCAAAGGCGTTGACCGAGGTGTTCTTCAGTCGCCTCGCTCTGTCCAGAAAGTGCCTCGGTCGAGGTACTGCTACGGGATCCGAGGCCGGAAACCTTCGTTTCCTGGATCAGCTTCTCAGTTATAGCTCCTGGATCCTCTTCAAGCTCCGTATATCTGCATCACAAGAAGCATCTATACCTTCCTCCATTAAACTGAAGCTAATAACTCTTTCGAGTGGATCGTTAATAAGGATAGAGCTCACCAATTCTCTTGATTCTTCTTCATCGTAGATGTTGAAGATATCATCAGTTAGTTGCTCTCCCTTCATGGCTGCAAGTAGTGCGAATTCCACCTCTTCGCCACCAACGTTGAATTTCAACTTGGCGTTCTTGCAATCCACGTTGCAACCCGAAGTTGCTAGAAATGGTCTCCCGAGAATAATAGGTACTGGATAATCTGCGGGAATGTCAAGTACGACAAAATCTATAGGTAGATAGAAATTACCTAACTTGACCGGAACGTCTTCCAAGATGCCCACGGGATGGGTAATGGAGCGATCCGCCATGTACAGTCGAATCTTGACCGGCTTGGGCTCTCCAAGACCGATCTTAGTGCATAACTCCAGCGGGATGATGCTCACGCTGGCTCCTAGATCGCAAAGGGCTTCACAAGTGACATCCCCAACTTGAATGGGAATGCAAAATGAGCCGGGATCTCTCAACTTAGGTGGCATCTTTTCCTTCATAATCTTGATAAGCTCCGAAGATTTAGATGTCATCCTAACTTCACCAACATCCTCCAGCTTCCTCTTCCTTGATAAGATTTCTTTTAAGAACTTCCCATAGGCGGGCATACCTAGAATGGCATCAAGGAAGAGAATGTTAATATGTAGCTTATTCATCAAGTCAAGAAACTTACCAAAGTGCTTGTCTAGATGTGCTCTGGCTCTGGACTTGGTGGTTTATATGCAGGAGGTGGAACATAAGTTTCTGTCGTTCCTCCTGATTTCTGTTGCTCCGCCTCGGTTGGCATCTCGGTCGAGGTGTTCTTCGACTGGATCTGGACCGAGGTGGTCTGCATCGAGCGAGGCATTGGATCTGCAGTTTTGAGTCCACTCCTCGTCGTTATGGCCATGCACTGGCCCTTAGGGTTAGTTTCCGTCTTTGCTGGAAGCTTCCCTGGATCTCTTGGCGCTTCATTCGCCCTATTAGCAAGTTGTTGTTCGAAGGACTTTTGGGCCCTCGAAAATGAAGTCATAGAATTCTCCATAGCGCCAAGCTTGATCAAGATTGCCTCCAGAACTGCGTCCTTCTTTTCCGGCTGAGACGAACTTGATCCTTGCCCTTGGCTCTTCAATGGAGTAGAAGAAGAAGAGGGGGAAGAGAGAAAAGGGTTAGAGGAATCATTAGAGTTGGAGTTTGAATTGTTGTTACCGTGATTTTGGTTATTCGCCCTCCAGTTGTTGCTATTGGATCCTCTATTGTTGTAGTTGTTGTTTCGGGAACCGTTATTGTTGTTACGGTATCCGTTGTTGTTGTTGCTCCTTTGCCCTTGCACTTCCTTCTTAGTTTGAGCCATCAAGAGCTCCTTTAATTCCTTCACGTCATTCTTCAATGACGTGAGTTGATTGTTGTTGGGTTGAGTCTCTTGAAAGTTGACTCTTTTAACTCCACCTTCAGCTCCTTGGTGGGTATATTTCTCCATGTGTAAGGCTTGCTTTTCAATGAAGTCCCAAGCCTCATCAATCGCCATGTCCATGAAGGTACCGGCGGAGAGTAGTTGGAGATTGAACTGGGTGTTTCCGTCCAGCCCTTTGAAGTAGATCTCCAACAACTCGATCTTTGGAATCCCATGATGTGGGCAATCCAAAAGGATATCCTTGAACCGCTCCCAAGACTTGGACAAGCTCTCCTTGTCCTTCATGATGAAAGCATTGATCTTCCCTCTCATTTCAGCGGTCTTCGAGGGGGGAAAGAATTTGGTTAAGAATTCCGTAGTCATCTCCTCCCACGTGCTGATTTTTCCTGGAGGAAGAGATTGATACCAAGTAAGAGCTCTATCTTTTAAAGAAAAGTAGAAAGGTCTTAGCTTGTAGTTGTTATTTTCAATTCTGGAGGGTCGCAAGGTCTCCATCAAGATCTCGTAGTTTTGAAGATGTTGATGCGACGACTCCTTCTCTAGCCCTCCGAATTGGCATTGGCGAATCATGGATAGAACTTGCGGTCGAAGTTCGTAGTCATGATCCGCTGGATCTCCTAGGTTCACCCCTGGACGCCTCAGCTGTTGATTAGGGTCCATCCTTTGACCTAGGGTTTGCGGGATTCCTGCAAGAAGAACATCTCGGACTGGCATCCGAGGTGGAAGTACATCAACCGGGGCGACAGGTACTGGAATCTGCCTCGGTCGAGGATCAACTACTGGATCCTGCATCGGTCGAAGTAGAATCTGGTTCCGAATGACAGCAATCTCAGCTTCGATCGCTGCTGTCTTGGCGCGATTCTCTTCTTTCTCTTGCCTGAGTTCATCCTCGCTGAGACGTAGCAGCTCCTGCGTCTCTTTCAATTGGGCCGCAAGATCGCGATCGTCTTGTTGGGCCATCTTCGCTTCTCTTAAGCGTCGCTTGTATGTCTTTTCTGGTTCGGGATCGTAAGGAACGATTTCCTTCCCAGCGCGGGTTCTTCGCATATACCTAAGAAAGAACCTGCAAAAGTCACTCAAGTAGAGTGGTTAGACAAAAACTTGTTCGCTCCGAACGGTGTTTGCAAGCTTTAAATTTATAACCCTAGACTTAAGCTTAAAACAAGGATGCGAACCCGCAGTGTACGGGTCAATCGTAGTAAAAGCAAGAAAATTCCAGGGGTCGATCACAGGGACTTGGTGAAACCAAGTCAATACGGTATGCTAATGTCAATGCTAACCACAAGAGCAATTAATACAATCAAAGATGAATAAGAAGTCAATAAAGCAAACATGCAATTCTAGGGATTAAAGCATCTAGTAGTGGTTCCAACTCAAGATCTATAGATAAGCGGACAAAGCTGAGATTTTTGCGTGGGGAAGGTGTTACTAAAGTGGAGTAGATCACCGGGTAAGTCTCACTACACACTAATCCTAAACCGTAACTCCTATTACCGGGTAAGTCTCAAGGAATCAAGATAAAGAACTATAACCTCAAACTAACACACCATCTAAGGGAATAGAATCAACCTTTACCGGGTAAGTCTCAGGCTAACTCACAAAGATGGGATGGAAGCACACTCAAACCCCAATAAAGGATAAACCTTTATTACCTACACTTATGATCGTTAATACACAAACTAAGGAATTACCGGGTAAGTCTCATCCTAAGCTTGCATTGAACCAGGAAAGGTGTAATAAGAATAGGATTTGGCAAACTCTAACACTTAACTCTCAGTTTCGGATAGGATAAGTCACCTCGGTCAGAAGAATTCCACCCCGGCCGAGATGTTCATCGACTGAACGAGATGCTTAGGGTTAAGGTTAAAGACTCGAACTTTCAGGATCCTACTGGAATCTAAGATTATTCTATCATTGTTTTTCCCACAACCTTCAGCCAATCACCCTAGAATCACACAAGGAAATTAGCCACTCATCATCATTATGAAAGTATTAAATGTAAGGGAAGAAGGTGAATATTTGAACAAAGAAGAATTTAATGAAAAGACTTCAATAACTGAATCAAATATCACAACAAAAGCGTTCCTTGGATAGCAATCCAAAAAGACAAGACAACAATTGAGGGAATTGAAGACAATCTTACAAAACCCTTCAATAAAGCTATAAAAGCTATGGAAGACAATCTTCCTTCAACCTTCAAAAAGGTTCCTCAAAAACTCCAAACTTGGAGTATGCTGCTGCTGTTCCTTCGGTGTAGGCGAGATTCTTGCGCTGATAGCGGGTTGTTCCAGCCGTATGCGGATGTCGAAATTGTGGAAAATCCGACCCTTTTTATAGGAAAATAACCCTCCAAAGATAATAAATCTTAGAAAGATCTTCTCCCATAAAAATAGGTAAAATATATATTCTGCATATATCCTTCCATCCAGGAGCCCAGCCCAAAAATATAAGATCACTTTCCAAGTTTAAAAGATCTCCTCCAAGAATAAAATATTCTCGCCGCGTCCTAGGTGTTCGCCTCGGTCGAGTCGGCGTCTCTGGATCGCCTCGGTCGAGATGAATCTCTGGTCAACCGAGGTGATTCACAACTGAATGTGAAATCTCTCAAAACTGGTCCAAAGTAAATCTTTAATCCATGGCTATGCTCCCTGGATGGTTCCTTTTGCTCCTCAATGTAGCTCCAAATGACTCATGACTCCTTTTGCTCCTTTTTGATGCAAAACGTACCATATTACCTGCAATTACAACGAAACTAGGTGTAGACCTCGATTCTCGCAAAGGTAGATGAAATGGTAGTAAAATCACATAATGTACATACAAACATGCAGATTATGAAAGATAAAACGTCCAAACAAACCCCAAAATATAGACTATAATTCATGCTATCAATAAGCTGCTCAAACATCAAGACAAATATCATAACCCTTCAAGTATTGTCAAAATCAATCATAAGAAACTTCAATTTAGATCACTAAGTCAAATAACACTCTTTTGATCTTAAGGACTTCCAAGTAAGGTCTAGAAGCGGAAAGGAGGGAACTTATAAGGGATGTGATGCATGAATCTGGGAAAAAAAGGAATAACCCAACTCCTTTACTTTTTACTTTGATTTTGCAACACCATCTACTTAGAGCTTTGCTCTTTTCTTTTTCACATTATTTTTCGACTTTAGTTTTGGAGTTATGGACAACGGTGCACAAAAACCGAAGCCTAGGTCGAATTCCAGACTAGAAGGAGTTTATAAGATCAAGAAAGGTAAATAGCTCTTGGCATAACCACCGAAGAGAGAATTCAAGTGAGACTGCTAAAAGGCGTTTCTTTACTAAAGCAATTTCATTGACCGATCCATTCATTCAACATGAATACTGGAATCTTTGATTGTACGAGCTTCAAATAAATACAACAATGAGAGACATTCGATCCCAGAATTTGATCAATCCGACTTGGCAAGACACAAACACCCGGCTATGTGAATGGTGTCGAGTCACTCATCATCATGATTGACTTCCCCAAATCTAGAATTTCTATTCTTTGAATGCAAAATTTTGCTTTCATGGCCCTCCCACATCAAACATGCCAAAATTTCAACTCCTCCTAATTCCCGGATAGGTAAGGGATGCAATTATTTCATTGAGAGGCTAAGTGATCAAAGAAAGAAAGAAGAAAATCGAATTGCTTTAATCATTTCAAAAAGGTATAAGGACTCATCTTGCGATTTCAACTTCGATTTCTCAATATGATTTAGATAAAACTCTTCACATTATGGGACTTGCAAGAAGGATAAACAACACATTCAATTTCTTTTCAATTCATGATTTCGTTTAGGCATACAATTGTCATCAAAAACTCAATCCGCAAGTAAGAACTATCATAGAAATCATCTCAAATCTTAGAAGCACAAAACCTTTTTAGAATTTTTCAAAATTTTCAAAAATTTTCGCATTTTTATGGGTTTTTCAAAAGCTTTTTCATGCAATGCAATAATGAAACGTGTGACTATGAAATGAAACATACAAAGTGCCATCGATCAAGGCAAGCAAATGTAGTATAGTTATTACAACACATAGTCACACCCCACCCCATACTTAAGACAAACATTGTCCTTAATGTTCAAAAAGAAATAAAGAAAAGAAAGAAGAGAAAAATTAACTCACTAGATGGCGGTGGGGCGGCTGAAACTGGCTATCATGGCATCTCGTCACTGCGGTGGAGGCGGTGGTGGAAAAGGGCGAAAATCGGAGCTGAAGTTCCGCCCAAACTGTTGGCGGTAGATATCTCTCATCATCCGGTCATGCTCCTCAGCCCTTGCATCATGAGTATCCCTATGAATCTCCAAGTCTCCTACCCTCCTGGAAAGATCTGTAGCCCATGTTGGAAGCTACTCATACCATGCCGGCGGCTGGCCATACCATGCTAGTGCATCTTGTGGGGTCGGTGCTGCTGGTGCTTGTGCATACCATGGTGGCAGAGCTCCCATCCACTCCGGTTGTGCTCCATACAGCTGGATAGAGAACTCATAATCCGTCTCCATCAATCTAAAAGATACCGTCCTCTCGATGGCGCTGTGCTCGAAGGAAATAACAAACTCCCTCGTAATCTCCTCATATGCATCCGCTCGAATAGCGGAGAAAACAATCAGTCCGGCCCTATCCAAGAACCATGTCAAATCAGTCACCACATTAAGTGGCTCTAACTCCTCAAGCAAGAGGTATCTAGGTCCTATGACCGCTCTCTCCTCGATCTTTTCTAAAGCCTCGAGGTAGTTTGGGTGAATGGTTGGGATTCTAGGGCGTGGAGGTGATGGTGGTTCACTAGGAGGGGCTTAGGAAGAAGAGGAACTATCACCCTTTCTCTTCTTTTTCTTTCCTGCACGTCTCGTGAACATTTTCTCAATTCCAGAAAAAAACACGGTCTGTTCTTTCTATTCCACGGCCGTGGAAGTTCCAGAGACCGTGATTCGTCTCTGATTTGCTCAAATCTCAACAAAATCAACAACAAACTCAGCAGAACCTGTCCTAGACTAATTCCAATCTCAATCCTATGCAATTTCTCTAAGTTCTTGCAAAAATTTAGCCCGAATTAACAAAGTAGAGAAGAAGGGTAAAAACCTAGGGTTTTGGATCTTTGAATCCAAATTCTGCCTTCTGGAAGGATTGTTTACTTGTTTTGTTGATTGGATCTTGTAGAGGAATGAAAATGCTCCACTTTAGCGCCAAGAATCGTTCGAAACGATTACCGAATGAGGATTTGCGAGATGGGGAGATTTTCGGAGTTTAGGGCGTGGAAGAGGGGCGTGGATTTGGGAATGGGGGTGTTTTTGTGAAGGAAGGTGGTTTATATAGTGGCCGTAAAATTTTTTGAAAATCACGGTCACTCGGGGTTTCCACGGCCGTGGTTTTGTACGGACCCGTGGAACTCTCTGTAATGTGCCAAAATCCGAGTTTCGTCAATTTCTTCCAACTTTTTCCTTTCCCATTGCCTATTCCCTTGCTCCTACATCCAAAAACGCAACATACCGGAAGGTATCGAGGGCAAAACAAAACAAAAATGTCTATACTAATCTAATCTAAGAATGACAAACAAAAGCATAAGTGCAATACCTTGGGTTGCCTTCCAAGAAGCGCTTGTTTAAGGTCCGTAGCTAGACCGTACTTGCACTTATTCGAGTGCGGTAGGCGCGAACTCCTCAGCTTGGAGTTCCGGTGAATATTTCTTGAGTCGTTGACCGTTCACCTTGAAGCTTCCGCGCTTTTTACCCCATACTTCAACTGCACCATGGGGAAAAACATGTTTTATTAGATAAGGTCCAGTCCAACGAGATTTAAGCTTACCTGGACAGAGCCGAAGTCTCGAATTGAAGAGGAGAACTTGATCTCCTTCCTTGAGGTCCTTTGGAATGATATGCTTATCATGCCAACGCTTCGCTCTCTCCTTGTAGATCTTGGCGTGCTCGTAGGCGTTTAAGCGAAGTTCTTCAAGCTCGTTAAGGTCCAAGAGGCACTTCTCGCCTGCTTCCTTCATGTTGAAGTTCAACCACTTTAGCGCCTAATACGCCTTATGTTCCAGCTCTACCGGCAAGTGACAAGACTTCCCATACACAAGGTTGTATGGTGTCATTCCTATGGGAGTCTTGTATGCAGTCCGCTATGCCCACAATGCATCATCTAGCTTCAAAGACCAATCTTTCCTTGTCTTCGAAACTGTTTTCTCTAGGATTCCTTTAATCTCCCGATTAGAAATCTCCACTTGTCCACTCGTTTGTGGATGGTAAGGGGTGGCGATCTTGTGAGTCACCCCATACTTAGCTAGTAGAGCTTTGAATCGTCGGGCAATGAAGTGAGAGCCTCCATCACTAATGATAGTCTGTGGTGTCCCAAATCTTGGAAAAATAGTCTTGTTAAAGAACTTAACCACAACCATGGCATCATTAGTTGGAGAGGCAATCGCTTCAACCCATCTCGAAACATAATCTACAACTAGAAGTATGTATTGGTTTTCACAAGATGATGGGAAAGGTCCCATGAAGTCTATTCCCCAAACGTCAAAGATCTCTACCTCCTGAATGTTGTTAAGAGGCATTTCGTTTCTCCTAGATATGTTCCCTGTTCTTTGACAAGCATCGCAGTAGGAAACAAAGGTTTGCACATCTTTAAATAAAGTAGGCCAAAAGAATCCAGATTGCAATACCTTAGCGCTAGTCTTGTTCGAGCTAGCGTGTCCTCCACAAGGTAGTGAATGACAATGACGGATGACGCTTTGCATCTCGTCTTCCGGCACACATCGTCGAATGATGCCGTCAGGACCTCTCTTGAAGAGGAGAGGTTCATTCCAAAAGTATTCCCAGACATCCTTAAAGAACTTCTTCCTTTGTGCATAGGATAATCCGGGTGGTATTTCCTGGCAAACCAAATAGTTAACAAAATCAACAAACCATGGTTCGTTACCTTTAGTAATCTTGTCGATGCACTCCTCTATGATGTGTAAATGCTCGTCCGGAAAGGAGTCATCTATAGGTAGATTGTCCTTCTCTAGATGTGGTAGACGACTCAAATGATCCGCAACAGAATTTTCCGAACCCTTCTTGTCACGGATCTCTAGATCGAATTCTTGTAGGAGAAGAATCCATCTAACCAGCCTTGGTTTCGCATCCTTCTTTGCAAGTAGATATCGGATCGCAGCATGATCCGTGTATACAATCACCTTTTCACCTACAAGATAAGAACGAAACTTTTCAAATGCATAAACAATAGCTAGAAATTTCTTTTCAGTAGTGGCATAGTTAAGTTGCGCTTCATCTAGCGCCTTGCTAGCGTAGTAGATAGCATGGGTTCGTCCTTCCTTCTTTTGCCCAATCACAACTCCTATAGCTACGTCACTTGCATCACACATGACCTCGAATGGAAGACTCCAATCCGGGGGTTGAATGATCGGGGCTAAGATTAGAGCTTCCCGGATCTTATGAAACGCATCTAAGCACTCTTGCGAAAAATCAAAAACTGCATCATTCATCAATAGACTAGTAAGCGGTTTTGATATCTTAGAGAAATCTTTTATAAAACGTCTATAAAATCCAGCATGTCCTAGAAAGCTTCTTATCCCCTTCACCGAAGATGGAGGAGGGAGCTTTTCTATAGTTTCTATCTTAGCCTTATCTACTTCGATCCCTCTACTAGAGATCAAGTGTCCGAGCAGATGAAGGGTTGGTCGAGCATATATGTCACCAGGAAGATTTTGTCGCTCAGATTCCGACGAATTTGATGTTGTCCATGCGTAGCCTGCGTCGTTGTGATTCCGAATCTTCTTTCAGATTGTAAATCGGGTTAGTAACGAATAAATTATGAATTTATTCGTTTTCCGTACTGCGATTTGGCCTAAATTGACTTTAGACTTGTCAAAATGGATAATTAGAAATTCCATTATGGTCATTATATTATTCTGGTGATTATGGATAGTTTGTTTGATGAAATCTGATGACAGGTGGGTTTAAAAATTGCCTGCATGCAAAATATTATTCTGGTGAAATTTAATTAATTAATTAAAGGTTAATTAATTAAATTAGGATTAGAATTGAGATTAAGGAATGTCGATTAGATACTACCTTGAGATTTGATGAATTGTGAGTTATGCTGAGATATTGAGGTTTAGTTGGTTGTGAGGCTTATAGATTGATTATGATCCTTATGGATCCCTTGGGTCTTGGTGTGACCTTTTTGATTGATAGGAGTGTTGATATCTCTTTCTGCCTTGTTATTAGGCAGTGTCCCTTTCAGGATTGGAGGTTGATCGTGGTTGTGATTGTACGAGGTTGAGGTAAGTCCGTAGGACTTACTTAGCTACCATCCTTATATTGGGTGTTTGCATGAGTGGTGTGTGTTATATGTTTGCTATGATAGCATGAGATATCGTTTATACTGACCTATGTTTTATTGACTACCCCGTTGTGTGGCTGTGATAACCTTTCCCTTTCATCCTGCCATGAAGTTTGGGAGGTTCTCTGACGTCAGGCCAAACTGGTTTACAGGAAGGGCGCAATACACTCCCATAGGGTACACGGGTTGTGTGACCGATACTCGTACAGCTGGATATAGCACTCAAAGGCGGGGATGATACGGTCCTCGTGTCACATATTTTCATCTATATATATATATATATATATATATATATATATATATATATATATATATATATATATATATATATATATATATATATATATATATATATATATATATATATATATATATACGATTTGAGTGAATGACTATTATATGAAGATAATAAAATGGGTAAATGTGTGATAGCATAATTATGTGTTTATCTTTCATAACTTGTGCTTGTGCATATGCATTAGTTTATATATGTATGGTTAGCTACAGTTTCATACCGTGTTGTAGATATTTGCAAGATAGGCGTTGTTGGGTGATCTGGCAGGGTGACGGGCCGAGGACTCTCGTACATTAGGTGGTTGGTTTGGGGATGTTTACCCTTCCCCTCCTGCGTGAGAATGATGTCTTGTTTTCCCTCCTTGTGTGAGGATATCGTTTTGTGTACTCGGCTATGTGTTGTTTACTTTGGGTCGTACAGTTTTTGTTTTATATCTGTCAGTGTCATGTTGTAAGGTCCAGTGAACTTGTTGTTAGGCTAGGGTCAGGATCCATTGTGAGATCCTAACCCAATGTGACACTCCGAGTCCCACGGATTCGGGGTGTTACACTATACATGTACATATATCAAATCCAATAAACCTTTGGGGGTTCTTTTTATTCTTCATTCGGCCCTTAGAAGATTGTGAGTGCCATTGTTATCAACCTAGGGCTCTGATACCATATTGTAACAACCCGTATTCGCGGGACTCAAAATGCTACGGACGGAGACCTCACCATGGGTCCCGACCCTTAGCTTGGCAACAATTTCACCGGGCCTTTCAAACAAGGCACAAATAAAGGCAAATAATTAAAGCGTTTATAATGTATGCGCGAGAAACTGAAATGTAAGATAAAAAGTGGAAACTCATCCGAGTCCTCAAAACGACAACAACTCCAATACATAAATCAACAAATCCAACAACATAACACAAAAGCAAAACATCCCCGTCCTATAATGTACGGAGACCCCGACTGTCCACTCTTCCACCTCACTCGGCGGCGTCCCTAACCTAGGGCATCTACACAATCGGTTTAAACCGTTAGCTAATATCCAATGCATTAGAATCAAGGTGAAAGGCACAAACACAAGTAAATCATCATAACACGCAACATGCTCCAAACACACAAGTCCGGTTTATTATCTTTTTATTATTAAGGCATATTCCGTTCTAATTCAACTTCTTTTGTGACACGATAATCTCCTGAAACCTGCCTCGGTCCCTACTGACCGGTAAGAAATGGTATTGATGCATCCGACTGTCTACCCGCCCGGGCTAGTCGCCGAGAAACTCCTAGCTCACGCAAGAGCTAGGCAGTGATGTCGCCGCCCGTTATCATACACTTGAACCAAAATATATATATGTCGGTGGTCCTATTTCCGGTTTAGTTGTTATAACATAAACAATAAACACACACCACCAAACACGCATCAACGCTAATACAAGGAATACGAGCTAAGTACAGAGACTTACGTCATCCCAAACGCTAACTCACAAAACACTCTCGCTTCCCTTGAGAAGAAACTCACATCCTGCTCACAAGAAGGTACGTATCAACACATGCTCACGCTCAAGAAGTCTTAGACTTCACTTAATTGATCTATGAAAGATCACCTAACCCTCATGCTAGGACCGCATCCTAGAATCCATGATGCTCACAACACTCTCAACATATGAAAGAATCTCCCAACAGCCTACTACCTCACATGATCATATGCCGCAGTCAAAGAGGATATACGATCCTAGGAAGTCCAACATGCTCATCATACTCGAATTCATCAACTACAACAAGCCTTCAGGACTCCTGCGTTCACAACCACTAGATGGCTTTCACAACTACCCTAGGTCCATCCTAGGCATGATATTAGCATGAAACAACCTCACAACTAAGGAAGGAACGAAGAAGGGAGAAGAAGATCCTATTGTTGAATAAACGCAACCACGGAAACAAAAGGCGCGACTACGTGGTGAGGTCACGGCCCCCGCGGCACCAGGAGCATCCTTTGCGGTTGGCTAGGTTCCGCCCCTGCGGCACCTGGTCCTGCCCCCGCGGTAGAACTCCAAAAACAATATTTTCTTCGTCTTCGACTGTGGATCTTGAGCTTCAATGGCCTCCTTCTCTTGCTGGGTCTTCTCCAAACATCATCCACGGTATCAAGGCTCTCCCTCACGACCTAATCGAGCTAAGAACACATGCATACAAAGGATTTAAGAGAACTTCTCCCCAAAGCTTCCAACCATGGAAATGGAGAAGGAGAGAAGAAGAAGAAGATGTCCAACATGGAAGAAGAAGAGAGGGAGGAGGAAAGACTTACCACACTAAATCCAGAAGCTCTCCATTGTTGGCCACACTGAAAGAGATCCAAAGGAAAGAAAGAGAAGAGAGCTCAAGGAGAAGGGAAGAAGGGAAAAGAAAACTAATGTGAAAGAAGAAATGAGGAGAGAGGGAAATCCAAGCTGCCAAGGGGTAGGGGAACAAGGGGTCAGCTGACCTCCTTGTCTCCTTGGTGCTAGAAACGAAAGGTCCAAAAGGTAAAGGTGGGTAACGAGGGGTCGGAATGGGATTTTGGAATAAAATCCCGTTACTCAACATCTCATGTCTACAGAAAGACTGAGCCGTGCGTGCGGAAAGAACGATAACTCGCTCATTAACCGGTGTAAAAATTCCTGATGTTACAAAAGCAAGGTTAGATCTGTGATTTTCTATATGGTATAATATCATCTTTTATCATTCATATATTTTTTACTTGATTATTTCTTACAGATTTCGGAGAATGAAAACTTTGGAAGAAGCTTATTCCAAAGGCTTTTGTTATTTGGTAAGGAAAAATATCTCTCGAAAGATCGGCACTTTTCAGGCTTAAAACAAGTATAGTATATATTTTTAATCTTCATTGAAAACTTTATTTGATATGTGAGTTAAACTGCAGGCTTTCAAGTTACTTTTGACATCTTCAATTTCTGATTTTAGTGACTGGTCACTGTGATACATAATTTGGATATTGCATCTAATTTTAATGGACCGAGGAGTGATGTCTGGCGAGAGAGAAGGTGGCTCCGCTAGTGATGGGAAGAGGAAGGTGGTTGTGGGAATGGAAGAAATGTCGGAGAATCTAATATGTGGTGGAGAGTTTGTTGTGTTGATGAGAGATCGAAGAAGAAAGAGTTTGAAGAAGAAAGGTTATATGTGTAAATGTAAAGAATCTATCTTCAAGAATCCCCAAGAAGCTTGGGTGGGCAAGATTGTTTTTACGGGATTCTTTAGCCAAAAGAATCTCCTAAAAGAATACAATCCCGAAGCTCCAACTCATACCAAACGACTCTATTTTTTCAATCCCCAAGAATGCCGTAAAAAAGAATCTAAATGAATTCCCCAGAATACAATACCAAACAGGGCTTTAATCTTTTTAAAGATTGGTGCTACTAGTCAAATTAGTCCCTCTTTGTGTTTGTCTTATTTAAAAGGTTTGTGTAAGGTTGAAGAATAAAGGGTTAAGGTAATTCTTTGCAGAGGGTTTTGATCTAATTGGTCAAGGTTCTTTGCAAGTCTAATATTATAGTCTTATCTTCTTATATTTATCATCATTCCAATTCGTATTCATCTTCTTATTTATCCATTATCATCCATGATTCCGCATTTTTAGTTTTACAGAATCTCGGGGCGTTCTTATAAATTTCGCCCGAGATTTAGCACTTTACACCGAGATTTCTTTTTGTTGTCCCATTCGTGAACTTCAAGTCTAGATCGGGAAAATGCGGCATCAACCCCGCATCAAAGACTGAGATTAAGCTCACTCACTTCCTCATGGATAACGGTGCAAGATTAACAAAATATGAGGGAAATAAAATATTAACAAAGTCATAGTTATTCAAGGATAAACATGAGCCAAAAATTCTATAACTAGAAAACTCCATAGATGGGGGTACTATAATCTCATCCTAAATGTATCCTCCTATAGGGATTTAACAAAGTCACAAATTGAGATTGTACCACACAATTCTCTTTCAACTTGATCCTAGGGTTTTTGGGATGCTCTATATCCTCTACTAAAGGCACATAAAGATATCTTCCTAGGTATTGATTCTAGAACTCAAGAACAATCCAAAGATGAATGCAATAACGAAGAGGTAGTAGTATCATCATCATGAGACTTAACACACTCTAATCAGATTTATTCTCATCTATCTCAAGATTATTCATAACATGCTCATGCACATCGCAATCAAGATCACTCATGTCATGCTTAGGCACATTACAATCAATAGCATCAATTAAATCTGGAGCATGTGCATATAATTCATGTCCATCTAATTCATGCTCATCACCTTCAATTTCATCTACCAAATTAGATTCTTGTGTAATCGATTCAATAAGCATAGAAGTAGAAGGTGTAGAATCACTTACCTTTACAGTTTGGAAACCTCAACTGGTGGTCTCTCCTTCCGGGGCTGCAGAACTCGAAATTCCAATGCGCTTAACTTGTTACACATTTCTTCCATCATTGATTCCGACTAAATTCCTGTCTTAGTGGTGGTGAGATATTCGGGTCAAAATTCCAAGTCTTGACCTCTCCTTGGATGATGATTCCGTCTAGGATCAACTCTCAACATGCCTTCGTTATTTGCATTCTTGAATCCCTGAAACTTATCATTAAACTCAGGAAATTCAGATGTATTTTAACAAGAAATTTGAATATCTCATACCTTTCTCATAATGGACTTTTGGAGGTAATTACAAGGCTAGGGTTCTATATGGAACACGTGAATGTCCATCATCCTTATACGTTGATCTTGGCTGAGAAATACAATGAACGAATCTCGAAAATAAGCAAATCTTGGTCATAATCTCGGGCGAGATTCCTTGCTAGGGGCCAAGATTTTTCACTAGAGCGAGATTCTAGCTTCTCCACTTTCCAGTAAGGTTCATAAGTGAAGCCATGAGTTGTCTCATCATGTCTTTGGCCTCAGGGCTGTTAATTCACTCTCTTGTGACCCTTTATGGTCTTCAGATCTAGACATCCTACACAATCACGTAAAATAACAACAAACTTGTGAAGACAATGAAAACAGAGGTTCCTTACTTGTTTTCTCTCGCACTCACATTCTATTATGATATCGCAAGCTAATTTGATGTAATTTCTTTGGATGGATTAATACTCCTTTAAGATCGATGACTAGTTTCAACTAGAAACCCCTTGGATGCCTTAAGTATTGACTTGGATTGGAAGAAAGTTCTTGTGTTGAAAGATAGTTAAGGTAAGCCTGTTGGAGTTCTCTTCACACAATTGACACAAAGTATAAAGAATGTTGCAAGTAGACACAACTAGTATGATAGAAAGTATAGATACTGATTAACACACCCAAAGAAATAGACTCAATGTGTTTGGAGAAGAAAGAGGCACAAAATAAGCACACAAGAGATTAAGAAGATAGTTGTATGTATCTCGAACTTATGCAATTAGAGAAAAGAGATAGCCGGGTAGGTTTGATCTTGACAAAAAAGATAGGACTTTTGGCTATGAATTGGATCAAGGATGGTATGAAAATTCTTCTCTGGATCTCCTATCTCCGTAGATATTGCAGCTATATAAAATGAGATTTGACTCAAATCTGATATGGGGATCTCGACAAGATATAGGAAAAATCATGAAACTTGTGGACCAAGTAACGAGAAATTTTGGTTATAAGGTTTGCAAACGCGGGCGAGATCTCAATAATAGGTCAGTTGGCTTGCGTTTAGGATATGAAGTTCTCTCTTATCCAATAGACACAAGTCAACGCATGTTAAACTCAAATAATCCCACAAAGAATGACAAGAAAATACTCGATTTGTGTATGACTCGAAGAAGACTCAAATAAAAATACTCGAACCTTTTTTGTATGGTTGAGTTGAACTTCAATCGATTAGTTCTAATAGCACTTTGATGTCGCAATTTTCCGATCTAGACTTGAAGTTCACGAATGGACAAAAGAAACAAAGCTCGGTCTAAAGTGTTACATCTCTGGCGAGATTTATAACATGTGGATATTCTGTAAAACTCGGAATGTGGAATTATGGATGATGATTCTTAGATAAGAAGATGAATACGAACTAGAATGATGATAAATATAGGAAGATATGACTATAATAATAGACTTGCAAGAACCTTGATCAATTGGATCAAACCCCTTTACAAAGAATTACTTTAACCCTTCCTTCTTCAACCCTTCATTCTTCAACCTTACACAAGCCTTCAAAATAAGACAAACACAAGGAGGGACTAGTTTGAATAGTAGCATCAATCTTTAAGAAGATTAACACACACAAGAACAATCTAGCAAAGACTCACTACTATTCAATCAAAGGATCTCTTTTGATTGAATTGAAATGAACAAAATACAAACTTCGTAAGCGAAGCAACGAGTATCTCACAATGTTGTGAAAATTATAATCAATCAAATCTACCTATGAATCGCGTCCTCTTTGTCTATTTATAGGAGAGATTCCTCTAAAAAGATAAAATAAAAGGAATAAAATATTCTCCAAACTTGACCACCCCTTTGTACATGGATACTTCTAGAGGTCTTGTTCATGTCATACTCTATGACACCACGGATCTCCGTCAAACGTGTATCCAAATGCAACCCCGTACAATGTTCCCAGTTCTCGGTTCCGATGTCATTTCTGCTTTGTCGCCTCATGCTCATATGATGCTGAAAACATGCAAAGTACGTCGAGATTCAATGTTGGCCTCAACAAGTATAAATTTTAATACAAAAAACACTTTTATTTTGGAGCAAAACAAGGCATAAATATCTTACCCATATAAGCGGACTAAATCCAGCCATTTGCCTCGTCGTGGTGCGCAAGCCCTCCCCCATTTTCTGGTTGACGTTAGCAAGTGTGGATGTGCCCCATGCCAACGAATGAGTACGGGTATGATCAACGAAGGTCAAGATTTCCCGCTTGACCTTGTTGCCCGTCTTGTCCATGAAAAGTGTGTATAAAAGAAACAACAACAACAAAGCAGACACAATCGCATGTGGAGGACCACCTCACTTTATCAAGGGCTTCGTCAAGGACTCTATATTCTTTGTACGAAATCTGATATTTGTACAGATCTAATTTCATCCATCTGGTGTCTAATTCCCAAATAGATGATATTTCATTGTCCGTATATCCTCTCAAGAACCAAAAACTCACAAGTCGGGTCCATCTATGGGAAGTCCAGTAATGTGTAATATTATCATGTGATGTGATGGTCATCTCCCCAAATTGTATTTGAATGTGTTCGTCTCGGGATGTCACCGCTCTACAAATGCATGGATAAGAGTATGATTCACGTACATAACCGATTAGAACCGTATATAACGAACGCAACCCGAGTTATCAACTAAAATCCGGCACCCACGAGGGCGTTCATAAACTTAGGTAGAAAGGCATTCGGGGCCGTGCTAGTTCTCCGGACTCTACATACTTCGGTCTATTCAACAAAGTAAACATTATTACCAACTTTTGAACTTATAAATGTAATTTTTTTAAAAGAATAACGAATATGTACTTAAATTAGTCACGAAATCGGTCCATACAGTTCACTTTATGTGTCTCGTAATCGACCAATATATCATTGGCGAGAGGTTTCCTGGTATGAGTATCAAGAATATCATGTGGCCACATATCTATTGGATTCACATCGGGTTGTGTTTTACAACCCGAAGAACGAACAAATAACATATATGCATCCATTGAAAGATTATGATATGAGGGATGAACGAGCAAGGGTTGCGCTAATGATTGTTGAAATACAGACGATTGAATGTTTGGGGTGTCCTCCGCTACATACTCCACGATTTAAATTTATATCAATTCCACCGCACGACCGTTAAGCATGCAGAGGTCGAGAATCGGAAATAGGTAGAGGTTACTGTTTGGATCGAAATCTTCTCCAAATACAATCAAGAAAAGAGGGGATGAGTGTACCAACATCAAAATGTACAAAAGATATAGACGAGACGCATCGAACCTAAGATGTGACAAATCGTCCACGTTTTGTGTCGTAGATGGCCCTCCAATATCTTCTACTGGGTTGTAACCCGACATACGAAAAATGGATGAATGTTGAAAGCTTCTACTAAGTTGTAGATTTTATAACTTATAAGTTGCATGTAAATTTAGTAACATATAGAAAATACATAGTTCTAAAATTTATAAGTTATGACAAGAATAAATATATAAATAATTTGTATGTAAGTTCTAAAAAATTATAAATTTTTAATTGCATGTACAAAATTATAAATTACACGTAAAGTTCTAAAAGTATATTTTTTTACTACTAACATACAAAAAATACATAGTTTTCACACAAAAAAAGCCAAATACATAGTTTCATTTTGACTAAATTTACTATCTTAATTAGATACATAGTTGAATGTAAGATTACTAAATTCGACTAAACTTACTAACTTAATCTAAAAATACATAGTTACATGTAAGATTAATAAATTTGACAAAATTTACTAACTTAATCTAAAAATATATAGTTGCATGTGAAATTACTAAATTAACTAACTTAATCTAAAAATACATAGTTGCGTGTAAAGTCTTAAATTCGACTAAATTTATTAACTTAAGTGGCATGCATAGTTCTATTAATACAGTTCTATCAATTTTGCATGCAAACTTACTAAATAATTTAAATCAATATATATTACAAAATTGGACGTAAACTTACCGGATTTTGCATTGCTTCACGAATAACCGCATTTTCTCACGCAATCCTCTTCGCACGCTCCTTCTTGCTGCTTCCCTTTTGGCTTCCATACGAACCATTTTACTCTCGTAATTTTTTTCTTACACCAACAAAATAAAGCGATTTTGGAACAAAATTTCCTTCTCTCGCACAACTTTTTTTGCTACAACTCTCGCACATTTTTTTTCACATTCTCTTTCATACAATTTTTTCTTGAACTCTCGTTATTTTTTTTTCTTTGAAATATATAGGGTAAGGTGGGAGGTCACAGGGATTCACGGAAGAGAGGAAGTAATAACTACAAGCTTTTTCCTAAAAAAGAACCTCTCGCACCTTATGTGCGAGAAACCCTTCCCAGGGTACGGCTTCTCCCGAGATTGTCTCGGGACATAATCTTTTGACCGAAAAATTTGGCCTCTCGCACCTATGTGCAAGAACCTGCTCCCGACGAAATGTTTGTCCTGAGACTGTTTCGGGACAAAATATATCTTGTCTAAAAACAGACCTCTCACAACTTATGTGTGAGAGCTTTTTACCTCTTTATCCAGGAAATGATTTTATTTTGGCCATTTTTTCATCTCTCGCAATCTTTTTTAACCTTTTTTACGGGTGCCAACAGCCTTTTTTTTTATGGGTGTGGTACAAATCTTTTGTAGGTCCAAATAAGGGCATTGTGATTTTATACAGGTTTACGGTAATCGAAGAATGTGCAGTAGAGAAGCTAAAAAGTCAAAAGGTGATTGAAAAATAATTGTTACATGAGAAAAGAGTATTAAAGAATAAATATGAAGATATGCAGTTGAATATGAAATAGGTGTACAGGAGCAATGAATATCCTTTTAGAGTTTGGAGAAGGGGAAGATATGAATAACAAACAGTAGGGTTGGTATTCTACTTACTCTATACACAGTAGAATCAACAACGGCTTCCACATTGTATTATCAAACAAGGATTCCATTCCCGGAATGGACTTAAGAGAGGAGTTCCATCATCTTATGTCAAATAATGATCAAAACAAACGCACGCATCCTGCCTCCAACAAACAATTCAAAATGCAAACGCCAACCCCCCCTTCCCCTAACCGGCTTGGCTATCAAGCTCCAACCAAGTCTTACGGCTCAATTATGCGCGCAGGTGAAAGGGAGAACAACATACTCAAATCTCAACCCTCACTACCATCAACCACCTTGTTTCTTGTTTTTTCAATGCCGGTCAATTTTGTGTGACCAACTGCGACTTCCGACTTGTGTGCTAGTTACACACCTCCAGTGTTTAGCCAGTGGTCCTTTGTCCAGGATGCCGATCAAACCCATATTGTTTGCTGACAAACCAATGTATCTGCAGCGGTCAAGAGGTAAACGTAAGGATTTTGCATTCTACCAATGCCAAGGTCCTTGTGCAATCTAGATCCAGCAACAGAAACCACACCCTATGCTAATGTCACGAATCATTCATATGAAATCCTAATTCCAGCTAAACGATTACTAGCTTCCTAGCAAATGTCACGAATCTACTAAATAGGTCAGCTGCTCAGAAGAATCATTCATATATAAGCTTTGGTCAGATTTTACTTCCTCCAAACAAGAACTGTTAGTGCTTACAAATAATGACTTACTTGCTCCGCCGTGCCTTTTTCCTCCAGAAAACTATGGACATGAACCACTGCACAAGAGGAAATTAACAAATTGTTAGAATCACTTCAATCCAAACACTAAAAATCTTAGACCGTGACTTAATTAATAAAAGAAAATTCATCTGGTTCGGACCATATATAACTGGCTTTGATACAAAATAGGCCTCTACATTCTTTTTATCCCAATTAAATATTATCTGCTTCATTCACTCAAATTTTACACGTACGAGTTGGAAAGGTACAATTGGGTTTGGGGAGTTTAAGAGCGCATTGCACAATAACATGCATACATTTAAAAAAAGTTTATAACTACAAACTTATCAGATGAATATTATACGATCGAGTATGCACTCATAATTAGAAAATGAATATCAAAACAAAAGACAAACAACAAAACTGAAACCCTGAGTAGAAGGAAACAAGCCCCATGAAGAACCACAACATATGCAGAGGTCATTATTCATCAGTGATATAGGTAGCTTGCTCCCAATCTATTATTATCACATTTACAATTTGTGAAACACATTTTAATATCCATGTTAGCAGTAACAAGTGGCATGTAATGGTATTCATGCTAATTTTGTTTATTCTCCGTCAGGAGCTGCTAGCCATACAAACAGATCTATGATTTCTGTAATCATATAGCCTGCTGAAGAAGATCAGTTTCACCGAATGCAAAATTTCGTTTCAACCCTCATTTTCTCTAGCTATTTTCCCTGAACCAAGATAGCAAGCAAAGTAGAGTACAACAACATTATCACGAGTATTGTGCACATGTGGATGTTATCCAATAGTCAGAACGCATCATCCTAAGTAGTTCAGGAATACATTCAGAGATAAATTAAGTTATACAGGTTTATAACATCACAATCAGCAAACATAAGCTCATATCAACACTACGCCGGGAAAGGACATTTGTTTACTCCTGATAAATGACACAATTCTTTATTCAATAATTGCTCAAGGTGATATTATGCCATTGCCAAATAAAACACAGAAGCATTAGATTATGAAGGATATGTAACTTTCACAGTTCAAATGTGAAATATGCACATATATTTCAGAACAATTTAACCATCAACATATACCTTGCAGACTGACATGATGGAAAAGTTTCCCATAAGCGATTGCTTCTTCACAGGCATTTTTCTTTCTGTAGACATATCTTTACACAAGTGCTGTGCTATTTCTCTCCATAACGCCAACTGAGCTTTATCAGTCTGCATGGACATAATTGTATGCCTCAACGATTCCCTATCAGCCTCAAGAACCTGAAGCCTCTGGTACAGCTTCTTAACATCAGGGTCTCCGAAATCTGCCCGTTGTAGCGATCCACTAGGTGTGGTTACATACTCTTCAGAGTAACCAGGGACTTTCATTTCATTAGGATTATTATGAGAGACTCCTTGATGAACAGAATCAATTGTATAAACTCTGTCAGTCATTTCATCTCCCATATCTGATGCATCATGACACTTCTTCAGCTCTTCAACACAATCCATCTTCTTGAAGTTATTACTCATCCTAGGTGAATCAATGGGGTAATCAGGCCCCATTTCTCTACCACAAGCAAGTGCGCTGTAGGAGGAAGATACCCCTGTGTTTCTAGACAACCTCGGTGAGTGGGAAATGACCTTCTCTAGAGTGTTTTTGGAACCAACAAAGTTCCCGTCTAGCTCACAATCACGAGGGGTTCTTTCCAACTGATTGATCCTGTAGTCTAGATTTTTTAAATGATCTTGACCATAAGAGGTCTCAACAAATGGGTATTTCTCAATATCTACAACTTCTTCATCATTTTCAATCAACTGCATATTATTTGGATTGCATCTTAGAGGCGGATAGTTACGGTTTGGATTAGGAGATTCCCCTTGAACACCTACCTCATTGAAGTTTTGATTTTGACCATCATCACTCTGCAAGCCCTCTGCCTCAGACTCTGTTAGCCCAAAACTCATCATTCTATATTTATAAGCTTGCACTTCACAAGTTAGGGATTGGACGGTTTGTTCTCTCTTATATAGCAGTTCTTCCAAAGCTGATATTTCTTCAGTATCATGAGCAATTTTCTCTTCAGAGAAACGCTTGAATTGCCGAGCTTCCATTTGGACTTCAGCCTTCTCTCTCTGAAGCCTCAAAATCATTGACATTGCCTCGTTTGCTGCAGAAGAAGAGGCATTCCTCTCCTCCTCCAATTCCAGAGACAATTCCTCAATAATCTGCTGCTGGTTGCTGACCATCTCACGCAATGCAGTGCACTCATTCTCAACCTCAACATGAGCAACACGTGATATATCCACATCTTGTACATTGTGAGGTGTTTCCTCACATTCATCATATTTCCGTTTCACCGATCTTATCCAGGTCTCTCCTTGAGAGCTGGCAGTCACAGCACAATTACACCCACACTTGTGGCATTTAGACATGCTAATTGACGACAATGATGCCTCTTCTCGATCCATTCCCTTAAACTCAAATCCAATAAAACTCAAACCAGCCTATATATCGTCATCTCAAAAATCCTCTGACGCTGATCAAAAATCCAACCAACAATAAAGGAACGTCAGGCTATTGGTCTCTCCCTCACGGTAGAATCAAGTAATTTAGCTCCAATCACACGATGTCGTCCAACTGCAAACCAAACTCCCTACAAATTTCAACAGCAATCGCAATCACGCATAAAATTCATCAGATATTGACCAAAAAATGAAAACAAAACAGCTAAATTCGATGGATTCAAGACGATAATCGAACGAAACGTAAATCCAAGCTAAGAAACATAAGGTGGAAGCATTTATGCGGTTAGAGAAAGAAAAGATAGCCATTAGAATTCACGCACCTGTTAAAAAATCCACGAGAAGATATAAATGTCGAGCCAAACAGATTAAAAGAAAATCTTGGGCGATCTGAAAGGCCTATGGATGAAGAACAGACGAAAGAGATAGAAAGAGAAAGATTGAAGCTCTACAACTTCCTGTCCCTGTCGGTTTGGCTGGCCGAGATTTTCCCATGAGAGCGAGGGAAAATAATCTCAACCAGCAAGCGAGAGAGAAAAGGGAGGGAGAGAAGAACGAGAGAGATTCAGCTTTTTCTTTTTCTTTTTTTTTTTCCTTTTTTGAAACCCTAGACTTTTTCCTATTTCTCCCTCTTTGTCTCGAGACTCGATCTGTTCTTCGCTGGAAGAACTGAAGAAGAGTTTTTTTTTAATGTCAAGAAATTGAAAATATTTTTTTATTTAGAAATATTATATAAATATCTACAACAAATCAAATCAAAAGAAGAGTGGTATCATGACGAATCAGTAAATCAGAATACAGCTCCCGAAATATTATATAAAAGCATTCAATTTTTATTTCCCACAACACAACACATTATGTTGGGAATATTCAGATTAATGTATATACATGTTTGAACATTGAAATCCGCCCCAATTACTTTGTTATTTGAAGATAAGCATATAAATAGTATAGTTTGCGTGTTTTCGAAGGGTTCAATTTTATTGAAATGTTATTTTATATTTTAATTAAAAACACTTTTAACGTAGTCTAATGATTTTATAGATTATTTACAGAAGGAAAAAAAAATCAGAAGAGGAGCTGTGAACTCCCGTCCTAGGGCTTTTTATTTAAGAAAAAAGGATTACAAACGGGACAAACGAGGAAGAGCAACTCCCCTCAAATCATCAAGAATTAAATTGTGAATCAAAGGGGGAGGCACCATAATCCGATGCGCTCCAAAGTCTAGGGCGAAGGCATAATTGGCGATAGCATCCGCCACCCTATTACCTTCCCTAAAAACGTGACTAATAGTGACAATCCAGTCACGAAGGAGGAAGTTTTGGCAGCGAGCTACCAGGCTAGAAAGCGGGTGAGAGTTAATCACCCCTTTGTCCAGAAAGCCAATGACCAAGAGAGTTAAAATTTATTTTACTAATCTTTTAAGAAATACAATTTTGAATAATATATATCGAGTAAAAAGATGACTTAACTTAATGAAATTGAATTTATATCAGTCATATAATAATTTCGCATGTTAAACTTGAGAAAGAAAATGCAAATAAATAAATTCATCATCGTATTGTCATAAATTAATAATATACGCAGAGAAATTAAACAACATTACGTAATTTCATTGTCATAATTTCATAACTTTGAACTTTACCCCTCACCATTAAGGACTCAGTGTGATATGAGATATAAACATAGGTTCATATTAGTTAATTTTTGTACAGTAATGAGATAAAAGTTGTGTAATTGTTTGTACATTGACGGTTAATAGCTAATTTCAATTTATCTAAGTTCATATCCAATTGATTTAATGAAGTTCAAGTTCAATCAGACTTACTAAGTCCACTCGAGTTATAAAAGTCCATACTCAATCCAAAATATAAATTTTGTAGTTAGTGAGTTTCGAACTCTGGGTGACAGACTCTCTCACCCTTTTACCATTATCAATACACAATATTAATACACAATATTAATACAAAATATTAATACATAATTCCAGTTACACAATGTTAATACACAAATTCGATTACACAATGTTAATACACAAATTCAATTATACAATGTAATTACACAAGTTTCGTCATTTACAATAGTCCGTTATTTACACAAGGTTCCGTTTGTTTACACAAAGTAGAGTTACACAATCTCAAATGAGATGCACAAGCCAAAATTTTTGTCATTTATACAAGTTCGTCATTTACACAAGGTTTGATTACACAAGTCCAATCTCATCAAGTTATACAAGCTCAATTATAACTATAAAAAAATGTAGGTCATATCCCATATTTATAAAGTTGGGCCTTTTTGTATTAAATAAATTGGGACAATTGGTGAACTTTTAAAACTCTAGGTCTTTCCTGCAATCAGAAAATATGTGCCATTTTCAGTAATTATCTAGTTAGGGGCGAATTTGCAAATTCTAAAATTTTGGTTAAGTAGTGTAACATAAAATTTAGGTTGTTTATAACAAATTACCCTAAATTCACAAAAAACCTAATGTTGCAATTGCCTTCATCAATAGGGGAATGGGGGACATCGGAACAACCATGAAGTGGTGGCACAACGAGGTTTCCGTCGAGGAGTGGAGGACTGGAGGGTCTATTGTTGCTTCAATCCGGTGGTCGGTCCTCGCTGCCGCCTTCATCAATAGCGGTCTCGCAATATCGTAGCCTTGCAGCAGACTTGCAGCCTCACAACAACCTTCGTCAATGGTGGTCTATTGTTGCTTCGATCCGGCGGTCGGTCCTCGCAACAACCTTCATCAACTCTTCGTTAGTTGGTCCATGCAATAGCCTTCAACTCTTCGTTAGTCGATCCTCGCAGATCTATTGTTGCCTGGGAGGATGCGTGGGAGGATGGCGGTCTACTATTGTTTCAATCCGGCGGGTAGCTTGCTTGGGAGGATCGAAGGTGGCGGCTATGGTTTCCATAAAGGCAAAAACCAAGTCGAAGGTGCAACAAATCGAAAAACCAAATCAAAGGTGTAACAAATCCGTTCAAAACCGTTAGACATTGTAATCAAATGAACGGAAAAAAACGAACAAAGTGCAGGGAAAAAATAAAAATTTGCAAGCATTTCACGCACCTTACTTATCTGAGTTGTCTTCTCCGCCAAGACGGTTTCAGGCGGTTCCGAGCGGTTCTTCCCAATCGAGAAGCAGAGAGCAGTGGGCGAGACAACGAAAACGAAAGACTGCAAAAACCCTGACTGGGTGATTCGGGTGATTTTATAGGGTTTTTTTTTGAAATAATTTGGTTTACTAGGCTTTTTCTAGTTTTGTGTTTAGTAAATGTACCCCTTGAGAGAAGAGTGTGTAGAGTTTGAGAATAAATACAAAAAGTTGGAGTATATTTACTTAATTGAAACATTAAAAAGCCTAGTTACTACTATTGTTTTTCAAAAAGACCTAGTTTCCAAAATTGCCCTTTTTTTTACGTTTTCCCCTTATGCCCCTTTAATTATTTAGATTTAAAAATTTATGAGAAAAATAAAGGGGCTTAGTTTGTATCTATGATACAAAAAAGGTCGGACTAATTTGGTTAATAAGTTTTTTTGAGTTTTACTTTTAGTAACTAGGCCATTTAGTTTTTTAATTAGGTAAATATACCCCAACATTTTGTATTTTCTCTCAAACTCTAAACACTATTCTCTTAAGCGGTACATTTACTAAAACTAAAACTAAAAAAAGCCTAGTAAATCAAATTGTTTCAGAATGGTCTTACTACACCAATCTTCTCTTGTACATTTAAAACTTTAATAAATATGTCCTGTTGATCTGTTTGACCCAACTGTCCAAACTTGTCCACGTCATTTAATGAATTTTGAGGAGCGCGGTGACATTTTGGAAACGAAAAAGCTAAATACACCGGCTTTGATTTACTAACGCAAAATAAATCGCAATCTAGATTGAAAAAAAATTGTACGGAAAATTTTGTTTCTTTTCTTCAAGGCCTTCAAAAAAAATTAAAAAAAACTTGAGCGCCGGCATCATCCGTCAACGCTCAAGATAGGCGCTAGCGCCTTGCGAATTTTCCTGGCCCTTATGAATTAGAGTGTCGTGTATATAACACACCCCTTTGTGATTATAGGAAGTTCATGCGACATTTTTTTCCTTTTGAAAATCTTTTTTTTTTAAAAGAGGGGTATGCGATCACATTTTTTATAATTTTCATGAGAAACTTTAACAAATATTATCTCAGTTCACGAGTTTAGTTCAATTCGTTAAACTGTTTGTTCTAATGGTTCATATTTTTTGTAACACCCCAAATTCTGAGAACTCGGGGAGCTACTGGTTAGGACCTCACAATGGGTCCCGACCTTAGTTTGACAACAATTTAACTTGGATCTTACAACAAGGCACAAAAGTATTTAAAACATTTGAAAACTTTAAACAATATATACAAGAAGAATATGTATCAGCCTTACAAAGCAAAGGTACTAAAATGACACATAAGAAGAACAAAAGACATCCCGTCCCCAACTAAATATGTACGTGGACCCGGCTGACCATTCCCTCCGGATCTCTCTACAACTGTCTTAACCTGCAAGACATCTACAAGCGGTATAAAACCGTTAGCTAACATTCTATGCATAAGTATAAAGGTAAAAGCACAAACACACAACATACACAATCAACATGCAACACTCAATCCTTTTATTATCTTTAATTAGGTGATAAGTTATTACTAATGATACTTATTTGGTGACACGAGGGATTCCCAAACCTCGCCCCTGTCCCCGTTTACCAACGCGGAATGGTACTAATGCATTTGACCGTCTACCGGACTGGGCTGGTCGCAGGGAACCTCCTAGACTCTCGCAAGAGCTAGGCAGATGATGTCACGACCCGTTATCATACACTTGGGTCAATTACGTAAATAATAAAGTCGGCCTAATCCGGTTTCGTTGTTTATCATAACTAGCAAACACCACTCATACACATTACACTCATACAAGAAAGCCAGCTAAGTAAGTCCGTGGACTTACCTGAATCAAATCTCGACTTTCTAATTCGCAAATCGATCTGTACAGTAGGGATTCAGTGGCCTGTCAAAGGAGGCAAGTGTGTCAGCACACTTTCTAGGTGATTAGAAGTCTAAGACTTCTAAGATAATAGGTCTTAATAGAACGGAATTGATTACAGTATTAATTTATGGTAAAATGACTCTTTTACCCTTGGTCCCGAACTTCTAAAAAAAACTCGGAATATGTACTTAAATTATAATTTGAGGCTAACTAACCATATTCTACTCCCTAGGATGATTTTAGGTAACAACTAGAAAAACTACCCATTTTCTATTTCTCGAAAAGTCACTAAAGTCCAACTACAGCTTCAAATATAAAATTCGAATAATCTTATAAAAATTCCGAAATAATTCCCTAGATCATCTATGATATCCCATCTACTCGTAAGAGAAAGAATTTCTTAAAACTGTTAAAACATCGCTTCTACAAAAATTTCTAAAGTTGGTTACAACACTTAACAAACAACACACTGTTAACTTTGAAAAATCGTAACTCCTAAACTACTCGCTGGGTTTATCCCAAATTTTGATATGTTCTACTATAAAATCTTATCTATAATATATCCAAAATTCAGCCGCAAAGGAGATCAAAATCCTATTTAAAACTATTTCACAAAACCGAATTTCAGCACAACAGAAATACTGCTTACGACTACATCTTTGAAAAATCATAAATCCTAAACCACTCGCTGGATTTCTCTCAAATTTTAATATGTTCTAAAACAATATGTCGACCATATCATATCCAAAATTCAAGCCCAACGAAGATCAAGAGCATATTCAAAACCATCTCACAAAACAGCATCACTTGCTGTTTTCCCCAACACTCAGCACATATATAAAAACGTCAACTTTGAAACACAATAACTCTCAAACCGTAACTCCGATTCTTCCTAGTATGTTATACTATGTACTACTGTCTATGACATATCCGAAAACCAGCCAAAATTATGGAGTTTAGCATACCTAAATCTGGTCATCAAGCTGGCTGTTTCTCGTGACAATGTGCTTGCTGTTGCTGTTGCTGTGGTGCAGTTCGTGACAGGAGCATAAGCAGTGAAGGCTGGGCTGCTTTGGCTCAACATCAGTGGCTTAGGGACAGCAGGGTGTGGATCACGTGGTGCAGCAGTAGGGCATTAGACCTTCTCCCATTCTGTTAACCCAAATCAGCAGCTACTCTCTACCTACAATACTCTCATTCAGCACACCAACAAACTAACTCCCTATACAGTACAATGTATGCAGAAGAGGGGGCTGTTTACTCACCACAACACAAGAGTCATGGCTCACTAAAGGGTCGACAAGAGGGCAGATATGATGTTGGCTTCCAAGTGTTGCAGCGTCAACTTGTGATTGTCACAGGGCTGCACCGGAGTAAGGCGGTTACAACTTACTCACAGAAAAGAAGGTTGACAGCAGGTCGTACCTACCGGAGGCTCGTCTGCAGTGGCTTAGCAACCGTCCTCTCCGGTCTCGTTCCCGCTGGAGGAGGGCCATCTCTTGAGCGCAGATGCGAGGCAGCATATCCTCCCTGGCTGATAGCACCGTTGTGTGTTGGTTTGACAGAACAAGGATAGACGCAAGGTAATCGATCCTCCCTGGCTGGCGTGAATCAAGGTAACAGAAGGAAGGAAAGTGGCGCTGATGATGGAGTGAAGAGGGAGAGCATCTGTCGAGGCTTGATTACCGACGTTTGGGGAGCGAAACGTGCAGGCGTTACGGGCTGCTCACTAAGGGAGAGGGAGTAGCAGCTACGTCTTGGGCCGGCTATCCTCATGGGCTGGCGGAGATCCAGCTGCGAGATAGGGGATCCAGGGCTGCTGTCTTCTAGGGTTAAGGTTATGGAAGGCAAGGCAAAGTTGGGCTGTCCGGAAACACACCACTGCTGGGCTGGACTCGAAGTCAAGTTGGGCTGAAATTAAGGTAAGAAAGATGGGTTGTTTTTCTTGTCAAAAATCTGTCAAAACTCGTCATGGCCTTGTCAGGCCCATGAATGAGTTTGTCACAGATTTGTCGGGCTTTGTCATGGCCTTGTCTCAGCTTAGTCATGGTCTCGTCACAGCTTGTCAAAACTCGTCTAAAGTCATCGGTAAGAATGAATTATAATAACTAGGGTTTGATATAAATCTATCATTTTATGTGAATAAAATTCTACATAAAATAATAGATAATTATAAGGATTAAAGCTTGATATAATTTTATCATTTTATGTGAATTAAATTCTACATAAAATAATGAAATTTGTGAAGGAAGATACTAGATAGAAAGGGGAAACCGTCAACGGCGGAATTAGACGGAATAAAAATTCCGGATATTACATTTTTTTTAGCAATTAGTTTGAACTGCTGTTTGTTCACACTTTTTAACACTTTTTTCGATCAAAATGTTATACATTTTCATTCAAAATTTTATACATTTTCATCGGAAGTCGTATTTGCACGGTTCAAGATTTCGTTATTGCACCACGCATACGGATTCCGTAACCGTCATAATGTCACGGTTACGGGATCCTAACCGTGACCAAAAGTTCACGGTTACGGAATCCGTAACCGTGAACTTTACGGGTTCCGGATCCGTGATAAATTCTACATAAATTCTAACACGGAAAAAAAGTACATATAAACATAACTACTAAATTAACAAAATAGTGAATTAACTATAGATTATATTAGAACTTATAATGTATAATTTTGAACGAATTGAACAAAAACTTTGAACTAAGATTACAACAATTACAGTTTTTTTCATGAAAATTACAAAAATGTCACCGTATACCCCTCTTTTAAAATAAATTTTTCAAAAGGAAAGAATTGTCACCATACCTTCTAAAATATATAAAATTGTCATCGCACCACACTACACCTCTCCTTATTCATTAAATGACGGGAATGATTGTAAGCCATTGAATCAAGTGAATCAACGGCTCATATTACTCCGTAAGGTCTTACCACAAAAATACTCCTTAGTTGAAACAATCTCATTTAGTGAATCAGGATTAAGTAAAAAAATATCATAATTGAAAGAAAAAAATATTTGTAAATTGTGTTTTCAAACTTATATTTGTAATAATGTTATAAAAGGAAATCTACATACTTAGAGCATCTTCAACCCATATATTGAGAGTTTCTTTAGATATTTCTTAACATAAAAATAAAGATTAATGTCATAATGGGTTAAAAAATCAATATCATGAGTGAAAATAAGTTTCTGTGGGAATAAATAAATCCTGACAAGTTCCTGCCTGAGTCACACAAATCAAGGAAATTGTTGATTTTTGTTTTTGTTTTTGCCCAATTGTAGGAAAGTAAGATTTGTTCTATTGGAATTACGTAATTTAAAGAAATTTAAAAAACTTTTTTAAATTTTGGGATGGAAGAGAGATGTTCCTTAAATATAAAAAAATAATTAAAAAAACTAATAAGAAATCCTTTGAAGAGTTCTGAGATAAAGATGCTCTTACAACTACAAGATTAGATATTGATGATTTCTAGCTATATACACGGTATTACATATTGGCCTAGAATAGCTATATACACGATTGAAATATGAATTTTCTATACTTATCTTTATACTTTCTTTAATTATTAACCCATATATAAAGGTCAATTATGAAATTTGAGAAGCCAATGATCAAAAAATATGTGGGTGCTTATACTAACCCCTAGTAGTCTAGCGTATCCACTCTATGGAGCTATTACTCCTTTTGTTTTAGTTGTGTGTATATAAAATAGAAGTTATAAAGGCATGTCGATGAATTTCCAAACATCAACCGCAGTCGCAATGTGTAATCATAATAGTAATGCATCGTGAATACGTGAAAAAAACATTATGGTTTCGTAATCCGTAATCGTGGAAGTTACAGCTTCCGAAATCGTGATGTTTCGGAACCCTACAAATACGCATTCACAATATGTAATCGTCACGAGTGTTCAATTCAGAAAAAACAAAACCAGAGAACGAGGACGATTTATCGGTAGATTAATTCCAAATCCGAACATTACAAAACGTCAAATACTTGAAAACAAACGATGGATCAAGGTGGTGATGAAAGACAACCCTTCCAAAAGCGGAAACACACTCCGATCGAGGTAATCGATTACGAGTTTTTCATATTTTAAGTCAAAATCGTAAATGTGGAAGATTTTGTATAGGTTAGTTTGAAATGAGTTTGTTTAGGTTATATTTGAGTAGATTGGGTTAGATCGGATTCGGAATCAAAATTGGAAGAAAACTCGAATGAACCCCATTGCAAGCGTTCGTTCGAGAAGATGAACAGTGACAACCATAATCACGGGTTCCGAAACCATGGTTTCACTATTAATGCCTTATTATAGCAAAACGTATTATATTGAATAAAATTTTATTTTTATAAATTAAATAAAATTTTTTTATTCGATCAAAATAAATTATATTAAATTAAATTTAATAAAAATTAAAATAAATTATATCTATCAAATTAAGTTATATTAAATTTAATTAAAATTGTGACATAATTATATTAATTAATTAAATTTATTTTAAATGTAATTATATTAAACTTAATAAATGTAATATTATTTTTAATTAATTAAATTTAATTTATTTCATTAAAATCTTTAAATGTAATCATATTAAACTGAATAAGTATAATTAACTAAAACCAATTAAGTGTATAAAATTAATTATATTAAGTAACCGTTTACCTTGCGGGTTTATAAACTAAATGATAGTTTATAAACCTTTGCTGATTTTGTGTAACCGTTTACCTTGCGGGTTTATAAACTAAATGATAGTTTATTTGGGTTTTTAAACCCGTAAAAAATAACCTTCTCAAGATGAGGTTATTTTTATTTGGGTTTTTAAACTCGTTAGTTTATAAACCCAAATAAACTCAAACCCTTAGTAAACAGGCCCTAAGTTGAAGGAAAAACAACCCAAAATAATACGAACTATCAACATTGAACCGAAAATAATTCCAACTTTGAAAATTACTAGGAGCGTTACAAACTATCAACAAATTTAACAAAAATAATATGTTTTCCTTTTCCGGCAAAAATCTAACTCCGGCGATGACATGGCAACCGAAATCTTACGTGCCATTAAAAAATAATTATGTGATGTGAATTTCATTTTTTAAATGTTAAAAAAATCTAAAATAAGTTTTTTTTCTAATATTTATTTAAAAAATAAAATTGTAAAATATTTTTAAAAATTTTTTTGTAGAAATATTTTTGTACATTTAAAAAAAAATTGTTGTGATTTTTTATAAAACTTTGTTTTGGGAATTATTGTTTATTTTTTATATATTTTAACTAATTTGGATATGAAAAAAAAATCGAATGTTTTTTTAAGCAAATTTTTTTTATTAAAAATTAGTTGTCCCGAAGACAAAATTTGGATATATCCACACTCCCCCTCATTGGGTTTTTTAGCGGCCGAGTATTCCAATATACACGGATCAGCTTGGAGGGCTTCGAGACTAGTTGTCCCGAAGACACCATCACAAACATTGGAGACATTGAGATCACTTAGTACGCAGATATGCCATATGAGAGGTGAGGATAAATTATATGCCCTATGAAGATCGAGTGCTATTTTGAGAGTGAGTTTGTAGTGTCTACTTACAAAGGCACAATCTAGGTGGGAGACATTATCGAGCCATACATGCCAAATAGGGTCATCAAACAATTTGGATTTGTGCAAATCGTCCCACTATATAGGATCATTCCATATCTCGAGGTTCGTCCGGCTTCTAACAACAACGGGGTACAAGGTCCGATCTAGTTCCTCGGAGGATAGGTGGCTAGTACATATGATGCGACAAGCAGGGTATCACTAGATGGTCGGATTCCGGCTCCTAGTCAGTGGCCTATATCGGAGGATTACATGTCTTGGTTGTAACGTCCGGAATTTAGGTTCCGTTTACGAGAGGCGTTAGAAGCCTTGAGCAAGGGCTACCGCCCTTCCGGCTTAGAAGGCCCGCACCTGCGGCTTGAACGTCCCGCGGGGGCGGTGAGACGTTAGAGCGAGAGTTAGGTGCCTTTTCCGTCCAACCTTTCATCTTCTACCTCTTTTATTCTGACTTCTTTATGAGGGTGTTTCTTGGCTGCTTGTCCCTTGACTTCCCTTCCTTTTATACAGCTTAACTCCTTCTCCCTCATTTCTTCTCATGTTACTTATCCTCTCTCCCTTCTTCTTATTCCTCTCTTTCACTTTCACCCTCCACCATTGCTCTCTCTTCTCTTGAGGCTGTCACACGGAGTTTGGGGACTACAAAGACGTGCTCCAGGGTAAGTTCCTTCCTATCCCTTCCTTCTTCGTCTGTCTTCTTTTTGTTAACTTGAATGGTAGGAATCCATGGATCCACCTAAAGGAGGCTTCTCTTGTGTTTTGCTTGTGTTGATGGCATGCATAGACCGGGAAGGAGGGCTAAAATCTTGTGTTGGAGGCTAGGAGGCATTCACAACGTGAAAGGAGACACTAGGAAGGCTGTTGCACAATCGAAAAACCGAAGAGTCAACATTTTTGGAGTGCAGCCGTGGGGGCGGATCTTGTGAGCCGTGGAGGCGAATCTTGTGAGCCGCAGGGGCGGATCTTGTAAACCGCGGGGGCGGCCTCTACAACCCGAAGGGGCGGACTTTGGGTCCTGCACACCGTAGGGGCGAAGTTTTGACACCGCAGGGGCTGTTTCTGCACTAGTAACATAGGTGATATGGAATGTCAAGTAGTGGCTTAACCCTTAGGGTTATCTTGTGAGAGTTAAGGGTATGTTGGTTGTGATATTGTGGTTTGATCTCTTAAGATCTTTGAGGATACCGGTTTGGGATTAAGTTGTTATGTTGGGAGCCTTTGAGGCGGTGGACTGAGAGTGATCATATATCTTGTGTGTTTATGAGTTGTGAGGATTGTGAGCACTAGAAGTCTGAGAACTTCTAGTTGGCTAGAGTGTAGATCTATCTTGAATTTAGGATCTTATGAGGATGCTGAGCCTAGAAGTCTAAGGACTTCTAGTTGACTAGAGTGATGTTGTTCTTGTGAGAATGTTGAGCCTAGAAATCTAAGGAATTCTAGTTGACTAGAGTGTTGTTTGATCCGCGTGCCTTGTGTTGAACAAGCTTTGCGTGTTTTTCCACGGGAGGTTGAGAGAGTTCGATCGGGTTTCGCTTTGAGTCTAGTAAGTCCACATACTTATTTAGCTGACTTCTTTGTATTAGCATATTGTGTTTTGGTGGTGCGTGTTAGTTATGTTAAACAACGAAACAAGAATAAGACGACTTATATATATTACGTAATTGACCCAAGTGTATGATAACGGACGATGACATCACTGTCTATCTCTTGTAAGAGCTAGGAGGTTCTCTACGACTAGCCTAGGCAGGTAGACGGTCAGATGCATTACTACCATTCCTTGCTGGTAAACGGGGACATAGGCGAGGTTTGGGAATCCCTCATGTCACAAAATAAGTATCATTAGTAGGAAATAACGTAAATGAAGATAATAAATGGACTTGAGTGATTGCATGTTGTATGTGTTCGTTATGTGTTTATATGTGCCTTTACCTTTATTCTAATGCTTAGAATTTTTAGCTAACGGTTTTATACCGCTTGTAGATGCCTTGCAGGTTAGGGAGGCGGTCAAGTGATCCGGCGGTAGTGAGCAGCCGGGGTTCCGTACATTATAGGACGAGATCAGTTTATCTTTTGTTATTGTTTCAAACGTTGTCATGTTGTTGGTTTTGAGAACTCGGATGGAGTTATGTTTTCGGTTGTATTTCAGATTCTCTTCATGAATTAAAAACTATTTCCATTTGACTTTTATTTGTGCCGTGTTGTAAGGTCCGGTGAAGTTGTTGTCAGGCTAAGGGTCGGGACCCATTGTGAGGTCCTAGTCCGTAGTATCCCGAGTCCATCAGATTTGGGGTGTTACAATATGGTATCAGAGCTCTAGGTTGACAACAACGGAGCTCACAATCTTCTAAAAGGCCAAATAGAAAAATAAACAAAACCTACAAGTGTTCTGAGTTTACAAAACGAATTTCGTTTTCAAACCATGAGCATAGTCGGTCTGGGATAGAATGTAGGAAACCACCACTACTTCCACGAATCTTGACAGCGTAGTTTATTGGATTTTAAAGTTGTATATGTATCGTAGTTAAGTTTTGGACCTTCTAGTATTATCAACCGTTTGTTAAAATTGTTATATCCTCTTAACGATAGCATAGTCTTACACATCGATTCCATTTTTACCAAATGACACGCACGAGAGCGACAACATACGTGGGACGAGGAGGGGGTAGACATCCCCTTCCTCCAGGAGCTCCAAGACGGGGACGTGTGGGTAGGCCTCCGGGAGTCCGAGGTCGGGGACGTGCCCCCAATGTGGACCCGCCAACTGCGGATGTCCCTACTGAGGAGGTGGCTGAGAGCATTACCCCAGAGGTCAGGGATGAGATCGATGCTAGGTCCGGAGCACGGAGGTCAGGGTCAGCGGATTCAGGCCTAGTATCGATCGAAGAATCGGAGTACAAAGAGTATGTTTAGCGAGTGGAGGAGGCACTTAGGACCGGAGCACAACCCCCAACACCGCCGGTACCACCTAGGTTTGCAAAGGTTTTGCAGAGGGTGACTCGGGTGGTAGTTCCACTAGTAGTAGCTGCATCATTGAGAGTGGTCGAGGGCGAAAAAGTGAGAGACGAGCCGAGGGCACCGAGGCCAGACTGTTGATTGATGACTTTCAACCAACAACGTGTACCCACGTTTAATGGGAATGTGGGATTAGAGGTGGAATATTGGATCAGCCACGTATTGTCCGCACTGGAGGCGATCCATTGCCTTGAGGGTCGTCAGGTGGAGTTAGTTCAGACCTTAGGGATCAGGTGCAGTTCTGGTGGAGGACTGTTCGGAGTGGTGTCACCAGTTTCGAGTAGTTATTGAGCTTGGTTCCGGAGACTTTTTGCCCTACCTCGTTGAGGAGAGACAAAGTAAAGGATTTCTTAGAGGCGGGATTTAAGGTTGTCCCGATAGCCAAGACGATCATGAGGTTTTGGGAGGAGTTGTCACTGTTAGGTCCTGCCACACCACCAGTGGACCAACACGTGTACCTGTTCTCTTGGAGACTGAGGGATACCACCCGCTCCTATCTGGCAGGGTTTCACTGTGATTCCTTGGTAGATTACCCAGAACAAGCTTTAGCATATGAGAGGGACCGACCGGGTCCTAAGAGAGCCGCTCAGCCTGGAGAGCCGGATAAGAGGCAAAGGACGGGACTAGGAAGTATAGGAGTTGGAGCCTCAGGTCATAGTTGTGGTCAGTTTCAGGAATGCCCTAGCTATTAGTCTGCCCCACCGACATCTGCTAGGGGACATTAGTGTTACTGTTATGTAAAGTATTGCCATATTAAGAATGAGTGAAGGAAGCCGCCAATGAATTGCTTTACTTGCGGCCAGCTGGGCCATAGAGCTACCTTCCGCCGACAGGGCAAGGTAACGTCACAGTAGGGGTCTTCGCCTGCTGGCATTTCAGGAGGTGGGCAGAGGCCGCGTCAGTATCAGGCTCGGGATCAGCAGCAGTGAGCCCCCGACCATGCTTATTCTCAAGGTTCTGCCCATGTTCCAAGTAGAGGTACAAGACGTGGTGGAGGCACCATAGAGACGAGACGCACCCAGACCAGAGTCTTCGAGTTGAGGAGTGCGGTTGAGCCATCAGCGCCCACAACCATAGGTACTATTATGATTCATGGCTTTTCAGTCAGAGTACTTTTTGATACGGGTGCGACGCACTCTTTCATTTTTGATGATTTCATAGAGAGGTTGGCCTTAGATACAGTAGAATGAAACCCTTCCTTATAGGGTTACCCGATAGGGGTAAGGTTCGAGGTACACGGGAGGTCCACGGTTGCCCCATCCGCTTGGGAAACCGTGTCTGGCTAGCCGACTTCTACGTCATGCATATGGTGCATGAAAAAGTCATATTAGGGATGGACAAGATGGACCATTATCGACCTGTTTTGGACATTAGTAGGAGGACAGTGACGGTCACCACAAAGGCTGGCCAGGAGGAGATTTTCTGAGGATGGGATCTCGGAAAGATCGGTATAGTCATCAGTGTGGTTCGAACCGCGAGATTTATCGGACAGGGATGCGAGGCCGTCTCGTGTTATGCCATGAAGGAAGAGACGAGACCATCCTTAGCAGAGACCCCCGAGCTTGTGAGTTTGTGGAAGTCTTTGGTGAGCCACCTGGGCTACCTCTATAGAGGAGCGTAAATTTTGGGATTGAGTTTTAGCCCAACACGAGGCCAATCTCCAAGGCCTCATACCGTATGGTGCCGGTTGAGATGCTCGAGCTGAAGAAGCAGCTCGAGGAGCTAGTAGAGAGGGGATTCATCCGCCCCAGTGTGTCTCCTCGGGTGCACCAGTTCTCTTCGTCAGGAAGAAGGACGGATCGATGAGACTTTGTATCGACTACCAGGAACTGAACAAAGTCACCATTAAGAACAAGTATCCATTACCACGCATTGATGATCTGTTGGATCAGTTACAAGGCGCCATCGTGTTTTCACGTATCGACTTGAGGTCAAGGTATCACCAGCCGAGGGTGAGAGAGGAGGACGTGCTGAAGATGGCATTTCGGACCAGATATGGTCATTATGAGTTTGTCGTGATGCCATTCGGGCTCACGAATGCTCCCGTGTCTTCATGGAGCTCTACGCTAATCTCTCTAAGTGCGAGATTAGTAGAGAGGGGATTCATCCGCCCCAGTGTGTCTCCTTGTAGTGGTTTTCATCGACGACATCTTAGTATACTCCCAGATTAGGGAGGAGCATGCAGGACACTTGAGGACTGTACTGCGAGTCTTACAGGACAGAGAGCTCTACGCTAATCTCTCTAAGTGCGAGTTTTGGATGCGAGAGGTGGCCTTTCTTGGTCACATTGTCTCGGCCAAGGGTGTCAAGGTAGACCCGGAGAAGATAGAGTCAGTTGCTTCATGGCCGCTTCCCATGACGGTGAAGGAGGTGCGTAGCTTCCTAGGCCTGACAGGGTACTACCGTAGGTTCGTGAAGGGTTTTTCTATGATTGCCAGGCCATTCACTTCCTTGCTGAGGAAGTCCATTAGGTTTACATGGTCCGAACCCTGCCAGCAGAGTTTTGAGGAGCTGAAGAGGAGGTTGACTTCCGCTCCTGTGTTAGCACAACCATAGGGTATTAAGGACTTCGTCGTTTATAGTGATGCATCCAAGCTAGGCTTGGGATGCATTTTGATGCAGAGGGGTAGGGTCATTGCTTATGCTTCTTGATAGTTGAAGACGTACGAGGAGAATTACCCAACCCACGACCTTGAGCTAGCCGTAGTGATTTATGCATTAAAGACCTGGCCACATTATCTCTATGGGGCCACTTGTCAGATCTTCACAGACCATAAGAGTCTGAAGTATATATTCACTCAACAAGAGTTGAATAACCGCCAAAGGAGTTGGAGTTGATTAAAGACTTTGACTTGGAGATCCTGTATCACCCGGAAAAGGCGAACGTGGTCGCCGATGCCCTTAGTAGGAGGACACCCCGAGAGGCTGCGATAGCTAGATTGACAGTTCAAGCACAATTACAAAGAGACTTGATCTGGTTGGAGGTAGATATCCGATTTCCAGATATTGATGCCCACTTGTAAGCTTTATAGGTTTCAGCGGATCTGTCGGAGGAGATCCGGCAGAAACAGGCAGGTTATCCAACACTGACGAGGATCCGGGATAGGATGTCCCGAGGAGAGGCACCGCAGTTTACCGTGGGTGCAGATGGGATTTCGAGGCGCCAGGAGCGCATATGTGTACCGTCAGATAGAGAGCTGAGACATTGGATATTGCACGAGGCCCATTCTACACCTTACTCCGTATATCCGGGTGCGAGTAAGATGTATCAGGACATCCGACGATCTTATTGGTGGGGCGGACTTAAGCCCAACGTTGCTAGTTATGTAGACCAATGCGCGACCTGCCAGCAGGTCAAGATTGAGCATCACAGCCCCGGAGGAGAGCTCCAACCACTTCCAATTCCACAGTGGAAGTGAGAGGACATGTCTATGGATTTCGTTACCCGCTTGAGACCGAGTAGAGGCTTCGATGCGATATGCGTGGTTGTGGATCGGCTGACGAAGAGCGCATGATTTATTCCTATTAAGGAAACGTGACCGGTGACTCGTTTAGCCAAGGAGTTCACTCGATGGATAGTGAGGCTCCACGGAATGCCGAGGGCGATCATATCAGATAGGGACGAGCATTTTACCTCAAGGTTCTGGCAGCAGGTACACGCCGCCCTAGGTACGAGCCTGCAGTTCACTACGGCGTATCATCCTCATATGGACGGTCAGTTAGAGAGGACTATGCAAACCCTTGAGGATATGTTGAGAGCTTGTGTACTTGATTGGGGACATGTATGGCCCGACCACCTTCCTTTGGTGGAATTCTCGTACAACAACAGTTGGCATGCGACGATTGAGATGGCTCCTTACGAGGTGTTGTATGGACGAAGATGTCGTACACCCTTGTGCTGGGATGAGCCGGGGAGGATGAGTGGGGTAGCACCCGAGCAGGATGATATGACTCGGGTAGCAATGATTCGAGAGCGGATGCTATCCGCGTAGAGTCGTCAGAGATCTTGTGCTGATAAGAGGCGCCGGCCTCTAGAGTTTAGAGTGGGAGCACATGTTTGGTTGAGGATGTCGTCGATGCAAGGCGTCCGACGTTTCGGCATTAAGGGGAAGTTGAACCCCCGATATGTCGGACCATTTGAGATCCTAGAGCGGGTGGGAGAGGTGGCTTACAGATTGGCGTTGCCACCGCGGTTAGAGGAAGTCCACCTGGTATTCCATGTGTCTCAGCTGAGAGAGTATATTTATGACCCGAGACACATAATTAGTCACGACGACTTGGTGGTTGAGCCATACCACACGTTTGCAGAGCATCCTGTAGCTGTTTTGGAAAGGAGTGCGAGACGCCTTCGATCGAAGGTAATACCCATGATGAGTGTATAGTGGTTGAGACAAGGAGTCGACGAGGCTACTTGGGAGACAGAGGATAGTGTCTGGCAGAACTATCAAGAGTCTTATGCAAGTCTAGGGACGTCTATAGGACCGTTGGGTTAGTACCAAATCCTTTCTCTGTTTGTATTATGTGATTATGTGTTGTGGGATACTATGTAAGTTTCATGTATGTACCTTACGAGTTTTGATGTGTTAGCTGGGGTAAGCATGTTTTAGAGAGAGGGTATTTGAGACGGTTTTGTTGCATGATTGATGATCAGCGTTTAACAAGTTTCGGTACAAAACTTATTTTGAGAGGGATCTGAAGTAACAACCGGTATTTCGGTTCTTTTTACGAGGGGCGTTAGAAGCCTTGAAGGGATACCGCCCTTGCGACATAGAAGGCCCGCATCCGCGGCTGTTCGTGATCGCGGCTTGGACATCCCGCGGGGGTGGTGAGACGTTAGAGCGAGAGTTAAGTGCCTTTTCTGTCCAACCTTTCATCTTCTACCTCTTTTATTCCGACTTCTTTATGAGGAGGGTGTTTCTTGGCTGCTTGTCCCTTGACATCCCTTCCTTTTATGCAACTTAACTCCCTCATCCTCATTTCTTCTCACGTTACTTCTCCTCTCTCCCTTCTTCTCATTCCTCTCTGTCACTTTCACCCTCCACCATTGCTCTATCTTCTCTTGAGGCTGTCACACCGAGTTTGGGGACTGCAGAGACGTGCTCCAGGGTAAGTTCCTTCCTTCCCATCCCTTCCTTCTTCGTCCATCTTCTTCTTGCTACCTTGAATGGTAGAAATTCATGGATCCACCTAAAGGAGGCTTTTCTTGTGTTTTGCTTGTGTTGATGGCATATGCATAGACCGGGGAGGAGGGCTAAGATCTTGTGTTGGAGGCTAGGAGGCATTTGATAACACGATTTATGATCTAGATTTAGGTAATCATTTAGGTAGATTTCTTACTCATTCATGCATGGTTTAGCATTAGTTCGAGACGTTTTGCACTCAATTCATGTATTTTGCCGAGATAGGCGTCTACACGGACTTGTGCGCGTTTTGTAGGCATTTCGGGAGATTTAGAGCTAAAACGATGCGTTGAGGATCGTTCATCTAGATGACACACCCTCGGACTCATTGGGACACAAATCAAGGGCTAAGGAAGACTCATGGAACCTTGCCAACACTAGCCATGCACCAAATCACAGCCAAATGATCAAGGCGAAGTTTCTGCACAGAATCACGGTTCTCTGACAAACCACGGCCGTGGAATCAACCGTGGATTTTGCCAGATTCTTGTGACAGCTGTGCCACGACTCTCATGGCCAGCTCATGCAAGTTTGTTATAAAAGTGGTCCTTCATGGATTGTGAGAAGGAGCTGGGTAGTTTGGGAGCAGCTCATCCATTATCCATTTCTCTCTAACAAATATATTCTCTCAAGAAGAAGATTTTTCTAGGAAGGAAAATGTCAAAGAGAAGAAGAAAGGATCCATTGAAGAAGAGGAGAACACACACCATAGCTTTCTTGTATTTCGGATTCTATTTCTAGAGTTTTATGAACCTTTGAACCTTCTTTTGGAAGGGTTGTAAGTTGCTCTAATCCTATTTTCAGATTGGTTTGTTTTTAAGTTCACTTGTTCATCTCTTTTCTTTCATTATCTTGCAATGGATGTTATGATTTTATGTTTGTTCGTTTCGATTTCCATTATGAATGTTGTAGGCTAAATTGATGTGGTTCTAGGGTAAGGAAAGGATGGTTATGGCTAGGGCTATGATAGGACGGACTTAGATTTACCTTTGGATGACTTTTGCTTATGAACGTAGTTGCTGTTAGAAATCACGGGTAGTTCTTGTAGAACCACGGCCGTGGTTTGGGTAGAACAAACCGTGATTTTCCCTGGTTCGAAGGATCTTGCCTTAGATCTATAAAATAGTGAAACCCTAAGTGTTTGTTGAGTTTAACCTCCCCTTCATTGACCAAATGCTAGAAAGGTTAGCTCAACACTCTCATTTTTGCTATCTAGATGGATATAGTGGATTCTTCCAAATCCCTATCCACCCCGATGACCAAGAGAAAACGACTTTTACATGTCCATGGGGTACCTTTGCATATAGGAGAATGCCATTTGGGTTGTGTAATGCACCCGCCACCTTCCAAAGGTGTATGATGGCTATCTTTTCGGAATACATAGAAAATATCATGGAAGTGTTCATGGATGATTTCTCTGTTTATTGTTCTTCTTTCGATGATTGCTTGGCTAACTTGTCATTAGTGTTGCAAAGATGTGAGGAGACAAATCTTGTCTTAAATTGGGAAAAATGCCACTTCATGGTAAGTGAAGGGATTGTGTTAGGACACTTGGTGTCTAACCGTGGCATTGAGGTTGATAGGGCTAAGATTGAAACGATAGAGAAGTTGCCACCACCTACATCGGTGAAGGGGGTAAGGAGTTTCTTTGGGCATGCCGGTTTTTACCGGAGGTTTATTCAAGACTTCTCTAAAATTTCTAAGCCTCTCACTAACCTACTAATGAAGGATGTTGATTTTGTCTTTTCCAAGGATTGTCTTGAAGCTTTTTGTAGGTTGAAGAACGCCTTGATCTCCGCACCTATAATGCAACCTCCGGATTGGAGTCTACCATTTGAGATCATGTGCGATGCAAGCGATGTGGCCGTTGGGGCCGTTTTAGGGCAAAGGAAAGAAGGGCACACTCATGCTATTTACTATGCTTGCAAAACGCTAGATGATGCCCAACTCAATTATGCTACTACCGAGAAGGAGTTGTTGGCGGTGGTGTATGCATTTGAGAAGTTCCACTCGTACCTTGTTGGAGTGAAGGTCATAGTCTATACGGATCATGCTGCGATCCGTTATCTACTTACAAAGAAGGATGCCAAACCAAGGTTGATTCGGTGGATCCTTCTTCTTCAAGAGTTTGATTTGGAGATACGAGATAAAAAGGGATCCGAGAACTCCGTGGCGGATCACCTTAGTAGGCTTCCACCATTGGAGCTTGGGAAAGACAACATCCCGATAGATGATTCATTCCGGGATGAACAATTGCAAATGGTGGAGGAATGCTTGTTCCAAGTGGCTAGAGGAAGTGAGCCATGGTACGCCGACATCGTGAACTACTTAGTGTGTGAGGAAGTGCCTCCCGGATTGACATATGCACAAAGGAAGAAGTTCTTCAATGATGTGAGGCATTACTATTGGAGTGAGCCACTCCTATTCAAGAGAGGCCCGGATGGGGTGCTTAGAAGATGCATACCGGAAGATGAAGTGGAGAGTGTGATCCGGCATTGTCACTCCTTACCATGTGGAGGCCATGCTAGCTCACACAAAACGTGTGCAAAGGTATTACAATCGGGTTTTTATTGGCCTAACTTGTTTAGAGATGTGCAAGGTTTTGTAGCGGCATGTGATGCTTGCCAAAGGACGGGCAACATCTCAAGAAGGAATGAAATGCCCTTGAACAACATCCAAGAAGTTGAAATATTTGATGCGTGGGGTGTGGACTTCATGGGACCATTCCCTTCTTCATGTGGAAATCTCTACATCCTATTGGCGGTGGACTATGTGTCAAGATGGGTGGAGGCAATCGCCTCTCCTACAAATGATGCCAAGGTGGTGGTGCGGTTCTTCAACCGGGTGATCTTCCCTAGGTTTGGAACACCAAGGGTGATCATTAGTGATGGAGGGAAGCACTTCACAAATAGGAATTTTGGAGCGCTTTTGGCTAAGTATGGGGTAACTCATAAGGTGGCAACACCTTACCATCCCCAAACTAGTGGCCAAGTGGAGATCTCCAACCGAGAGATAAAGGCCATCCTTGAGAAGACGGTGTCTAGAACTAGAAAGGATTGGGCTATGAAGCTCAATGACGCATTGTGGGCATATAGAACCGCTTTCAAGACACTAATTGGAACCACTCCTTACAAGTTAGTCTATGGCAAGTCTTGCCATCTTCCGGTGGAAATGGAGCATAAAGCTTATTGGGCCATTAAGTGGCTAAATTTTGACCTCAAGGAGGCGGGAGAGAAGAGGTTGCTCGATATAAACGCCCTTGAGGAGCTCCGGTTGGAAGCCTATGAGAATGCCCGGATCTACAAGGAGAGAACCAAAAGATGGCATGACAAGAGGATTATCTCCAAGGAGTTGAGTGAAGGGGATCTTGTCCTTCTCTTCAACTCAAGGCTAAGGCTCTTTCCCGGAAAGCTCAAATCAAGATGGACCGGGCCATATGTGGTGAAGAAGATCTTTCCCCATGGAGCTATTGAGATAGGAGGGGAGCATTGTGGGAATTTCAAGGTGAATGGGCATCGCTTGAAGAAGTATATTCCGGGAGCCCCGGTAGACATGATTGCCCCGCTTCACCTTGAATAGACGCTCCCGAGTTTGGTCAAGCTAATGACCTTAAAGAAGCGCTTGGTGGGAGGCAACCCATTGGTAACATTTTTCCCTTTTCATTTTTCATTTTTTTTGCTTAGATTTTTCTGTTTTTGTGTGCTTTGTGTGTTTTGTGTTTCGTGTGTGTGCTAGAAGCATTAGTGGCATTGGAAGCCTTTCTTGACATATGAATGATGATGATGAACCCCTCACCAATTATGGGTGGAGCGGACGCGGAACTTGGACGGCTAGCGGTGCCTAGCGCGGGTTTCGGAGCTTTGATGGATGCTTAGAGCTCTCTACCATGGTTGATAGGATCATCCAACATCAATTCACTTGAACAATCCCGAATACCATAGCAAACAATTTTACATTGTGAGAACCTTCTTTCACTCTTTTTACTTGTATACCACATTGGGGACAATTTGTTTCTAAGTATGGGGTGGGGTTCACATGATCCCTTGCATGATGAGCATCTAGGATAGGTTAATATTTGCACATGTCTTGCATTGTACATACTTAAATCGAAAATCCCATAAAAATCAGAAAATTTAAAAAATTTTGTGCTTTCTAGGCTTGGATATGATCCTAATGATGAAATCTTGTCTTGTGAATTGGCTATGGATGGCCTTATGCGTTGAATTGATAAATGCATATGTGGACTTGAACTACTTTTCTTGAATTCTATGAATGATTTGTGATTATGATGTTTGCCTAGAATGGATGGAGTATTGAAAATCGAAATTACATGATAGTTCTTGCATTACCATCTAGGAATGAATGAGGCATTTCATCTTTCTCTACTTCTCATCTTGATCATGATTGCTTAAGCACCTCAATTGATATAAAATTGACCTCTTTTAACCCATCCGGGAATAGGAGCATGCTAGTGTGTTGAAGTGTGTGAAAAGCAAGTATGGGGTAAAGTTATTGATGAAAGGAATGTCATAAATAAAAATGCTGAAATTATTGTGGAAGTGTAGCCAACGATATAGGTTTGGGGGCGTTGTTTCAATTGACAAGTAACTCGGTACACTTCACATAATCGGGTGTTGGTGCCTTGCCAAAGTCAAATGAATCAATAGCCCTAACGAGCTTTGGTATGTGTGCCCGGTGTGGATGCACCTCGAAAAAATAGAAAAAGCCCGAGGATGGCTAATCACCGAGGTTTCGGCTATTGTACACCAATGCCATTGTCTCAAAAACAAGTCAAGAAAAAGAAAAGAAAGCAAGATAAGGAAATATATTCACTTGGGGGAAGTTGATCGAGGACAAGGAAGTGAAGTTAGTTCCATTCCCGGATTAGCATCACATAACCTAGAAAACTCCCCACCCAATCACAACGTTTCTTGGCCTTTTTATGTCACAAGACCTTATGACCTACTTGCATGTTTGTAAGACTTAGTAATCTAGATTGGACATACTCTTGATCTTCTTGACCTCTTCATCTTTACATCTCATGCATGTCTTTGAGTTAAGTACAATTGTCTTTCCATGCCTTCATTTGTTTGATACATAATTGCTTGTCCAATTGCCATGAAACATGACTATGAAGGTGATCCAATAGTAGAAGCACAAACCCAAAAAGATTTTGCCGTTTTTTTGCATACATAAATCATGCTATCTCGTATTCTATAGTTGAGCAATTGCTCGAGGACGAGCAAACCTTAAGTATGGGGTATTTTGATAACACGATTTATTATCTAGATTTAGGTAATCATTTAGGTAGATTTCTTACTCATTCATGCATGGTTTAGCATTAGTTCGAGACGTTTTGCACTCAATTCATGTATTTTGCCGAGATAGACGTCTACACGGACTTGTGCGCGTTTTGTAGGCATTTCGGGAGATTTAGAGCTAAAACGATGCGTTGAGGATCGTTCATCTAGATGAAACACCCTCGGACTCATTGGGACACAAATCAAGGGCTAAGGAAGACTCATGGAACCTTGCCAACACTAGCGATGCACCAAATCACAGCCAAATGATCAAGGCGAAGTTTCTGCACAGAATCACGGTTCTCTGACAAACCACGACCGTGGAATCAACCGTGGATTTTGCCAGATTCTTGTGACAGCTGTGCCACGACTCTCATGGCCAGCTCATGCAAGTTTGTTATAAAAGTGATCCTTCATGGATTGTGAAAAGGAGCTGGGTAGTTTGGGAGCAGCTCATCCATTATCCATTTCTCTCTAACAAATATATTCTCTCAAGAAGAAGATTTTTCTAGGAAGGAAAGTGTCAAAGAGAAGAAGAAGGGATCCATTGAAGAGGAGGAGAACACACACCACAGCTTTCTTGTATTTTGGATTCTATTTCTAGAGTTTTATGAACCTTTGAACCTTCTTTTGGAAGGGTTGTAAGTTGCTCTAATCCTATTTTCAGATTGGTTTGTTTTTAAGTTCACTTGTTCATCTCTTTTCTTTCATTATCTTGCAATGGATGTTATGATTTTATGTTTGTTCGTTTCGATTTCCATTATGAATGTTGTAGGCTAAATTGATGTGGTTCTAGGGTAAGGAAAGGATGGTTATGGCTAGGGCTATGATAGGACGGACTTAGATTTACCTTTGGATGACTTTTGCTTATGAACGTAGTTGCTGTTAGAAATCACGGGTAGTTCTTGTAGAACCACGGCCGTGGTTTGGGTAGAACAAACCGTGATTTTCCCTGGTTCGAAGGATCTTGCCTTAGATCTATAAAATGTTGAAACCCTAAGTGTTTGTTGAGTTTAACCTACCCTAGAGTGACCTAGTGTAGTGACTAAGTGTTAGGAGAGACTTACCTGGTAATCCTTGCTCTTAGAATCTAAAAATAACGAACCTTAGGTAGTGGTGAGCCTAATAAGCCGCCATTGGATTAGATGTGCTAGGATAGTTGCTTAGGACTTCCCTTTCCAAGACTTACCCGGTAAGGATAGGTTAGATCCCTAATTAACAATCCGGTTTGTGTAGAATTCCTATCCTTAGGTTCTTAGAGACTTACCCGGTAATGAGACCTTAGGTGTGGACTAGTTGGACCATGAGACCTACCCGGTAATTGATCCCAAATTAGATACCCTTAATCCCAACATATCATAGTTAATCCAAAGAATGAATAGATAAATTGAGTTCTATGCCATAACCGGAATTTCCGACCCCTAGAATTCGTCTTTTCTTTCCTTGATCATTATCTTGTTTAGTTTGTTCATTTGTGCTGATTTTTAGTTTAGTTTGATTGTTTACTTTGCATGAATTGTGATCTTTGATTGATCACCAAAAAACCAACTAAAAAACATTGGGATTTTCATTTCTTTGTTTCCTCCTTTTCTAACCTTAGACCTTCACTAAACTTAATCACAAAACCGAATCAATTTCACCTTAGTCTTTGTGTTCGACCTCGGAATACTAACCCTTCTACAAACGTCCCGTACACTGCGGGTTTCGCTAGGTAGTTAGGATTTAGATCGAGTTATAAATTTAAAACCCATTTGCGCATCACGACCTTAGCGTAACATCATTCACAACATCAAAGGAGACACTAGGAAGACTGCTACACTATCGAAGAACCGAAGAGTCAACGTTCAGGACTGCAACCGTGGGGGCAGATCCTGTGAGCCGCAAAAGCGGATCCTGTAAACCGCGGGGGCGGCCTCTACAACCCGCATGGGCGGACTCTGTGTCCTGTACACAGCAGAGGCGGCATCTTGACACCGCAGGGGTGGTTTCTACACCAGTGAGCCTCCAATCTTTTGTTCCTTACTTTCCTTTCCGCTTCCTTGATCTTGATCCATCTTGGTAGCATGCTAGGATGGCTTAACATAGGTGATATGGAATGCTAAGTAGTGGCTTGACCCTTAGGGTTATCTTGTGAGAGTTGAGGGTATGTTGGTTGTGATATTGTGGTATGATCTCTTAAGATCTTTGAGGATATCGGTTTGGGACTGAGTTGTTATGTAACACCCCAAATCCGCAGGACACGGGATGCGACGGGCGGAGACCTCACAATGGGTCCCGACCCTTAGCGTGACAACTATTTCACCGGATCTTACAACAAGACACAAATAAAAGCAAAAGCCAAAATACATTTTAATGCAAATGTTATGATCCCCGGAAATAAACAACAACAGACTCCAGCCGAGTTTATAATGTCAAAGACCCAAACGTCAATACATAACAGTATACCATATATTATACACAAGACTCCACTCCCAAACCCTTACTACAATGTACGGACCCCGGCTGCCCACTCTTCCGGATCTTTCGGCCGCGTCCCTAACCTGCAGAGCAACTACAACAATATTAGTATAAAACTGTTATTATTATTAACTCATATCCCTTACTATTCCACTTATGGCGTGACACGTGTTACGCTAGAATCGTACCACGCAAAAGTCTTACAATTTATAACTCGATATATTCTCCTAACTCCTAGCGAACCCATAGTGTATGGGTCGTTTTGTAGCAAGGATAGTATTCCGAGGTCTAACACGAAGACTAAGGTGAAATCAAATCAAACAAGTGATCATCGATAGTGCAAATCTAGTCTAAGAAGAGAGAAAGAAATAAAGAAATGAAAATCATGATATGTTTGGTTGGGTTTTTGTGGTGATCAAACAAAGAGCACAAATCATGCAAGATTATAAATCAAACAAGCAACACAAACACAAGATATGTGATCAAAGAGAGAAAAGCGGATTCTAGAGATCAAGATTTCCGGTTATGGCATTGGACTCAAGCTTCTAAAGATCTAAGGACAAGGGTGCGGTGTTGGGAAAGGGTGTTTCTCTAATGGAAGCAATTACCGGGTAAGTCTCATGCTCCACTAATCCCGCACCAAACTCCTATTACCGGGTAAGTCTCAAGGAGCTAAAGTTGGGAATTCTACACAAACCGGACACTACTTAAGGGGCAAACCTCTCCTTACCGGGTAAGTCTTGGAAAAGAAAAGTCTCAAGCAACAATACTAGCACACTCAGTCCAATAGCGGCTTATGAGGCTCACTACTACCTAGAGTTCATCATCTTCGGTATCTAAGATCGGAAATCACCGGGTAAGTCTCTTTCCTCACTTAGTTTGGTAGCATTAGGTCACCCTAAGCTATATTATGCTTAACAAACACTAGGATTTCAACAACCTAACATCCTAACATACAAATTCATCAATTAAAGAACAACAGAGAGAAAAATCGGGTGGATCATCAGGTATATCGGTCGATCTGGCCTATGAACAGGTCGATTTTTCTGTTTGGGTTAGGTTTTGTGCATATGAATCATCCTAAACTAACATACAAGTCCATTCTATAATCACCCAAGCCATAACCATCAATCCATCTCCCTAGAATCACAATAACTTAGCCAATAACATGCATTTCAAGATCTAAAATCATCATACAAGCATACATGGTTTTCATAGCTAGATGGTGAAAGAAAAGCAAGTAAAAGCAAGAAATCTTAGTTGAATATGAGTTTAAGCAAGACTTAAAACCCTTCAAAAGAAGGTCCAAAACGTTCCTGACAATGCTTCCAAAAGTTCTTCAACCAAAATCCCTAAAAATCACTCAAAAGTTCACTCTAACTCTAAGTTTGATGTTGTTCTTCTTCTTCCAAAAATGAGAGAGTTTTCTTCTTTTACATGTCTATCCACAATAGAATGATGTGTGTGTGAGAGAATGTGGGAGTGTCCCCCAGCAACAGCCTGCAAGATCACTTATATTCTCCATCAAGAGCAAGGGTCGGGCAAAGAGATCGTGGGACACGTGTCACAAGCTGTCAGGGGCCAAAAATCGACCCAACCTGAAGGAAATCGACCGATTTTCCTGAGTGTTAGGTCGATTTTCTTCAACAGAAGCTTGTTATGATAATCTAGTCATGAGTTGCTCCATTGCTTGCACCAATAAGGGTCCTTGTGTCCTTCATTGCTCCAATTATGTTCCTTCAAAGCCTTGGATATGTACCACCATGAGGCTTGACCCTCAAATGTATCGATTAATGTCCAAAAGATCCCCGAAATACCTACAAAACTGACAAAAGATCGTGTAGACGTCTTTTCTAGCAATATGACTCAATTAAGAAATAAACGTCACGAACTAACGTACAATCATGCATGAATAAAGGGAAAAACTATCTAAATGAATGCCTAAACTAACGTCATAAATCATGCCATCAACACAAGAATCGCTCGCCCTTGTCCCCTTTCACCAGACGGGTTTGTACTTGATTCGAATCAGCATCACCCGTTGGACTAGTCGTAAGGTACCTCTCATTCGCCGATTTTGGACTAGACAAGCGCTCACCGCCCGTTATCATACACTTGGGCCAAATATCAACATATAAAGTCGGTGGTATTGTTACTAGGTTAGTTGTTATAACATAAACAATAAACACACACCACCGTATATGCATCGAAACTAATATAGAGAATATGAGCTAAGTAAGTCCGGAGACTTACCTCGTCCCAAAGCCAAACCAACCAATACCGCTCTCGCTTCCCGTAGGAAGGTACTCATATCCTGATCATAACAAGACACAAATCAATACCACTCTTATTATCTAGAAGTCCTTAGACATTTAGACCCGATGATCTCGCAATATCATAACCAATACACATACTAGGATAACAAGCCTAGTCCCGACAATCTCAAAGGTACAACACTATTCTAGGATATGCACATCCTAGCCCACACTCTCACAACCATAAACTTGCAAACTTAATCCTCACAAGCCTCACAAGGAAGCCAAGCCCTCATCCCATGAACCAACTCAGAAACATACAGCCATAAACCCTTAGAATATTCCAAAAACTTCACAAACTCGCCTAAGGTCCACAAGCCACCACATGGCATTATCAACTATCCTAGGTCCAATTCTAGCATGCTTCTAACATTATACACTCTAGGATAGGCTAGGAACACATGATAAGGGAGGGTACTCACCAAGCAAAGACACGGGTGCGGAAGAAGGAAGCAAAGATGCAAAACGGAGAAGAAGACCGCAAGGGCATGCTGGCTGAGCTAGTGGCCGCCCCTGCGACCCAGAGGGCCGCCCCCGCTGCTCAGTGTAGTTGCCGCCCCTGTGGCTCTGAAGATCCGCCCTTGCGGTCGAACAACATAAGGTCGTCTTCTTCGTCTTTGGTTGTGGATCTTGAGTTGCAAAGGCCTCCTTCTCTTGCTGGGTCTTCTCCAAACATCCATCACTAGAATCCACACTCACACAATCATACTTAACTCGATCCACCCACATGCAACACAAGAAGAGGGAAGAACAAGGTGAATAAATGCTTTCCTCCATTGAAGCTGAAGGAAGAAGATGAAGATGAAGAAGGGAAGAAGGAGAGAAAGGCTTACCCTTACCAATCCGGATCTATAGTACACTACTATCCATAGATGCACAACTCACACAAGCAAGGATAAGAGGAAGAAGCACCACCATTGAAGGAGTTGGAAGAAGAGTAGAGGAGGAGAAGCAAACTCACGTGAAATCCTAAATGAGAGGAGAGAGAAATGTTCAGTTGAGGGGGTAAGCAAAAGGGAGAGCAACGAGGGGTCGGTTCCCCAAAACGAAGGGTCATGCACTCAACGAAGGGTCAGTACGGGATTTTCAGGATAAAACCCGTCACCCAACATCTCGTGCCTGCGGGCAAACTGAGCCGCACCTACGGGAAGGTCGATAACTTGCTTACTAACCTGAATAAAAATTCCGGATGTTACAACTAATCCCCCAAAAATAAGTTTCACCCCGAAACTTGCTAACGCAGAACTCCCAACATAACTAACTCGGTAACCACTAAAAACCGAAAACGTGCCAACTCCTTACTCGAGAACCATCACACATTATTATAACCGCAACAAGACCTCGCAAGGCCTACACACATACTCACATGAACCTCAAACGCATACCAAGACAATATCTAATCAATCACACAACACATTCCCGCTCGGGGCACAAAACTGTTAACCTCGCACATGCACACAAAATCTAACCCATCGGCCGTATCAATTTAACTAGTTCATCGTAAAAAGTCAACCCACAATACTATCTCACGTCCTAGACTATCGTAAGAACCATCGGGTACACACCCTCCACTCTTGGTGGCAACGCTGATATGTAAATCACATCCTATTTGTTTTCATCTTTCAAAAAGGTCCGTAAAACGGGAACTCAACTTCCCTTAAATGCCAAACATTTGACGCCTCGCGCCTGTGAAAATCTCAACTCCACCGAATCTACTCCATAAATGACTAGAGGTATGTGTCTCTCATGTACATATACGCCTTCCGGCGACTCAACTCGACCAGTATCCGCCTTTGGACCACCGCTACTCGAGTGAGGTCGTCCCGTATCTGATCAAGGCTATCCTTATATATACTATTCATATTCCGACACCATGTTGTACTATGCTTTTGTCCATAAAATACCTCCCAAAGGGCCATGATAACGACACATCCCAACCATCATAATACACAAGTTCGATCCCAAGGGAAGTGTTCAGATTACACCCTCACCCTAGCACCGAGGCTCCCAACACATCCTTTAAGGCTTGAAAAGCACTCTCTAACGGACTATATGTCAGAGAACGAAAACTGCCATGAAAGACAACTAGGCCCCTAAGCGGCACTATCCCACTGCCTAACAATCTCAAGATGATCTCGATCCGAACGATGGTACTTGGTACCCCAGGTAATCCCATTATCACTTAGTAGTTTCCACAACTTGCCGACTCATCGGTCCGTTTTCCCAAAAAGGGTATGAAACGCGTCGACTTTGTCGGTCGGCCCATAACGACCCAATCACGTCACAACTGTTACATGGTCTCAAATCGTTAATAACCTCTATGGAGGTATCCTCCCACTCTCAATGCATAAATTGCGGTGGACGAAGTCCTTCTTCCCGTCTTAGAGTCCTCAAACTTAGCCTGACAACGGGTTACGTACTGGCCATGCACTTAGCCATATCGACCTAAAGCCCGCTTCACTAATGTGAACATTATTAATCCCAAATACTTCTTACCAGAACTAAGGTGCACTAGTAAGGGTAGTGTAAGCCTCCCAAAGGCTCTGCCTTAGCTCTCAGTTATACGTACACATAGACGCTTCTGACGTCCCAATAAAACCGTCAAATGGAGGTAGCTATGAGGTCTCTCCTCAGGACCTTCTAATTTGGATCTTTTCTCAAAGCCACACAAATTCTGCGATTCTGTCGGGTCTCTTCACTGATCATTAAAGTTAAATAATCTGAGGTTAGACCGTCAGTTAGGTTGTTGCTTCTTCTCAAAGTGTTCAGTTACTAAGGTGTTGGTGATCACATTCACCTACTTTGGATGATACCAAAATCATAAGACCAAAGTCCTTAACCAACTCTATCCATCACTTCTGGTGGATATTCAACTCTCGCGGAGTGAATATATAAACATAGCATACTCTTATCGTCCGTACACGACTAACATGCCGCTCATAACATAACACCGACATCATCTTGAGCACGTTCCCTAAGGCGTCTAACTCTCGATTCTTCCGCAGTCATTCTTCCTGAATGCCCACAACTGCCTAACACCTTGTGAAACCACTCTCGTTACTTTTACACGTATCCCAAGCCTCACTTGGATGTATCCATAAGGTCATACATCCCCATGATACAACGTATGTACCAAACAAAACGGAAAGGGGGTCACTCACCTCTTCCGCTTCTATTAAATCTCCCTGGTCCCATCTCGGAACCTATGATCTAATCGACTTCCTCAAAAAGGAAGAAAGTGTCAAAACCATCCCGCAACTCCGCGGTAATATCCCACCCACCTACATGCTTCATACCTCCTCCACGTACCTTGGAGGTACTACCGAAACTATTATCTCGTTTACATCTGGTCAACTGGGTATTCTCAATATCGCTACGTCTCTTAGAAGGTCACCTCGGACGTCATAACCCGCTTAGATAACTCTGCTCATCCCGCATAACCTGTGTCATCCCATGTTACGCCCGTTCCTCTAAATTCTGAGAGTACCATGATAGCATGTATTATAGTCTATATTTTGGTAGAACAGACCGTGGTTTGCCTGGTTCGTTTGGTTTGATTGATCTAAGTTCTAGAATGTTAGAATGTTGAAATCCTAGTGTTTGTTGAGTTAAATCTATCCTAGGGTGACCTAGTGTTAGCAACTAAGTGTTAGAAGAGACCTACCCGGTGATTCTTACTCTTAGATTTCAAAGATGATAAACTCTAGGTAGTGGTGAGCCTCATAAGCCGCCATTGGACTAAGTGTGCTAGGATAGTTGCTTAGGACTTACCCTTCCGAGACTTACCCGGTGAGGAATGGGTTAGACCCCTAGGTAACAATCCGGTTTGAGTAGAATTCCATTCCTTAGGCTCTTTGAGACTTACCCGGTGATAAGACCTTAGGATTAGACTAGTGGACCATGAGAGCTACCCGGTGATTGATCTCAATCTAGAAACACTGACTCCCAACATATCATAGTTAATCCAAGGAATGATTAGATAGCTTGAGTCCTATGCCATAACTGGAATTTCCAACCTCTAGAATCCGTTTTTCTCTCTTGATTCATATCTCGTGTTTAGATTGTTTGCTTGTGTTGATTTGCTAGTTTAGTTGTTTGTTATTTCGCATGACTTGTGATCCTTGATCGACCACCCAAAAACCTACCAAAAACATTGAGATTTTCATTTCTTTATTTCTTTCTCTTTTCCTTAACCTAGATCTTCACTAGATTTAATCATTAATTGAATCAATCTCACCTTAGTCTTTGTGTTCGACCTCGGAATATTATCCCTACTACAAACGACCCATACACTGCGGGTTCGCTAGGAGTTAGGAGAAATATAACGAGTTATAAATTTAAAGCTTATTGCGTGCACACGTTCTTAGCGTGACAAGTTTTTGGCGCCGTTGCCGGGGACTAGGTCTAGATTGAGTCATTATTTTGTGATTGTTTATAGTGTAGATCTTTCTTGTTGCTTTTGATCTCTTTTTGGTTTGTGTCTTTGCTTTTCAGGACATCTCTCACTCTTTAGGTGTATGCGAAGATCTCGTGGCAAGGATTTAGCTCCATTCGATCCCGAACCGGAGAAAACCCTTAGATCTAGATCCAAGAGCATTAAAAAGGGAAAAGAGATGGCCGGAAGAGATCTCCAAGCTGAGTTGGATGAGGCTTTAGAGAAAATTAGGATAAGGGATGAAGCTTTGGAGAATGAAAGGAGACTTGCCAATGAGAGGCAAGAGACAACTAGGAGGGAGATTGAGGAGATTAGGCAAGCTCTTGTGCAAAGGGAGCTTAACCGTCAACAACCTCCTCCACCTCCACCACAACCGTAGCCGGCGGTTAATATTCGGGTTGTGCCCATTGCTATGGAAGAGCCACAAACGTTAGGGCAACGTATGGATCCGGCACAAAGAGCACACCGTCCGGGTGTGAACTTAGGAGATCCCGCAGCCCATGATTACGAGCTCCGCCCTCAAGTTCTACAAATGATCCGGCATAATCAATTTGGAGGGATGAAAGGAGAGTCTCCTCATCAACATTTGATGAATTATGAGATCTTGATGGAGACTCTTAGACCGCCTAGATTGGAGAGCAACAACCATAAGCTTAGGGCTATCTCTTTCTCTCTTAAGGACAAAGCCTTAGCTTGGTATCAATCTATTCCACAAGGGCGAGTGAGTACTTGGGAGGAGATGACAACTGAGTTTTTGACTAAGTTCTTCCCACCTTCCAAGACTACCGAGCTAAGAGGGAAGATCAATGCCTTCGTGATGAAGGATAGAGAGAGTTTGTTCAAATCTTGGGAGAGGTTCAAAGACCTTCTCCTAGATTGTCCACACCATGGTATACCGAAAATTGAGCTATTGGAGATCTACTTCAAAGGACTTGATGAAGATAGCCAATTCAAGCTCCAATCTCTTTCCGGTGGGACTTTCATGGAAAAGCATGTGGATGAAGCTTGGGAGTTTGTAGAGAAACAAGCTTTAGTGATTGAGAAGTACTCTCATAGAAAGAGTGAAGGGAGAAAGGCGGGAGCATATGAGGTGAGTGAAGTCACCATGAGCAATTTCAAGCTTGACGCCATCAACAACGAGCTAAAGTCTTTGAGGGAGTTGTGTGCTACAACTTTGAAGAATCAAGCAACCCCTCAAGCGCAAGCTAACTTGTCTTCCAAGGAGGAAGATGTGAACTACATGGGAAGGGGCAACTACAAAAACTATCAAGGCCCAAGGAACTTCAACAACAACCGGCAATTCAACAATTACCGGCCCAACCATAACCATCCCGGGTTTTCCTATTCTAACCCGGATGGAGCCTTGAACCCTCCCGCTTCCACAAGCGCAGCTCCACCACCAAAAGCTTCACAAGAACCTCCACCCGGATTTACTCAACCTCCAAAGGATAGAACCGAGATGATCTTTGAGCAATTGCTTGGAAGGTTGAGTGGTCTTGAGAGCACGGTGACTTCAATTTCAAAGGCTCAAAAGGTGTTGGAAGCACAAGTGTTCCAAAAGGCGGGTGAAGCTCATAGAGATCCGGGAAAGCTTCCCGGAAGAACCGAAGACAACCCAAGAGGCCAAGTGTTGGACATTACAACGAGGAGTGGGTTGAGCATGAAGGATCCCTTGCCAAAGGAAAATGCTAAGGGAAAGCAAGTAGCGGTAGAAGAAGAAATATTGCAAGAAGATGGAGGCAAGAGCAAAGATGTTGAGCCAACATATGTGGCACCGCCTCCATACAAACCACCACCACCGTTCCCACAATCACGAGCAAGGGCTCGCTTGGACAAGCACATTGGTAAATTCCTTGAACTTATGTCTAAATTGCATATTAATATTCCGTTCATGGATGCTATCTTAGGTATGCCGGCATATGGCAAGTTCTTGAAGGAAATACTCTCCAACAAAAGGAAGTTGGAGGAGTATGGGGAAGTAAGGATGACTAAGAGATCCTCGGAATTGATCCAAACCATGAAGGAGGAGATGCCTCCTAAGCTAAGAGATCTGGGATCCTTTTGTGTGCCAATTGGAGTGGGAGAAGTGAAGTATGAAGCCCTTTGTGATCTTGGAGCAAGTGTAAGCATCATACCGCTTGCACTATGCAACAAGGTTGGGCTAGGAGAGCCAAAACCGGTCAAGATGACCCTCTATATGGCGGACCGTTCGATCACTCACCCGGTTGGGATCTTAGAGGACATTCCGGTGCAACTAGGGAAGTTCTATGTGCCGATTGATTTTGTTGTCTTGGACATTCCGGCGGACTATCCGGTTCCCATCATCTTAGGGAGACCTTTCCTAGCCACCTCCGGATGCTTGGTAGATTGTAAGAATGGAATTATCTCCTTCAACATTGGAGAAGAGAATATCAAATTCAAGCTGTCCACTATGATGAAACGGCCAACCCTTGATGAAGATGTATTCAACATTGTCGAGTAAGAGGAGTCTAGAGAAGTTGTTAGCTTGATCTTGATCAAGGACCCCTTGGAGAAGGTTCTTAGCTTAAGTTTGATGGAGGAAGGTGTTGAGGAGGCTAGCAATGAAGAAATCAAGGCCTTAGAAGCATTAGAAAAGGAGACAAGAGCTGAAATTGAAGACCACGAAAGTATGCTAAGTTCCTGTAGGAACCACGGTCGTGGAAGGTGTTCCACGGCCGTAGAACTCTCTGGAAAGCTCTGAAGAGCAAGCTTGGCAACTTCCACGGCCGTGGATGTGCCAGGATCCGTGGAGTCAACCGTGGTTTCCCCTGAAGCAACACTTGTTGATGATCAAGCTTCAAGAAGCCTTGGAGAGCCTTCATTTGCTTTGGATTTATCTCAACCAACGTTATTTGGATCGTATCCACTCAATAAAGGTCCTCCTAAACTCGAACTTAAACCCCTCCCCTCTCATTTGAAGTATGCTTTTCTTGGTGATAATTCTACATACCCGGTTATTGTGAATGCATGCTTGAATGATGATGAACTTGCTAAGTTGTTGCATGAGTTAAGATTGCATAGGAAAGCCATTGGCTATACTATTGATGATTTAGTTGGCATTAAGCCCTCTTTGTGCATGCATAAGATATTGATGGAAGATAACCATAAACCCTCTATTGAACATCAAAGAAGATTGAATCCTATAATGAAAGAGGTAGTCAAGAAATAGATCATTAAGTTACTAGATGCGGGAATAATCTACCCTATCTCGGATAGTAAGTGGGTTAGTCCCGTTCATGTAGTTCCTAAGAAGGGCGGGATGACCGTAGTGACTAATGAGAACAATGAACTAATCCCAACTAGGATGGTTACGGGATGGAGGATGTGTATTGACTATAGGAAGCTTAACATGGCCTCTAGGAAAGATCACTTCCCTCTTCCTTTCATTGAGCAAATGCTAGAAAGGTTAGCTCAACACTCTCACTTTTTCTATTTAGATGGCTATAGTGGATTCTTCCAAATCCCTATCCACCCCGATGACCAAGAGAAAGCCACATTCACATGTCCATGGGGAACTTTTGCATATAGGAGAATGCCATTTGGGTTGTGTAATGCACCCGCCACCTTTCAAAGGTGTATGATGGCTATATTTTCTGAGTACATTGAAAACATCATGGAAGTGTTTATGGATGATTTTTCTGTTTATGGCTCTTCCTTTGATAATTGCTTGGCTAACTTGTCACTAGTGCTTAAGAGATGTGAGGAGACAAACCTTGTCTTGAATTGGGAAAAATGCCACTTCATGGTAAGTGAAGGTATCGTGTTGGGACACTTGGTGTCCAACCGTGGCATTGAGGTTGATAGGGCCAAGATTGAAACGATAGAGAAGTTGCCACCACCTACCTCGGTGAAAGGGGTAAGGAGTTTCTTAGGGCATGCCGGTTTTTACCGGAGGTTTATTAAAGACTTCTCTAAAATTTCTAAGCCTCTTACTAACCTACTAATGAAAGATGTTGAGTTTATTTTCTCCAAGGATTGCCTTGAAGCTTTTTGTAGGTTAAAGAACGCTTTGATCTCCGCGCCTATCATGCAACCTCCGGATTGGAGTTTACCGTTTGAGATCATGTGTGATGCAAGTGATGTAGCTGTTGGGGCTGTTTTGGGGCAAAAGAAAGATGGGCGCACACATGCCATTTATTATGCTAGCAAGACGCTAGATGATGCCCAACTCAATTATGCTACCACCGAGAAAGAGTTGCTAGCGGTGGTATATGCTTTTGAGAAGTTCCGATCATATCTTGTTGGAGCGAAGGTTATAGTGTATACGGATCATGTTGCGATCCATTATCTACTTACCAAGAAGGATGCCAAGCCTAGGTTGATTCGGTGGATCCTTCTTCTTCTTCAAGAATTTGATTTGGAAATCCGGGACAAGAAGGGGTCCGAGAATTCTGTGGCGGATCACCTTAGTAGACTCCCACCGTTAGATCTTGGAAGAGATGACATCCCGATTGATGACTTATTCTGGGATGAGCAATTGCAAATGGTGGAGGAGTGCTTGTTCTAAGTGTCTAGAGGAAGTGAGCCATGGTATGCCGACATTGTGAACTATCTTGTATGTGAGGAAGTGCCTCCCGGTTTGTCATATGCCCAAAGGAAGAAGTTCTTCAAAGATGTGAGGCATTACTATTAGAGTGAACCACTTTTGTTCAAGAGAGGGCCGGATGGAGTCTTTAGAAGATGCATACCGGAGGATGAGGTGGAGAGTGTGATCCGCCATTGTCATTCCTTGCCATGTGGAGGGCATGCTAGCTCACACAAGACATGTGCGAAGGTGTTGCAATCGGGCTTCTTTTGGCCAAGCTTGTTCAAGGATGTGCAAAACTTTGTGGTAGCTTGTGATGCTTGCAAAAGGAAGGGCAACATCTCAAGGAGGAATGAGATGCCCTTGAACAACATACAAGAAGTGGAAATATTTGATGTGTGGGGTGTGGACTTCATGGGACCATTCCCTTCTTCATGTGGCAACCTCTACATCCTATTGGCGGTGGACTATGTTTCAAGATGGGTGAAGGCAATCGCCTCTCCTACAAATGATGCCAAGGTTGTCGTACGATTCTTTAACCGAGTGATCTTTCCTAGGTTTGGAACACCAAGGGTGATCATAAGTGATGGAGGGAAGCACTTCACTAATAGGAACTTTGGGGCACTTTTGGCTAAGTATGGGGTGACTCATAAGGTGGCAACACCTTACCATCCCCAAACTAGTGGCCAAGTGGATATCTCCAACCGGGAGATAAAGGGAATTCTTGAAAAGACGGTCTCTAGAACGAGAAAGGATTGGGCTATGAAGCTCGATGATGCCTTGTGGGCATATAGAACCGCTTTCAAGACACCAATTGGCACCACTCCTTACAAGTTAGTCTATGGCAAGTCTTGCCACCTTCCGGTAGAGATGGAGCATAGAGCTTATTGGGCCATTAAGTGGCTAAATTTTGACCTCAAGGAGGCCGGAGAGAAGAGGTTGCTTGATATGAACGCTCTTGAGGAGATCCGGTTGGATGCCTATGAGAACGCCCGGATCTACAAGGAAAGGACCAAACGGTGGCATGATAAGCGCCTCATCCCGAAGGAGTTGAGTGAAGGCGAACTTGTCCTTCTCTTCAACTCAAGGTTGTGGCTCTTCCCCGGAAAGCTAAAGTCGAGGTGGACCGGTCCTTATGTGGTGAAGAAGATCTTCCCCCATGGAGCTATTGAGATAGGAGGGGAGCATTGTGGAGATTTCAAGGTGAATGGGCACCAGTTGAAGAAGTATATCCCGGGAGCTCTGGTGGATATGATTGCCCCACTTTACCTAGAATGAGATGCCCCCGAGTTTGGTCAAGCTAATGACCTTAAAGAAGCGCTTGATGGGAGGCAACCCATTGGTAACGTTTTTCCCATTTCGTTTTTGTTTTTGTTTTAGATTTTTCTGTTTTTGTGTGTTTGGTGTGCTTTTTGTGTGTGCTAGAGTCTTGGTAGCATGAAAACCTCGCATGGAATATGGATGATGTTGATGAACCCCTCATCAATTATGGGTGGAGCGGACGCGGAACTTGGACGGCTAGCGGTGCCTAGCGCGGGTCCCGACGCCTTGATGAACACTTAGAGCTCTCTACCATTGTTGATAGGATCATCCACCTTCAATCCACTTGAGTAACTCCAAATACCGAAGCAAACCATTTTTACATTGTGAGAACCCTCTTTCACTCTTCTTTACTTCATTTACACATTAAGGACAATGTGTTTCTAAGTATGGGTTGGGGTTTGCATGATCCTTTGCATGATTAGCATCTAGGATAGTTTAATGTTGTCACATGTTTTATCATGTCTTGTATTGTACATAGATATTTCTAAAAAAATCTAAAAAAATCAAAAAATTAAAAAAATTTTGTGCTTTCTAAAGCTTGGATATGACCCTAATGATGAATCTTGTCTTGTGGATTGACTATGGATGGCCTTATGTGTTAAATTGATGAATGCATATGTGGACTTGAAGTACTAATATTGAATCCCATGAATGGATTGTGATCATGATGTTTGCCTTGATTGGATTGAGTATTGAAAGTCAAAATTACATGCTAGTTCTTGCACATCATCTAGGAATAAATGAGGCAATTCATCTTTCTCTACTTCTCATCTTGATCATGATGTTTGAGCACCTCAATTGATATAAATTTGACCTCTTTTGACCCATCCGGGAATAGGAGCATGTTAGTATGTTGATGTGTGTGAAAAGCAAGTGTGGGGTGAAGATGTTGATGAAAGAATGTCATGAATAAAATGCTGAATTTGTTGTGAAAGTGTAGACAAAAATATAGGTTTGGGAACGTTGGTTTAAATGACGAGTAACTCGACACCATTCACATAATCGGGTGTTTGTACCTTGCCAAAGTCAAATAAATCAATAGTCCTAACGAGCTTTGATATGTGTGCCCGGTGTGGATGCACCTCGAAAAATAGAAAAAACCCGAGGACGGCTAATCACCAAGGTTTCGGCTTTTGTACACCAATGCCATTGTCTCAAAAAAAAAATAATAAGTGAAAGAAAAAGAAAAGAAAGAAAAGATGGAGAAAATATACACTTGTGGGAAGTTGATCAAGGACAAAATTGTGGAGTTAGTTCCATTCCCGGATTAGCATCACATAGCCTAGAAAAAATCCCCACCTAATCACGACGTTTCTTGGCCTTTTATCTCACAAGCCCTTGTGACCTATTTGCATGTGTGTAAGACTTAGTAATCTAGATTGGATATGCTCTTGATCATCTTGACTTCTTCATTTTTACATTCATGCATGCTTTCGAGTTAAGTACAATTGTCTTTCCGTGCCTTCATTTATTTGATGCATGATTGCTTGTCCATTGCCATGAAACATGACTATGAAGGTGATCCAATATTAGAAGCACAACTCCAAAAAGATTTTGCCATTTTTCTGCATGCATAAATGTTCGCTCCAAACGGTGTGTGCAAGCTTTAAATTTATAACCCTAGACTTAAGCTTAAAACAAGGATGCGAACCCGCAGTGTACGGGTCAATCGTAGTAAAAAGCAAGAAATTCCAGGGGTCGATCACAGGGACTCGGTGAAACAAAGTCGATAACGGTAAGCTTCGTGAATACTAACCACAAGAGCAATTAACACAATCAAAGATGAATAAGAAGTCAATAAAGCAAACATGCAATTCTAGGGATTAAAGCTTCTAGTTGTGGTTCCAACTCAAGATCTAAAGATAAGCGGACAAAGCTGAGGTTTTTGCATGGGGAAGGTGTTACTAAAGTGGAGTAGATCACCGGGTAAGTCTCACTACACACTAATCCAAAATCGTAACTCCTATTACCGGGTAAGTCTCAAGGAATCAAGATAAAGAACTATAACCTCAAACTAACACACCATCTAAGGGGATAGAATCAACATTTACCGGGTAAGTCTCAGGCTAACTCACAAAGATGGGATGGAAGCACACTCAAAATCCAATAAAGGATAAACCTTTATTACCTACACTTATGATCGTTGGTACACAAACTAAGGAATTACCGGGTAAGTCTCATCCTAAGCTTGCTTTGAACCAGGAAAGGTGTAATAAGAATAGGATTTGGCAAACTCTAACACTTAACTCTCAGTTTCGGATCAGAAAAGTCACCTCAGTCAGACGAATTCCACCCCGGCCGAGATGTTCATCGACCGAACGAGATGCTTAGGGTTAAGGATAAAGACTCGAGCTTTCAGGGTCCTACTGTGATTTAAATTATTCTATCATTGTTTTTCCCACAACCTTCAGCCAATCACCCTAGAATCACACAAGGAAGTTAGCCACTCATCATCATTATGAAAGTATTAAATATATGGGAAGAAGGTGAATATTTGAACAAGAAGAATTTAATGAAAAAGACTTCAATAACTGAATCAAATATCACAGCAAAAGCGTTCCTTGGATAGCAATCCAACAAGACAAGACAACAAGTGAGGGAATTAAAGACAATCTTACAAAACCCTCCAAAAAGCTATAAAAGCTATAGACTTCAATCTTCCTTCAACCTTCAAAAAGGTTTTTCGAATCTCCCCAATTGGAGTATGCTGCTGCTGCTGCGTGCTATAAACCCTGATCAACGGTATAACGTGTTCTTGGATTTGTGGAAATCCAACCCTTTTTATAGGAAAATAACCCTCCAAAGATAATAAATCTTAGAAAGATATTTTCCCATAAATATAGGTAAAATATATGATTCTGCATATCTCCTTCCTTCCAGGAGCCAAGCCCAAAAATATAAGATCACTTTCCAATTTTAAAAGATCTCATCCAAGAATAAAATATTCTCGCCGCGTCCTAGGTGTTCGCCTCGGTCGAGTCGGCGTTTCTGGATCACCTCGGTCGAGGTGATCAATGGTCAACCGAGGTGAGTCACAACAGAATGTGAAATCTCTCAAATCTGCTCCAAAGTAAATCTTTAATCCATGGCTATGCTCCCTGGATGTAGCTCCAAATGACTCATGACTCCTTTTTGATGCAAAACGTGCCATTTTACCTACGATTACAACAAAACTAGGTGTAGACCTCGATTCTCGCAAAGGTAGATGAAATGGTAGTAAAATCACATAATGTACATACAAACATGCAGATTATGAAAGATAAAACGTCCAAACAAACCCTAAAATATAGACTATAATTCATGCTATCAAAATACCCCATACTTAGCCCTTGCTTGTCCCCAAGCAAGTTCCTCATATAAAAGACAAGATAGAATGGATTATAAGTCAAGAAAATCAATGAAAAAGTCTTTCAAAAACATTTTATGGTGTGCAACTATCATAGATCACTCTAAGAGAATACTTCATGGAATTTAAAAACTCAATATGCTCAAAACATTTTATAAATATAGGAAAGTTGTTCATCTTTGCATAAAATCATAGAATGCATAATAAATCATAATTATCAAAATTAATCATGTATAATCCGATTTAAACCACTAAGTCAATCAACAAGCTCAAGGTCTCAAGGGCTTCCCAAAAGAAAAGTCAAGAAACGTGTAGGGTAGGGATGTATGTAAGGTAATGTGGTGCTAGAATCCGGGAAAAGGATGAACTTTACTTTCACTTTGACTTGCAACATCTTCCACCAATAAGCTTTGCTTATTTCACACTTTTTCTTTTTACTTTACTTTTTGGGATGCATGGATAGAGGTGCACAATAACCGAAGCCTAGGAAATCAGCAATCAACAATTTCTTGAGATGCATCAAACCCTTGATGCACATACCATGACCCGTTAGGAATATCGCTCAATCCGACTTTGGCAAGACACAAACACCCGGCTATGTGAATGGTGCCGAGTTACTCATCTTCATGATTGACTTCCCCAAACCTATTATTGCTTTCTAGCATTTTCACTTCCAGCTACTTCTCAACTTTACTTCACTTGCTTCCAAATTCCCGGATAGGTAAAGGGAGGCAAAATGTATATGAGGGGCTAAGCATGATCAAGAAGAAGAAGAAGAAGAGAATGAATTGTCTTGGTCTTTCCAAGAAGAAAGTGAGAGAACTCATAATGTGGTGTCAACCTTCAAATTCAACATAATTTGGATAAAAACAAAGTATTAAACATGCCAATAATTTCAAACAAAGCATTTAGCAACTTAAACATATTATAAAACCTTTCAAACACATAAAGAATTTAAAACCAGTAAGTAAACATAATCTTCACTGAGATCATATCCAGATAAGTAGCACAAAATCGTTTTCGAAAACTTTCTGTTACCCACCTCGGTCGAGGTGTTCGTAGGTCAACCGAGGTGAAACACCTCGTTCGGCCAGAATCTCCCCGGTCGAGGTCAAAAAAATTTTTTTTTTTTTAAACCATTTTTTTTTCAGTTTCGACGTTTTTCTCAATCAAATAACCTGTAGGTATGCATGTAATATCAGATAATCATATAAATGCAGAAGTGAAGCATAAATAAAATATCCGATAAGATAGAATGTGCGTCATACATCAAAAGTAGTCAAATAAGTACATCAAGTAGTCAAATAAATACAAACACCCCATACTTGGGACACACTGTCCCAGTGGGTCAATATAAGTCTAGAGACAAGAGTACTCACCGGATAAATAGCTGAACTGCATAAAAATATAATAAAGAAAATCCTACAGCTCCTCAATAGTCCTGATCCGGCGGTGGTGGTGGTGGTACGTACGGATACTAAGTCGGATCGAAAGGATAGCCCATAGTCTGCTGGAACTGTAGCTCCATCATCCTACGCTGATAGTGCTGCCCCTCTAACATCTGCTGAGTCCAGCTGTCAATCTGTCGGTGCTGGGCAGCAAATCTCTCATGCATGTCCACAGTAAGGGCAGCATAAGAATCTATCATCTGCTTTGTCAAATCATCGATCCGACGATGAGCCTCTGTATCTCTATGACGGCGTGTCCGACGCCTAGCAGATCTGGCAGGTGGTGCAGCGGGTGTAGGCTCAGTATCCTCCTCATCATCCAAGTCAATGATCGGCGGCGCGCTCGTACCTACAGTATCCGTCCCTGTATCCATCAGGACTCCACCATCTCTCTCATCTACCGTCTCCTCGTCATCGTCATCCTCCTCCTCCTCCTCAGCCGGGGCAGCTGCTGCCTCCCTATGATCCTCCATCAGCGGAGCCCAAGCTGTCTGCCAGTAATGTGGATCGAAAATTGTGAACTGGGCAGACCAGCGGATCCCCTGTGGCGCAGTCCGCTCCCATGGCATAGCAACATATGGAGTGGTCAAACCGCGGGGAACTAGAATCCTCCGAGTGATCATCTCCTGTAATCCAAACGGCTTTGGAGCCGCCGCCATCGTACAAACACTGAGGTCCATCCCGTGAAAAGCAGCAATGTGAGTGACTAGACCTCCACAGCAAATGTCTCCCTTCGCCTTGGCCTTGATCCTGTGCAGGTCCTCTGCCAAGATCAAGCCAAAGTCTGGGAAACCCCCCGTGACCATACAGTAAAGGCTGAAGAGCTCGCCCTGTCGGATCTTCTGGGGCGTCTCAGTACGCGCCAGAAGTGTCTCGCTGAATATCCTATGGGCTAATCTGAAGGCTGGGTGGAAGATGACCTTCTTCCTGGAATCTCCAGGGCGCCATCTGTCTGCATGCTCAGTAATATGGGCAATCTGCCCCCAGAACTCCCTAGCTACAGATCGGGAGGGGAAGTCAGTGGCGGTGGGCTCAGAAAAGCCGAAAATCTCTCTCCAAACCTCTAAGGGAACTATGAAGTTCCGGCTCATCAGCCGGTACTTCACAGACTGCTCTGTGGGAAGGTAGGAAAAGGAGCTAACAAACTCTAAGGTCGGCTCCAAGTAAGCTGGGGCTCGGATCTCAGTAAACTGATCCAGCCCAACTGTGGTGATCATCCGCCTAAGGTCTCCATCTAACCCTAGGCAATCGAAAGCTGATACGTCCAGGAAACGTGGTGCAATAACTGGACGGCTGGCTATACGCTCATAATCTACCCGGCATCTCTCGTGGATCACCGGGTGGTAAGGTCGGGAAGAAGAAGAAGGAGGGGAAGGTGAGGATCTATCTCTGAGGGCAAGGCGACGATCGGAACTCATTTTCTTTCAGCTACTGTCAGATCACCTCGGTCGCTGACAACCCTCAAGAATCACCTCGGTCGAGATGCAGTTCGACTGGACCGAGGCGCAACAGTTTACGATTCCAATCTCAGAAATCCAGTTCTTTTCCTCCAAAAATCACTACAATTGCTTCCTATGGGGTACTTAAGCCTTTTCTCAGCAGATTCAAGGGCAACCAAAGCCCAAATCCAAACGAATGAACGAGTTAAGGTTTCGACTGTTTTTACCTCGTTTCGGTCGATTCGTTCGATTTCTTTGCAGATTTGTAGTTGCAATGGGATCCTCTACTCTTCAATCGCAGTTTGGAAGCGGAAATCTTCGAAAACGAGCAAAAACAGAGGAAGCGAGGTGAGGAGCGCCGCGGTCGAGTCGAAGAGAGTAAAAAGGTAAAAATAAATTTTTCCCCCTTTTATACTGTTCCTGGATCTGCTGTCACCTCGGTCGAGATGGTCTCGACTGGACCGAGGTGGTACGGACCGAGGTGGTTCGGACCGAGGTGGTACGGACCGAGGTGGTTCTGCAGAAAACCCTAGTCGCCTTGGTTGCTCAAGAATCAACTCGGTTGAGGTGCTCTGACAGTAACCGATGTGCTTCTGTCTTCTCAAAATCTCGAACTTCTGTCCTTCCAGTTATACTCCTTCCTTAGATGTCTCCTGTTATCTGTCTAGGACGCCAAAAACAAAGCAAAGCAAAGCAAAAACAAAAACTATCTAAACTAGACTAGAAAACGGGAAAAGAAAGCAATACCTTGGGTTGCCTCCCAAGAAGCGCTTGGTTTAAGGTCGCTAGCTGGACCATGATGTATCTCAAATGAGGTATATTGGTGCAACCTCCTCAACCGGAGTTTCCGGTTGGTACTTCTTAAGTCTATGACCGTTGACCTTGAAACTTCCGCTAGTTTCGCCCCATATCTCAACTGCACCATGAGGACAAACATGTTTCACAACATAAGGTCCGGTCCATCTAGATTTCAACTTACCTGGAAAAAGGCGGAGGCGGGAGTTGAAGAGTAGAACTAAGTCTCCTTCGTTAAGCTCCTTTGGGACGATACGCTTGTCATGCCATCTCTTCGTCCTTTCCTTGTAGATTTTGGCATTCTCGTAAGCGTTCAAACGCAGCTACTCCAGCTCGTTGAGTTCCAATAGTCGCTTCTCACCAGCCTCTTTGATGTCGAAATTTAACCATTTGATCGCCCAAAACGCTTTGTGTTCCAATTCGACTGGCAAATGGCAAGACTTCCCATATACCAAATTATAAGGGGTGGTACCTATGGGAGTCTTAAATGCGGTCCTGTACGCCCAAAGAGCATCGTCCAATTTCATGGACCAATCCTTCCTCGTTCTAGAGACGGTCTTCTCCAAAATTGCTTTGATTTCTCTATTCGAGATCTCGACCTGTCCACTAGTTTGGGGGTGATAAGCAATTGATACCTTGTGGGTTACCCCATACTTCGATAGAAGTGCCTTGAACTTCCGGTTGATGAAATGCGTTCCTCCATCGCTAATGATGATGCGTGGAGTTCCAAATCGTGGAAAGATAGTTCTATTCAAGAACTTCACAACCACTTTGGCGTCGTTAGTGGGAGAAGCAATGGCTTCAACCCATCTAGAGACGTAATCAACTGCAAGGAGAATGTAGAGGTTTTCTCCGGAGGATGGGAAAGGTCCCATGAAGTCAATCCCCCATACATCAAAGATTTCCACTTCTTGGATGTTATTAAGTGGCATTTCGTTTCTCCTTGATAAGTTTCCTGTTCTTTGGCATGCATCACAAGAGACAACAAAGGATTGCACATCTTTAAATAATGTAGGCCAAAAGAAACCGGAACGCAATACTTTAGCGCATGTTTTATCGGTGCTAGCATGTCCTCCACAAGGGAGTGAATGGCAATGCCGTATAACGCTATTAACCTCATCTTCCGGAATGCATCTTCGAAGCATCCCATCCGGTCCGCGCTTGAATAGCAGCGGCTCATCCCAGTAGTAATATCGTACTTCCTTGAAGAATCTCTTCTTTTGAGAGTACGTCAATCCGGGCGGTGTTTCCTGGCAAACAAGATAATTTACAATATCAGCATACCAAGGTCCGTTTTTATCAGAAAGTTGGTGGATGGAATGTTCCACCAACTGAGGATGAATGTCGGAGAAGTGAGTAAGAAGATTATTATTCTCAGGAGTCTCAGTTGACATCATCTCGCCATCGACCTCGGTCGAGGTGCAGAGGCGTTGACCGAGGTGTTCTTCAGTCGCCTCGCTCAGTCCGGAAAGTGCCTCGGTCGAGGTACTGCTACTGGAACCGAAACTGGAGATCTCTGTCTCCTGGATTAGCTTTTCAGTTTTAGCTCCTGGATCCTCTTCCAGTGCCTTTAAGCTCCGTGTATCTGCATCACAAGAAGCATCTATACCTTCCTCCATTAAACTGAAGCTAATAACTCTTTCGAGTGGATCGTTAATAAGGATAGAGCTCACCAATTCTCTTGATTCTTCTTCATCGTAGATGTTGAAGATATCATCAGTTAGCTGCTCCCTTTCATGGCTGCAAGTAGTGCGAACTCCACCTCATCGCCACCAACGTTGAACTTCAACTTGGCGTTCTTGCAATCCACGTTGCAACCCGAAGTTGCTAGAAATGGTCTCCCGAGAATAATAGGAACAGGATAATCTACGGGAATGTCAAGTACAACAAAATCTATAGGTAGATAGAAGTTACCTAACTTGACCGGAACGTCCTCCAAGATGCCCACGGGATGGGTAATGGAGCGATCCGCCATATAAAGTCGAATCTTGACCGGCTTGGGCTCTCCAAGACCGATCTTTACGCATAGCTCCAGCGGGATAATGCTCACGCTGGCTCCTAGATCACAAAGGGCTTCACAAGTGACATCCCCAACTTGAATGGGAATGCAAAACGAGCCGGGATCTCTCAACTTAGGAGGCATCTTCTCCTTCATGATTTGTATGAGCTCCAAAGATTTAGATGTCATCCTAACTTCACCAACATCTTCCAGCTTCCTCTTCCTTGATAAGATTTCTTTTAAGAACTTCCCATAGGCGGGCATACCTAGAATAGCATCAAGGAAAGGAATATTAATATGTAGCTTATTCATCAAGTCAAGGAACTTACCAAAGTGCTTGTCTAGATCTGCTCTGGCTCTGGACTGAGGGAATAGAAGTGGTGGTTTGTATGCAGGAGGTGGAATATAAGTTTCAGTCGTCCCTCCTGCTTTCTGTTGCTCCACCTCGGTTGGCATCTCGGTCGAGGTGTTCTTCGACTAGATCTGGACCGAGGTGGTCTGCATCGAACGAGGTACTGGATCTGCAGTTTTAAGTCCACTCCTCGTCGTTATGGCCATGCACTGGCCCTTAGGGTTGCTTTCCGTCTTTGCTGGAAGCTTCCCTGGATCTCTTGGCGCTTCATTCGCCCTACTAGCAAGTTGTTGTTCGAAGGACTTTTGAGCCCTCGAAAATGAAGTCATAGAATTCTCCATAGCGCTAAGCTTGATCAAGATAGCCTCCAGAACTGCGTCTTTCTTTTCCGGCTGAGACGAACTTGATCCTTGCCATTGGCTCCTTAATGGAGTAGAAGAAGAAGAAGGGGAAGAGAGGAAAGGGTTAGAGGAATTATTAGAGTTGGAGTTAGAATAATTGTTACCAGGATTCTGGTTGCTTTGATTGTTCGTCCTCCAATTGTTGCTATTTGACCCTCTATTGTTGTTGTTGTTGTAGTTGTTGTTTCGGGGACCGTTGTTGTTGTTACGGTACCCGTTGTTGTTGTTCCTTTGCCCTTGCTCTTCCTTTTTGGTTTGTGCAACCAAGAGTTCCTTCAATTGCTTCACGTCATTCTTCAAAGACGTGAGTTGATTGTTGTTGGATTGAGTCTCTTGAAAGTTGACTCTTTTAACTCCACCTTCAGCTCCTTGGTGGGTGTATTTCTCCATGTGCAAGGCTTGCTTCTCAATGAAGTCCCAAGCCTCATCAATCGCCATGTCCATGAAGGTACCGGCGGAGAGTAGTTGGAGATTGAACTGAGTGTTTCCGTCCAGTCCTTTGAAGTAGATCTCCAATAACTCGATCTTTGGAATCCCAAAGGATGTCCTTGAACCGTTCCCATGACTTGGACAAGCTCTCCTTGTCCTTCATAATGAAAGCATTGATCTTCCCTCTCATTTCAGCGGTCTTTGAGGGGGGAAAGAATTTGGTCAAGAATTCCGTAGTCATCTCCTCCCATGTGCTATTTTTTCCTGGAGGAAGAGATTGATACCAAGTAAGAGCTCTATCTTTTAAAGAAAAGTAAAAAGGTCTTAGCTTGTAGTTGTTATTTTCAATTCTGGAAGATCGCAAGGTTTCCATCAAGATCTCGTAGTTTTGAAGATGTTGATGCGGTGACTCCTTCTCTAGCCCTCCGAATTGGCCTTGGTGAATCATGGATAGAACTTGCGGTCGAAGTTCGTAGTCATGATCCACTGGATCTCCTAGGTTCACTCCTGGACGCCTCAGTTGTTGATTAGGGTCCATCCTTTGACCTAGGGTTTGTGGGATTCCTGCAAGAAGAACATCTCAGACCGGCCTCCGAGGTGGAAGCACATCGGCCGGGGCGTCAGGTACTGGAACCTGCCTCGGTCGAGGGTCAGCTACAGGATCCTGCATCGGTCGAGGATCAACAGGGGGATCTTCCCTTGGTCGAAGTAGAATCTGGTTTCGTATGACTGCTATCTCCGCTTCGATTGCTGCAGTCTTGGTGCGATTCTCTTCTTTCTCTTGCCTTAGTTCTTCCTTGCTGAGGCGTAGCAGCTCTAGCGCCTCTTTCAATTCGGCCGCAAGATCGCGGTCGTCTTGTTGGGCCATCTTCGCTTCTCTTAAGCGTCGCTTGTATGTCTTTTCTGGTTCGGGATCATAAGGAACAATTTCCTTCCCAGTGCGGGTTCTTCGCATATACCTAAGAAAGAGCCTGCAAAAGTCACTCAAGTAGAGTGGTTAGATGACACGGGGGCAAGCGCCCCAAGAGCAAACCGTACCGGCTCGGTCTAGACCAAGTCCCCGGCAACGGCGCCAACAACTTGTTCGCTCCAAACGGTATGTGCAAGCTTTAAATTTATAACCCTAGACTTAAGCTTAAAACAAGGATGCGAACCCGCAGTGTACGGGTCAATCGTAGTAAAAAGCAAGAAATTCCAGGGGTCGATCACAGGGACTCGGTGAAACAAAGTCGATAACGGTAAGCTTCGTGAATACTAACCACAAGAGCAATTAACACAATCAAAGATAAATAAGAAGTCAATAAAGCAAACATGCAATTCTAGGGATTAAAGCTTCTAGTTGTGGTTCCAACTCAAGATCTAAAGATAAGCGGACATAGCTGAGGTTTTTGCATGGGGAAGGTGTTACTAAAGTGGAGTAGATCACCGGGTAAGTCTCACTACACACTAATCCAAAATCGTAACTCCTATTACCGGGTAAGTCTCAAGGAATCAAGATAAACAACTATAACCTCAAACTAACACACCATCTAAGGGGATAGAATCAACCTTTACCGGGTAAGTCTCAGGCTAACTCACAAAGATGGGATGGAAGCACACTCAAACCCCAATAAAGGATAAACCTTTATTACCTACACTTATGATCGTTGGTACACAAACTAAGGAATTACCGGGTAAGTCTCATCCTAAGCTTACTTTGAACCAGGAAAGGTGTAATAAGAATAGGATTTGGCAAACTCTAACACTTAACTCTCAGTTTCGGATCAGAAAAGTCACCTCGGTCAGACGAATTCCACCCCGGCCGAGATGTTCATCGACCGAACGAGATGCTTAGGGTTAAGGATAAAGACTCGAGCTTTCAGGGTCCTACTGTGATTTAGATTATTCTATCATTGTTTTTCCCACAACCTTCAGCCAATCACCCTAGAATCACACAAGGAAATTAGCCACTCATCATCATTATGAAAGTATTAAATATATGGGAAGAAGGTGAATATTTGAACAAGAAGAATTTAATGAAAAAGACTTCAATAACTGAATCAAATATCACAACAAAAGCGTTTCTTGGATAGCAATCCAACAAGACAAGACAACAAGTGAGGGAATTAAAGACAATCTTACAAAACCCTCCAAAAAGCTATAAAAGCTATAGACTTCAATCTTCCTTCAACCTTCAAAAAGGTTTTTCGAATCTCCCCAATTGGAGTATGTTGCTGCTGCTGCGTGCTATAAACCCTGATCGACGGTATAGCGTGTTCTTGGATTTGTGGAAATCCAACCCTTTTTATAGGAAAATAACCCTCCAAAGATAATAAATCTTAGAAAGATATTTTCCCATAAATATAGGTAAAATATATGATTCTGCATATCTCCTTCCTTCCAGGAGCCAAGCCCAAAAATATAAGATCACTTTCCAATTTTAAAAGATCTCATCCAAAAATAAAATATTCTCGCCGCGTCCTAGGTGTTCGCCTCGGTCGAGTCGGCGTTTCTGGATCACCTCGGTCGAGGTGATCAATGGTCAACCGAGGTGAGTCACAACAGAATGTGAAATCTCTCAAATCTGCTCCAAAGTAAATCTTTAATCCATGGCTATGCTCCCTGGATGTAGCTCCAAATGACTCATGACTCCTTTTTGATGCAAAACGTGCCATTTTACCTACGATTACAACAAAACTAGGTGTAGACCTCGATTCTCGCAAAGGTAGATGAAATGGTAGTAAAATCACATAATGTACATACAAACATACAGATTATGAAAGATAAAACATCCAAACAAACCCTAAAATATAGACTATAATTCATGCTATCAATAAATCATGTCATCTCTTAGTCTATAGTTGAGAATTCGCTCGGGGACGAGCAAACCTTAAGTATGGGGTATTTTTGATAACACGATTTATGACTTAGGTTTAGGTAATCATTTAGATAGATTTTTCACTCATTCATGCATGGTTTAGCACTAGTTCACGACGTTTGCACTCAATTCACGAGTTTTGTCGAGATAGACGTCTACACGGACTTTTGCATCGCTTTGTAGGTATTTTGGGAGATTTAGGAGCTTAATCGATACGTTTGAGGATCGTTCATCAAGATGACACACCCTCGGACTCATTAGGATGCAAACTAGAGGCTAAGGAGGACTCATGGAACCTTGTCAACACAAGCCATGCACCAAATCATAGCTTAATGATCCAAGGCAAAGCTGAAGCACCAAACCACGGTTGCTGGCACTTCCACGGCCATAGAAACCAACCGTGGTTTTTTCCAGACGGTTGTGACAGCTGTGCCACGATCTCATGGCCTTCTCTAGCAAAGTTGTAGTATAAAAGTGGTCCTACAAGGCTGAGAGAAGGCATCCACCATCCACTACACACCTTCCAATCCTCAATCCCCTATCATCCAATCAAAAACTCTCTCTCAACAAGAAGATTCTCTCAAGAGAAGAGCTCCATTGTTGAAGAAGAGAAGAACACACCATTTGCTAGTCTTTGATAAGTTTTGTAGTGAAGATTTTCGGAATCAATTTCTGAGGTTGTAAGAATCGTTTAAACCTTCTTTTGGAAGGGTTGTGAGTCTTTCTAATCTTACTTTCAGCTTGGTTTAGCTTGCTTCACTTGTTCATCTCTTTCTCTTCATTATCTTGCAAATGGAAGCCATGATTTTATGTTTGATGATTTCGATTGCTATGATGAATGTTGTAGGCTAAATAGATGCGATTCTAGGGTGAGGAAAGGATGGTTATGGCTAGGACCATGATAGGATGGACTTAGATTTACCTTTGGATTACTTGTTTATTTGAACGAAACCTCTGTTAGAGTCCACGGTTTGTTCTTGCCAATCCACGGCCGTGGAAGTGGTAGAACAGACCGTGGTTTGCCTGGTTCGTTTGGTTTGATTGATCTAAGTTCTAGAATGTTAGAATGTTGAAATCCTAGTGTTTGTTGAGTTAAATCTATCCTAGGGTGACCTAGTGTTAGCAACTAAGTGTTAGAAGAGACCTACCCGGTGATTCTTACTCTTAGATTTCAAAGATGATAAACTCTAGGTAGTGGTGAGCCTCATAAGCCGCCATTGGACTAAGTGTGCTAGGATAGTTGCTTAGGACTAACCCTTCCGAGACTTACCCAGTGAGGAATGGGTTAGACCCCTAGGTAACAATCCGGTTTGAGTAGAATTCCATTCCTTAGGCTCTTTGAGACTTACCCGGTGATAAGACCTTAGGATTGGACTAGTGGACCATGAGACCTACCCGGTGATTGATCTCAATCTAGAAACACTCACTCCCAACATATCATAGTTAATCCAAGGAATGATTAGATAGCTTGAGTCCTATGCCATAACCGGAATTTCCAACCTCTAGAATCCGTTTTTCTCTCTTGATTCATATCTCGTGTTTAGCTTGTTTGCTTGTGTTGATTTGCTAGTTTAGTTGTTTGTTATTTCGCATGACTTGTGATCCTTGATCGACCACCCAAAAACCTACCAAAAACATTGAGATTTTCATTTCTTTATTTCTTTCTCTTTTCCTTAACCTAGATCTTCACTAGATTTAATCATTAATCGAATCAATCTCACCTTAGTCTTTGTGTTCGACCTCGGAATACTATCCCTACTACAAACGACCCGTACACTGCGGGTTCGCTAGGAGTTAGGAGAAATATAACGAGTTATAAATTTAAAGCTTATTGCGTGCACACGTTCTTAGCGTGACAAGTTTTTGGCGCCGTTGCCGGGGACTAGGTCTACACGTTCTCAGCTTGTCACGCTAAGAACGTGTGCACGCAATAAGCTTTAAATTTATAACTCGTTATATTTCTCCTAACTCCTAGCGAACCCGCAGTGTACGGGTCGTTTGTAGTAGGGATAGTATTCCGAGGTCGAACACAAAGACTAAGGTGAGATTGATTCGATTAATGATTAAATCTAGTGAATATCTAGGTTAAGGAAAAGAGAAAGAAATAAAGAAATGAAAATCTCAATGTTTTTGGTAGGTTTTTGGGTGGTCGATCAAGGATCACAAGTCATGCGAAATAACAAACAACTAAACTAGCAAATCAACACAAGCAAACAAGCTAAACACGAGATATGAATCAAGAGAGAAAAACGGATTCTAGAGGTTGGAAATTCCGGTTATGGCATAGGACTCAAGCTATCTAATCATTCCTTGGATTAACTATGATATGTTGGGAGTGAGTGTTTCTAGATTGAGATCAATCACCGGGTAGGTCTCATGGTCCACTAGTCCAATCCTAAGGTCTTATCACCGGGTAAGTCTCAAAGAGCCTAAGGAATGGAATTCTACTCAAACCGGATTGTTACCTAGGGGTCTAACCCATTCCTCACCGGGTAAGTCTCGGAAGGGTAAGTCCTAAGCAACTATCCTAGCACACTTAGTCCAATGGCGGCTTATGAGGCTCACCACTACCTAGAGTTTATCATCTTTGAAATCTAAGAGTAAGAATCACCGGGTAGGTCTCTTCTAACACTTAGTTGCTAACACTAGGTCACCCTAGGATAGATTTAACTCAACAAACACTAGGATTTCAACATTCTAACATTCTAGAACTTAGATCAATCAAACCAAACGAACCAGGCAAACCACGGTCTGTTCTACCACTTTCACGGCCGTGGATTGGCAAGAACAAACCGTGGACTCTAACAGAGGTTTCGTTCAAATAAACAAGTCATCCAAAGGTAAATCTAAGTCCATCATATCATGGTCCTAGCCATAACCATCCTTTCCTCACCCTAGAATCGCATCTATTTAGCCTACAACATTCATCATAGCAATCGAAATCATGAAACATAAAATCATGGCTTCCATTTGCAAGATAATGAAGAGAAAGAGATGAACTAGTGAAGCAAGCTAAACCAAGCTGAAAGTAAGATTAGAAAGACTCACAACCCTTCCAAAAGAAGGTTTAAACGATTCTTACAACCCTAGAAATTGATTCCGAAAATCATCACTACAAAACTTATTAAAGACTAGCAAATGGTGTGTTCTTCTCTTCTTCACCAATGGAGCTCTTCTCTTGAGAGAATCTTCTTGTTGAGAGAGAGTTTTTGATTGGATGATAGGGGATTGAGGATTGGAAGGTGTGTAGTGGATGGTGGATGCCTTCTCTCAGCCTTGCAGGACCACTTTTATACTACAACTTTGCTAGAGAAGGCCATGAGATCGTGGCACAGCTGTCACAACCGTCTGGCAAAAACCACGGTTGGTTTCCACGGCCGTGGAAGTTCTAGCAACCGTGGTTTGGTGCTTCAGCTTTGCCTTGGATCATTAAGCTATGATTTGGTGCATGGCTTGTGTTGACAAGGTTCCATGAGTCCTCCTTAGCCTCTAGCTTGCATCCTAATCAGTCCGAGGGTGTGTCATCTTGATGAACGATCCTCAAACGTATCGATTAAGCTCCTAAATCTCCCAAAATACCTACAAAGCAATGCAAAAGTCCGTGTAGACGTCTATCTCGACAAAACTCGTGAATTGAGTGCAAACATCGTGAACTAGTGCTAAACCATGCATGAATGAGTGAAAAATCTATCTAAATGATTACCTAAACCTAAGTCATAAATCGTGTTATCAGCATGTATTATAGTCTATATTTTGGGGCTTGTTTAGACGTTTTATCTTCATAAATCTGCATGTATGAATGTATTATGTGATTATATTGTTGTTTCATCTACTTTTACGGGGATCGGGGTCTACACCAAGTTTCGTTGTAATTGTAGGTAAAATGGCACGTTTTGCATCGAAATGGAGCTAAGGAGCTAAGGAGTCATTAGAGCTACATTCTGGAGCTTAAGGAAGAACTCAAGAAACATAGAAATGATTGAAAAGATTTACTTTGGACCAGATTTGAGAGATTTCACATTCAGTTGAGATTCACCTCGGTCAGCTACAATGTCATCTCGACCGAGGTGATCTTGAGGAACGTCCCAACCGAGGCGAACACCCTGCCGCCGGCGAGATCATTTTTGTAGCTGAGATCTTTTATTTTTGGAAAGAAGATATCTTATATTTTTGGGCTGGATTTCTCGAAGGAAGATATTATTTTTTGGGAGATCTATTTTAGAGATATGAATATATTTTCTAGGAAATTATCTTTTTAAGATATTATTATCTTTGGAAGATAATTTTCCTATATAAAAGGTTCGATTTTCCACAAGTTCAACCATGATTAGAGCATCCAGCAATTAGAAGGATTTTTTGGAAGTTTGAAGGAAGGATTGAAGATCAAGGAAAGAAGGAAGATCTAGTTTGGAGTTAGCTTTTGAGGGAGTTTGTAAGACTTTCTTAGATTCCCTTTTTGATTTGTTATCTTAGCTGTTTTGTGATTTAAGGAACACCGATTTGTTACTTATTTGATTCAGTTATTGAGACCTTTTCCTTAAGATTTTCTTGTTCGAATATTCATTCCTTTCCCATATATTTGATTATTGTTATCATGATGATTGTTGGCTAAGTTTCTTATGCGATTCTAGGGTGATTGGCTGAAAGTTGTGGGGAAGACGATGATAGAATGATCTTAATCCCAGCAGGACCCTGAAAGCTCGAGTCTTTACCTTAACCCTAGAAAACCTCGCTTAGTCGACGAACATCTCGACCGAGATGGTACATAAACTGAACGAGGTGAACCTTTCCTGATCCGAAACTGAGAGTTAAGTGTTCTAGTTTGCCAAACCCTATCCTTATTACACCTTTCCTAGTTCAATGCAAGCCTAGGATGAGACTTACCCGGTGATTCCTTTGTTTGTTTACCCAAGATCATGAGTGTAGGTAATAAAGGTTTATCCTTTATTGGGGTTTAAGTGTACCTTCATCCCATCTTTGTGAGTTAACCTGAGACTTACCCGGTAAAGGTTGATTCTATTCTCTTGGGTGGTGTGTTGGTTTGAGATTATTGTTCCTTTCCTTAGTACCTTGAGACTTACCCGGTGATAGGAGCTTTGGTTTGGGATAGTGAGTAGTGAGACTTACCCGGTAATCTATTCCCATCTTAGAAACACATTCCCTTTGCAAACCTCAGCTTTGTCCGCGTTATCCTTTGAGATCTTGAGTCGGAACCACAACTAGATGCTTTAATCCCTAGAATCCGCATTTCCCCTTACTTGACTTTACATCATCTTTGATTACTTTAATTTTTTTGGATAATTGCAATATTTGACAATCAATTATGTGCTTTGTTTCACCTAAGTCCCTGTGTTCGACCCCTGAAATTCTTGCTTTTTATTACAATTAACCCGTACACTGCGGGTTCGCATCTTTGTTCAAGCATACTTCTTGGGTTATAAATTTAAAGGTTGCACACACCGTTTGGAGCGAACATACCACAAGGCATCGTCAAAACTGAACTTAAGAATCATTCATACTTCTCACACCTCTCTAACTGTCATTACGTAACATTAGATTACAATCAATCTCATACAACATCGCTTACCAGTCTGCAACATTTAGCATAAGCTTAGGGTACACCTTGGAACCACCCAAAACCACAAATTGAATGTCCTTACCACAATCCGATCCAGAAACCCGATTAATGCACATCTTTATAACTCTAATTCACCAAACGCACTTCTGAGTCCGAAAAGGTTCACTACAACTTGTAGTGACCATACTGTCCCGAAACACCGTCTTACTTAGGTCCTTCCTTGTTCTCTACCGTAATCTGGTAGCACCTCGACTTCAAGTCGATCCTACAAACATGGCATTCATAGGCAACTAGCCTTAATGATCCGTCCACTACAGAGAAGATACCCCTACCCGTCGTTCACCATACACATCACTTGATAACCAAAGCACAACTTCTACGGCTCTTACCTTTCCTCAAAACCCGTACTATAAAGCCTTGAAGGGAAGAACAAAAGTAATTCTCCATTCCCGAGCCACTAAAACTTCTAATTCATGAATTCTCGCGTACCATCATCTTAAGCTTAAAGCTTACAACGCTACTATATCCTCGATCCCCCGTTTCACACCATAGCCACCATGGCTCCTTCGGGTGAGTCTAGAAACTTTGACTCATCTCTTGTTCAGGACAACATATTATTTGTTTCATAAGGACGAAATACCATACATCCTCTTACATATCTTCTCATTTGCGTAAAGAAACTAGGGAAGCATCACCTTCCTTTCGATCCACTAGGTCCCTTAATCCTGCTCAAACCTTACAGGTTTCCGTTCGTGCCGTTCCTCTATATGCCAATTTCAAGGCCTAAGAAGGTCACAAAAAGGGTCATTACAACGTGGATTCCCACGTTGAAATTCTACCACGTGGTCAACTCCGCTCAATGAAACCGGTCAACTCCGCTTAATGAAATTCTACTTAGCCTTATCATCATAACGGAAACCGGTCAACTTTTCTTAATGAAATTCTACCACGTGGATTCCCACCACGCCATTCTCCTGATAAATCTTGCAAGTCCGAACAAGTCACCATCTTCTAATCTTGTAATTTTGACCCTTCCTCTTTTAGTACTACCGTAAGCTTAACTTACGGTATCTTAAACTTTTCGCAAATGGTGCGATCACTCCTCTCATCTTGACTCCCATGCTTAGGAGCGTCTAAGGAAAGCTTCACATCTTCATGGAATACCAGCTTTAACCTTGTTAGAGTGTACCCATCTCCGCCTCGATTCGCATCTTTAGTTGTCTACTCGTCTTCTTGAAGAACTTAAGCTCGTTATCTCTATTGGTCTCATTGTCTATCAATCATGGCTTCTTTGGAACCACTTCCGCATATTAATGTTACTCCTTTTCTTGTATGGTCTCCATCTCGCTTTCTCTTTAGTTTTCTCGAGTTCTTCTTTCTAATTGTTTGTCCTTCGTTTATGTCATCTCTAATTCTCCTCTTCGACATCCCTTTAAAGGAATCCGAGAAATGTCATGGTGTTCGTCAACCTGAAATGCTCAACTCGATACTTGAGTGTACTCCTCCACATATGAACGATATCCCAAGCCACAACGTCACCTTAAAGGTGATGATATCATAGTATCATCTTTTCTATTAGGTCCCATATCTCCATATACTACTACATATAATAAGAATACGTATACATGACTATATAAGCCTATGTCCACATCACTTCTAATATGCCAAATCCAGAAAATACATTACAACAATACAAGGTTTAAAAACTAATAAGATCCTATCATACCACATGTATAAGTGTATATCAATATAAAGCCACACCACTACTATACATAACAAGTCCATCATACATAGGCTACAATCCACAAGGATATGTATCAAGTCCATCATGCATAACTACAATCCACATATACTATACATATCTACATATATACATATATATATATATATATATATATATACATATATATATATATATATATATATATATATATACACATATATATATATATACATATATATATATATATATATATATATATATATATA
>BSUD01000007.1:107900988-107959949 GCA_033239045.1 Fagopyrum esculentum | reverse complement strand
TATACACATATATATACATATACATATATACACATATATATATACACATATATATACATATACATATATATATATATATATATATATATATCCAATAAACTAAGCTGCCGATATCCGCGAAAGGAGTGGTGGTTCATACATTCTATCCCGACTGACTATGCTCGTGATTTTGAAAACGAAAATATTTTTAAAGTTAGAACCCTTGAGGGTTCTATCTCCTTCTATTCGGTCTTTATAAGATTACGAGTGCCATTATTGTCAACCTAGGGCTCTGATACCACTTTGTAATACCCCGAATCCGCGGGACTCGGGATGCTACGGGCGGAGACCTCACAATGGGTCCCGACCCTTAGCCTAACAACAATTTCACCGGATCTTATAACAAGACACAAATAAAGGCGAAAACCAAAATACATTTTAATGCATATGTTATGATCCCTGAAAATAAACAACAACAGAATCCAACCGAGTTTACAATGCCAAAGACCCAAACGTCAATACATAACAATATCCCATATATAATACACAAGACTCCACTCCCAAACCCATACTACAATGTACGAACCCCGTCTGCCCACTCTTCCGGATCTCTCGGCCGCGTCCCTAACTTACAAGGCTACTACAACAATAACGGTATAAAACCGTTAGCTAGCATTCAAAGCATTTGAATAATGGTATCACACACACAAACACATAAGGCATCATAACACACAACATGATCTAAACACACAAGTCTGGTTCATTATCTCTTTATTATTATAAGTCATATACCTTACTATTCCACTTATGGTGTGACACGAGAATCGCTCGCCCTTGTCCCCTTTCAACAGACGGGTTTGTACTTGATGCGAATCAGCATCACCCGCTGGACTGGTCGCAAGGCACCTCCCAGTCGCCCATTTTGGACTTGACAAGCGGTCACCGCCCGTTATCATACACTTGGGCCAAATATCAACATATAAAGTCGGTGGTCCTGTTACCAGGTTAGTTGTTATAACATAAACAATAAACACACACATAAACAATAAACACACACAACCAAATACGCATCGAAGCTAATACGGAGAATACGAGCTAAGTAAGTCCGGAGACTTACCTCATCCCAAAGTCAAACCAACCAATACCGCTCTCGCTTCCCGTAGGAAGGTACTCATCGCCTGATCATAACAAGATACAAATCAAGACCACTCTTATAAGCTAGAAGTTGATAGCATGAAATATGGCATTATTTTAGGCACGTTTTTTTTTATAGTTTTCCCCTTCTTTTGTGTACATGTATATGAGTTTGAAGCATATATGAAATGAAATCATATAACTCAATATAATTTCCTAACTCCTAGTGAACCCACAGTGTATGGGTCGTTTTGTAGCAAGGATAGTATTCCGAGGTCGAACACGAAGACTAAGGTGAAATCAAATCAAACAAGTGATCATGGATAGTGTAAATCTAGTCTAAGAAAAGAGAAGGAAATAAAGAAATGAAAATCATGATATTTTTGGGTTTGGTTTTTGTGGTGATCAAGCAAGATTACAAATCGTGCAATATTATAAATCAAACTAACAACTCAAGCTAGCAACACAAACTCAAGATATGTGATCAAAGAGAGAAAAGTGGATTCTAGGGGTTAGGACTTCCGGTTATGGCATTGGACTCAAGCTTCTAATCAACCTTGGATAAGCTACGGTATGTTGGGAAAAGGGTGTTTCTCAAATGGGATCAATCACCGGGTAGGTCTCATGGTCCACTAATCCCTCACCTATGGTCCTTTTCCTGGGTAAGTCTCTAGGAGCCTAAGGTTGAGAATTCTACACAAACCGGATTGCTATCTAGGGGTCAAACCTCTCCTTACAGGGTAAGTCTCGGGAAGGCAAGTCCTAAGCATCAATCCTAGCACACTCAGTCCAATAGTGGCTTGTGAGGGTCACTACTTCCTAGAGTTCATCATCTTCGGTATCTAAGATCGAGAATTACCAAGTAAGTCTCTTTCCTTACTTAGTTTGCTAGCATTAGGTAACCCTAGGCTAGATTATGCTTAACAAACACTAGGATTTCAACAATCTAACATCCTAACATTCAGATTCATCAATACAAGCACAAAAGAGAAAACCACAAGTTGATCATACAGAACCACGGTCGAGATTCTGCAAGAACAGACCCTGATTTTGGGTCTGGGTCAAGATTCGAACAAGCAACATTCCAAGAGTACATTCAAGTCTATTCTATCATAGTCCAAGCTATAACCATCATTCCATTACCCTAGAATCACAACTATTTAGCCAACAACATGCAATTTAAGATTCAAACTCAACAAGCAAACATTCATGGCTTCCATAACAATTAAATGAAATGAAAATGAAAAGAAACAAGTAGTCTTAGCTTAATATAAGATGAAACATGACTTACAACCCTTCAAACACAGCTCCAAAACATTCCTTACAATGCCTTCAAATGTTCTCAACAATAAGTCACTCAAAATCACTCAAAAACTTCACTCTAAATCTCTATCTTGGTGTGTTGTTCTTTCTCCAAAATGAGAGTGTTTTTCTTCTCCTCCAAGAATCCCCAATGTGGATAATGATAATGTGTGAGAGAATGTGGGAGGATCCTCTAGCAACAGCCTGCAGGACTACTTATATTCTCCACCAAGAGAAAGGGTCGGGCAAGGAGATCGTGGGACAGTTGTCACAGCTGTCCAGAGAGAACCACGGCCAAAACCATGGGCATGGTTTTGGCATCTGGGCCATGGAATCCTCTGTTCAACTCTCTTTGGATCATTAAGTCATGAGTTGGTGGAAGGAATGCACCAACAAGGTCCTATGTGTTCTCCTTTGCTTCCTAGTTTGCTCCTTAATGAGTCCGGAAGTGTGCCATCACGAGGAATGATCCTCGAACGTATCAATTAAGCTCTAAAAGCTCCCCAAAATACCTACAAAACCGACAAGAGTTCGTATAGACGCCTATTTCGACAATATGCATGAATTAAGTGTAAACGCCATGAACTAATGTCAAACCATGCATGAATAACGGGAAAAACTATTTAAATGAATGCCTAAACTAACGTCATAAATCGTGTCATCAAGCACATTCACCTATTATGTTGGTATAGAGATCTACACAAGCTTTGTTGTGTTTATAGGTGATTAAAGGCTTGGATTGGAGCATAAATGGAGCATGTGAGAACTTTTGATCATGCTAGACATCAAGGAGATGCATTGGAGTAGCTAAGGAAGGAGCATGATTGGAAAGCTTCGAAGAACAAAGGATTGTACGCAAGATTTAGGGTTTCCACGGCCAAGTACATGAAACCACGGCTGTGGTTTTGGGAATTAATTTAATTAAGGTCATGGAAGGTCATGTCGTAGGCCCCCACGGTTAAAATCACGGCTGTGGAAATTTGGTCTTGACCGTGATTTTGCTAACGACCGCCACGTGAAATTTTGCCACATCAGCATCAGTTACGGGCATTTCGTAACCCTATTTTCTCCTATAAGAAGGCTGAAGAAAGAGAGAAAAAAACACACTTCGCTACACCACGCAAGAGGCAAGATCATTTGCAAGATTTCACATTGGAAAGGAGATTAGAAGGAAGATTTGGAGAAGTACGCACTTTTATATTTCGGAGTTGGAAGATCTTAGGGTTTCACTTTGAAGGCGGATTGACATCCCGTTCTTCTTGTTCTTTAAGATTTGTGAGAGATTTCTGACTCTATTCTGTATTCATTGAACACAAGCATGATAATAGGTAATGGAATCACTATCATTTAGGTTAGTTTTTAGAGTCTTTTTTATCACATTAGTGTCGGTTTATGCTACTGACTCCTTGATTCAGAAGAAGAAGACTAAAAGAAGATAAAAGAGGAGTTTTAGCACTTGGGAGCTGAATACCATTCACGAAGCAAAGCTTCTGTTGTATCACCGCCCCCGCGGAGCAGTGTCACCGCCCCTGCGGGTGACACCACGTTCCGGAGCGCAGCCCGCGTCTTCGCCAGCGCCAGGAACGAAGACTGTCGTCGCCCCTGCGTCACTCCGTGGCGCCCCTGTGGTGACGTATCCTGAAGAAGCGAAGACCGGCGTCCCTGCGCCTCTACTTGCGTTTCTCCATGTGGAGCTGTGAAGATGAAGAGTTAGTGTCATCGCCCCTGCGTTGACACTGGGCCGCCCCTGCGGCTCGGCATCTGAAGCGACAGAAAGTTGAAGAGTTAGACGTTTTGAAGATCATTAATGATCCGCCCCTGCGGAACTGCCAGGCCGCCCCTGCGGCCACGAAGAAGATCAAATGTTTTCGCCTAAACCGCCCATGCGGATCTGAAGGCCGTCCCTGCGGTTCATCGACATAGGCTTTACTCCGGCTGTTTACACCACCTTTATGGCATTAAAGGTGGCTGTTTTGGCCGGCCATTTACTCCCATTTAGTGCCATTTGTAGTATAAATAGACCCATGTTGATTGCTAGAATCATCCATCATTTTCCCACTTTTATTCTCTCTTGCTTCCTTTGTAATGAGCTTCTAAGTTCCTTGCTACATTGGGTTGATTTGAGACTGCATTATTACTTTGGTTGTAAGTTCCCTTTTAATATAAAGTTTTATTCATTAATATTTTGTGTTTCTTGGGCTTCATTTATCTAAATTGCATGTTTTCATTATCACTTAAGATTGATCACCTTAGGTTCTAAGTGCATGCAAACTACTAGGATTAATAGATTCCGGGTTCGGATCTTTAGTCTAGTAGTAACCTTTAAGTAATAATGGGTTGTAATTGCTTGAAGGAAAAGAAACACAATTATAAAGATTAGTTTAACGGTTTTAATCTTCTCTTTATATCCCTTAGTCTTTGTTTGAAAGCTAACTTGTGACTTGTTCTTGTATGTTTACGGAACACTAACTTGTTAAGTTGTGTTGATGCCGGTTGGCTCAACACATACATATGATCAAGACCGGAACATTACTTGAAACTTGTAAAAGGAACTCACCAAAGTAGTAATCGCATGCTAAGAATCAACCTAGTGTAGATTCACTCATCATCATCATATCAATCTCTTTTACTTGCTTCTTAGTTTTGTGTGCATCAACTCATTCCAAAAACCACTTTTTTGTTACTTTGTCCCATAATCAATAATTGAATTTAATAAAAATACAAACTCTCTCAGGTTCGACCCTTACTTAATCACTATACTTGCTTTAGTATTAAGTTCGAAAATTACTTTGACTGGATATAAATGACCTTAGGAAAAGTCTTTAGTCACACGGTTTTGAGTTTTATTGAGATTGATTTTGCATTCATTATTGAGTTTTGAAGGTTCTATCTTTTCTTTCTTTTAATCTTGATTATTGATTTGATGACAATGATTGTTGGCAAAAACTCTTAAGCTAAGTGAAGGGTTGATAGTTGTGGCATAGATGATGATAGATTGAACCAAAATAGATTGGACCCTGAGAGTTGCGAGAAACCTCACCGTCGTGCCTTTCCACAACTTGTTCTTGAGTTCCACGGCCGTGGTTCTTCAAGATCCGACCGTGGTTTTCCCCTGTTTGATGTGTTTTGCTTTTGCTTTGATCCAAAGTTAAAGATTGTCCCTAACCTAGCTTTGACTTACCTTTTCTAGGTAGTAGTGAGACTCAACACCCTCTACTTAGGTTGCGAGTGTCACAACCTTAACTTGTTTGGCTTATCTTTGATTCCCTTGGGTTTTGGGCATGGGTGTTTGAGAGTTTAATCTTGTCCTTAGATCCTCTTTATAACGAGACTCAACATCCTTTATTTAGAGAGCCTTTGGGTGAGACTTATGGGTTTGGAACTTCACCGTACAACACCCTACCTTAGATCTATACCTTTGCAATTCTAACTTTGTCCTTACATCTTTTAAACATCTTGAATTGATTGTCACAATTGGATACCTGAATCTTTAGAATCGTTGTTTTCCCATTAATCTTTACAAAAGCTTCATTATTTTGCTAGACAATTTACGAACTGAATTTAATCCCCCAAATCCCTGAGTACAACTCTGGAATCTTGCTTTACTATACCGATCCGTACACTACGGGTTTGCTTTGCTTGATTTCAAAATTTTATAAATTTAAGACTTTGCATGCACACTTTAGAGCGAACAAAAGTCCTTAGACTTCTAGACCCGATGATCTCGCAAGATCATAACCTATACACATACTAGGATAACAAGCCTAGTCCCGACAATCTCAAAGGTACAACACTGTGCTAGGATATGCACATCCTAGCCCACACTCTCACAACCATAAACTCGCAAACTTAATCCTCATAAGCCTCACAAGGCAACCATGTCCTCATCCCATGAACCAACTCAGAAACATACAACCATACACCCTTAGAACATTCCGAAAACTTCACAAACTCACCTAAGGTCAACAAACCACTACATGGCATTCCCAACTATCCTATTTCCAATCCTAGCATGCTTCGAACATGTATACACTCTAGGATAGGCTAGGAACACATGATCAAGGGAGGGTACTCACCAAGAAAAGACACGGGTGCGGAAGAAGGAAGCAAAGCTGCAAAACGGAGAAGAAGACCGCAAGGGCATGCTGGCTGAGCTAGTGGCCGCCCCTGCGGCTCAGTGTAGTTGTTGCCCCTGTGGCTCTGAAGATCCGCCCCTGCGGTCGAACAGCAGAAGGTCGTCTTCTTCGTCTTCGGTTGTGGATCTTGAGTTGCAAAGGCCTCATTTTCTTGCTGGGTCTTCTCCAAACATCCATCACTAGAATCCACACTCACACAATCATACTAAACTTGATCCACCCACATGCAACACAAGAAGAGGGAAGAACAAGGTGAATCAATGCTTTCCTCCATTAAAGCTCAAGGAAGAAGATGAAGATGAAGAAGGGAAGAAGGAGAGAAAGGCTTACCCTTACCAATCCGGATCTGTAGTACACTACTATCCATACATGCACAACTCACACAAGCAAGGAGGAGAGGAAGAAGCACCACCATTGAAGGAGTTGGAAGAAGAGTAGAGGAGGAGAAGAAAAACACGTGAAATCCAAAATGAGTGGAGAGGGAAATGTTCAGTTGAGGGGGTAAGCAAAAGGGAGGGCAACGAGGGGTCGGTTCCCCAAAATGAAGGGTCATGCACTCAACGAAGGGTCGGTATGGGATTTTTGGGATAAAACCCGTCACTCAGCATATCGTGCCTGCGGGCAAACTGAGCCGCACCTGAGGGAAGGTCGATAAATCGCTCACTAACCGGAATAAAAAAAATTCCGGATTTTACATGTTATGTTGGGAGCCTTTGAGGTGGTGGATTGAGAGTGATCATATATCTTGTGGGTTTATGAGTTGTGAGGATTGTGAGCACTAGAAGTCTAAGGACTTCTAGTTGACTAGAGTCTGAATCTATCTTGAGTTTATGATCTTGTGAGGATGTTGAGCCTAGAAGTTTAAGGACTTCTAGTTGACTAGAGTGTTGTTTGATCCGTGTGGCGTTATGTGTTTTCCCACGGGAGGTTAAGAGAGTTTGATTGGGTTTTGCTTTGAGTCTGGTAAGTCCACGGACTTACTTAGCTGACTTCTTTGTATTAGCATATTGTGTTTTGGTGGTGTGTGTTAGTTATGTTAAACAACGAAACAGGAATAAGACGACTTATATGTATTACATAATTGGTCCAAGTGTATGATAACGGTCGGTGACATCACTGTCTAGCTCTTGCGAGCGCTAGGAGGTTCTCTGCGACTAGCCTAGGCAGGTAGACGGTCACATGTCTTACTACCATTCCTTGCTGGTAAACGGGGACAGAGGCGAGGATTGGGAATCCCTTGTGTCACAAAATAAGTATCATTTTTAAGGTATAACGTAAATGAAGATAATAAATGGACTTGAGTGATTGCATGTTGTATGTGTTCGTTATGTGTTTATGTGCCTTTACCCTTTATTCTAATGCTTAGAATGTTTAGCTAACGGTTTTATACCACTTGTAGATGCCTTGCAGGTTGGGGAGACGGTCGAATGATCCGGCGGTAGTGAGCATCCAGGGTTCCGTACATTATAGGACGAGATCAGTTTATCTTTTGTTATTGTTTCAGACATTGTCATGTTGTTGGTTTTGAGAACTCGGCTGGAGTTATGTTTTTCGGTTGTATTTTAGATACTCTTCATGCATTAAAAACTCTTTCCATTTGGATTTTATTTGTGCCGTGTTGTAAGGTCCGGTGAAGTTGAATTTGGGTGTTTTGTGAAGAATCTGACTAGTAAGTGAAGAAGGACAGATATGAAGAACAAAAGGGCGAGGATTACGATAACACGGACTAATTTTCGACCCTGCCAGCGAGGAAGATGATAGTGAAGGGGGTTCTTGCTCCTTATTCAAGCTAAGAAGCTCCCTTCCTCAAAACCATAGCCAAGGTCCTTGTATTAGCATTCGCCTTCACATCTGTCAACGCCTTCGTCTTCTTCTCACTACTCCCTTTATTGCCAGACTTCCCAAACAACTTCTTAAGAAAAGCAGCAATAGCGGAACCCTTTCTCGCAGTCTTCTTAAGATCTTCAACAATAAAATCAGCCGGCACGAGTAGTGGAGCGGCCGTCCGATCCCTAGTAGAAGCCTTGGAAGCAAATGAGAGAGCTGGAAGAAGAAGAAGACGGATTGCTTCTCCGGGATGGCCGACAGAGGCGCTCCTCTCCGCTTCTGATTACATATTCTAGGGTTTGGTTGAAAGAGACAATAAAAACGTAATTGAGGCCAATTTACTTAATCAGAAAAGCCTAAAAGTCTATATACTAAAAGAGAATCTCAAAAGGGCCTAGTTACCAAATTAGCTCCAAAAAAATTCATTTTTTTAAATTTATAAATTTATAAAAAAATTATTATTAATATATATGATTGAAAAATAGTGATAGAATAGAATGGAATATTTGTAACTAAATTGTTATCTATAACAATTTATTTTAAAATATTCTATCAAATATAGAAAAAATAAGTGTGACGTATCGTGCTCACTTAAATTTTGTATCGTTGAAAAATATTTAAATTTATATTAATATATTTAAATCTTTTGGAAATTATTTTTTAAAAAAGACATCAATTGTGTGATAAAAGATAAAAGAGAAAAACGTGTCATATAGAAAATGAATATCACAAAATTGGTTGTAAAAGAAATTTACATATCACAAAATCATTTGTACAAAGATATGAATTTATGTATAAAAAAAACTTAAAATTATGTTAAGGATAATCATATCTAAAAATTATGGGAGAATTTGGCCTACTAGGCTCTTTTTATTTCTGTTAAAGGAATTATACCCCATATTTTTTTTACCACTTTCATTTAATGATAGGTAAAACTAATTAACCTTTCTATAAAAAAATGTGTTTTATTTATTATTTGTTATTTAAGTGTAAGTTTAAAATTTTAAAAACTAGATTTGTTTTTTTTATTTTCTTTTATTAATTTTTTGTCTTTTTTATTTTCTTTATTTTTTTTATTTTATTATTTTTTATTTTATTTTTTAGAATAAATTTATCATACCAGAAATTTCTCATACCATAATTTTTATCATACCAGAATTTTATCATATCAGAATTTATCATACCAGAAAATTTTCATACGAGAAACTTTTATCATACCAGAATTTTTATCATACCAGAATTTTTATCATACCAGAAATTTTATTATATACCGAAAATTTTATCATACCAAAAATTTTATTATACCAGAAATTTTTTCATACATAAGTTTTTTTTTTGTTTTTTTTATTTTTTATACTTTACATACCAGAAATTCACACACCGGAAGTTAAAAAAATATAAACCATAGAACAAACAAAAAACATTTGCACAAGTGCTTTGGCCTGCCTTCTGACCGTGATGTGAGTGAAATCCCGTCGCACATGTCCTTTCCTGGCTTTGCAAGCTCCACATGAATGACGCGACCAATATGAACCATGATTCTGTAACCGAAACACTTGAAAAGAAGAAAGGGCACAAGGATAAACCTTTTGATCCATGTTCTCCAAGGCTAACATGCATGGCATCGTCTTGAGTCGTGTACTGGATAAATGCGTAGCCTTTCGATTTATTTGTTGTTTGATCCTTAACTAGTTTCACTGCAAAGGGGCATTAAACAAAATTCAAAGGGAATGTTAATATATGATGAAGGAAATAAGATAAAATTACCCTTGCGTCTTGTTTCCCAGAAAACTAGAGCAAATATTGAGTATACATAAAATCCAGCAACATACATATAATGTGCTTTCAACTTTAACCCGCATAACAAATAGGTGTAAGTTGCGTCTTTAGGTTAGGCCATCTCTGATCTCCCTGTCCCTCCCAAAAACTCTTCGTATCAGTGAACCATAATTCATTATAAGTCACAGACAGAGCCAGGGTCTCTGTTGACAGAAAATATACGAACTTCCAGGCTGATTCCTTGAATTTCATTAACTTCTTTTCTCTCATATGTGCACAGTCTGCATAGTTCGATGATGATGCGAAAGTATTACTGTTACCATTAAAAAAAACAGTATATCTAGTCAATGACCAACTTGAAGACAAATGGCTGAGCAGGCACCACACTGACCAAAGTTGATATGCCAAATTCATATATGATTATAAAGTCATGAAGAGACCCAAAATGAGCTTTGATGAGAAATCCTATATACAATATATGTTTGAGTTTAAGTTTACTACAGTACTGGACTTTATAGCCCTTTGGGCCGTTTAAGAAGCATATTCAACAAAGCCCAAGTTTAGTCTTTGAGATGAGAATGAAAAGTTATGCCGCCTGTTGGAATGTGTCGGTTGTTTCTTATGTCATTCCTCATCCCTTCATCTTCCCTGCGTGTCTTCTTCTCAGTAAAGCAATCTGCTGTTGAGGGTCTTCTGCCTCCACGTATTGTCTTCGTGTTTTTTTTTTTGGAAGACACCGCCTGACTATCAAGCATGTTGCATCTCCTTTCCAAGATTTGTTTTAAATGCTTCTCTTCGCTCTCTAGATCTGCTCATTTCTCGTCTTTGATTTTCCGATTGTCTCTAATTTTCTATTTTTCTTTTTTTCAGATTGAGTTTCAATGGGCGATCGATAATCTGGTGGATCGAGATGATACTCTCTACATCATCCATGTCAAATGACTCAAATCGAAGGCCGCTGGTGAATCTCGCAATCTTCTGTGTTCTACATCTGGGTCTCGCCATTAATTTTGGAGGACACCGCCTGGCTATCAAATCGAAGGTCGTTGATGAATCTCAGATCTGCTCATTGTTGAGACTATTTCCCATCCGGTCACCTTATGACCTTCTGCAAATCCTGAGATCGAAGGTAAATCATCTTCCTTGATCTTTGCTGATTTTGGAACCACGCAGATTTTGTACCCAAGTATCGCCACTGTCTGCACTCTTTTGTCGATCATGGAGACCTTCGTATTATCACTGACACACAAGACATTAAATTGTACAGGTTTGCGCCTGTAATTTAGTCGGATATATGTAAGCGAGAATGTTGAATCAGATAGTCACTACAAATTCGTTTGTATTTTCAAGGGAGCTACTTGCTATTCGGAGCTCACCACTCAAACCAATTTCTCCAATAAAGGCAGCATTATTTGGGGCAGGGAACTCAAGAAAATTGGAAAACAATGGCAGACTCAACATTTGGTTACTTAGATTGAACGTAAATTCTCTTCCCCATTGTTGATTTTGAAACCACACAGATAATAACCAATTTGAAGTGACTAATACTAAAGTATAATTTATCTTTAGATGCATATGAATTAGAGATGTCTAATATATAGTTAGGACCAGTCGAAGGTGTCTTCATGGAGAGTTTGATGTCTAATAAATAGTTAGGACCAGTAGAAGCAAATTAGAATTTGGAAAAATGAAGCATCAAACTCTACATGAAGGCACCTTCTATTGGTCCTAACTATTTGGAAAAAACTATTTATTTGGCCAATAAAATGTGTGATCCATGGAGAGATGGTACCTGCAAATAGGCTGGAGTTTTATAGGGAAGGGCTCTCTAAGCTAATGAGAGATCAGCTTCTTCTTCTTGAAAATGTCAAAAAGAGAGTTTTTTTTGGATGATGAGCTAAAAAGGTTTGTGAGAGGCCATCTCTGATATGTCATTCTTTGCTGTAAATATGATGTGGAATAGTAATCTGAAATTTTTATTTGTTTAGGGAAATGAAAAGTGAGAAACTAAAGGAGGAAGAAGAGGGGTATAGTCCAGATGACAAAGTTGTGTCCTTAGAAGGGGACAATACTCACGTTTGAAGTATTTGCATATAAGTTTAGAGCTCCATCTTTCCTTGGGTTATGTTTGAATATGAATATTATGAATTTTGTCCATTAATTTCAGCAATGGAGCTGAAGATGGTTTTGGAAGGAGATGGGTCACTGATTTATCGGTGTGAGAACATCTTTTTCTGATTGCTTATCAATGTGAATAATTCCTCTTTTTTTTTTGTATTTGCAGGGCTGTAGTTTCAATTTAAGCTTGAATATGTAGTTATTGCAAAAGGGTCAGCAAGAAAGTATCAAAACACTGTCCTCAGCGGCATTTAGTATTAGTATATTAGTAAATTAGCATGTTTTAAGCTCAATTTATGCATTTAGTATTAGTAAATTAGCATGTTTTAAGTTCAGTAACTTTTTCCATTCATGTAATTTAAATTAATCTGACACAAGTAATTCAAACATTATTATTCCACTAATTTCTTTACTTTGCGATGATCAATACAGTTTATAATTCGATTAAAACACCACAAAAGAAGGTTAACAATACTCCGACCTCTTTACATTATTAATTAAAGTTAACAATACTCTGACATTGTTTACATATATTTACTTTACGGGTTTAAACGAGAAATCATAATAGACATGACGTTGCATTTTCCGTTTAGTATAACTGTTTTCAATTTCTAACCTATTAGAAATCATAATAGACGCGTTGCATTTTCCGTTTAGTATAACTGTTTTCAATTTCTAACTTATTATTATCATCACCGTACAAATGAAAGTACAAATGAAAGTCCTGCGGGAAAAAAATACGGCACGCGCGCGCGTTGCGCGCGCCGGCGCGCCTAGTCCATAAAAAAGAAGAGAAATGAGAGGGACCCAAAATGAGCTTTAATGAGAAAGAGGGAGGGAGCTTACTGTGGTCAATGGAGGAAAGAGAATGAGAGAAATCAAAGCAATCAGCTTTAGGGCTACCCATATTGGAGGCTTCATGTCCAACTTCACTGCAGAAATTCCAAGCTTCAAAGGCAACTCTAAGGCCATCTTTTCTCATGCCAAGATCTCCAACAACAGATTGGCTATGGCTTTCACTAGTAGTTGAAATTTTAAAAGCAATGACATTTGCTATCCAAAACATTAACATTGCTACAGGTTTTTCCATGGCCATATGTGTGGCTAGATTTGATAAATGACCACTACCCCACATTACAAAAGTTGATAACACCTTGCCGTGTTTTAATCTTGTGCCAAATACCAAACCAAACCCAGGAAGCAAAACACAGATGAACAATTACTTCTAAATAAGACTAGAATAAAATAACACAACATGTGATATCATAACAGCTGTTGTAGAAGAACAAACCAGACATTAACTTTTACCAATTGAATTCAAGGCTTTTGTGTTCATTGTTGGGTCTTCTCCCACTTAAGGGGCTTAGTCAATATGATAGATCCACGGATGGCGGTCGCCACCTCTTTTGAGCACTTAACACCGAGACCACTCTTGATCATCATCAAATGCAGAACAATCTTCAATTTTTGGAACTGAGAGTACAAATGAGAGATATTTTGTAGATCTAGATCTTGCCTCCACCCCAGACAAACAAGGCATTTGAGCCGATGGTCGGAACAGTGGTGCGGAAGGGAGAGGAGCCGACAACGGTGGCAGGGGAGGAACTCCGGCGACGTTAGGGTGGAAGAGCAAAGGGCGATGCGAGAAGAGCGAGGCAAAGGGATTTGTCGCTTTAGGATTTGCGTTGAACGGTAAAAATATAATGGGATATATTTACTAAATAAAAAACTGATATTAACCTACTTCGTATACATAAACTAAAAAAAGCCTACTTACTTAATTAACCAAAAAATTATTATAAAGTCTTTTCAGATATTTTTCGTTAAATTATTTGTTTTTTTAAAATATATATGATAGAGTTAAAATATTACATCATTTAAGACTTGGTCTTTACACACTTTAATAAAAATAACTACCAAAATAAGTTGTATCTTTATTTAACGGGAACTTTAGACGTATCGGCGAATTATTTGTAGCCACAACTACGCACGCGAAGTGCGTAGTTTCGCTTTTCGCATATGGGTTCAAACTACGCTTTTGACAAGCGTAGTTGGAGAGCCGTCCTGAGCCGGTTGGAGCCGATGAAGATTTTTTTAAAATTAACTCTAACTATGCTATTGGTAAGCGTAGTTGGAGTGTTTTTTTAATTCAACTTTGGTAATGAGAACCAATGTTGAAGTTCCTTTTTTTTGTATAAAAAAATTTCACTCCAACTACGCTTGGTAATAGCGTAGTTGAAATTTTTTTAAAAAAATTTAACTTTAGTAATGAGAACCAAAGTTAAAGTTTTTTTTTTATTTATTTTTTAAAAATTCGCTCCAACTACCCTTGCCAATAGCGTACTTGGAGTTTTTTTTTAAAAAAAATTCAACTTTAACTACGCTTACCATAAGCGTAGTTCATCGCTCCTATCGGCTTCGCATCGGCTCCAACTACGCACGCCACAAGCGTAGTTAGATTCCGGAGCTAAAAAAAACAAAACTACGCATTTCGCGTGCATAATTTAGGTTACTAATAGCGATTTTCGCCGGTACATCTATCTTCCGCCTTATTTAATATCATTAAAACAAATTACGTAAGGGCACATGAAATGAATTAGATATAAACATAAACGACTGATATAATATTATAATTATTACATTACATTTTAACAATCTCTAAGCGTCGCATAATATTTTGTTCTTTTGAAACTATAAAATATAAATGACCAAGTTGTAGGACATCACGTTTCCGAATAAAAAAAAGGTAAAATAATATAAGATATAAATGAATAACTGAATAAAAAACTGCCACATATTTCAGTTGGTTGAGGGCCTTACGGCCGTCCAACGTGTCCGCTTGTATTCGACCGAGTCTTTATATTACTCATTTTTTCCCCTAAATATAAGAACATGCAATAAGTTATATTTGATCACTTTTTGGACATGTAACAACCTACATTTTCTAATTGACTATTTTCACTTCGTATGGAAACTTAACATAGATAACAATGTTTGAAGGACTATTTTGATTTGTCTATCACACCATTAATTTTTCTAAAAAATATTTGTGTATAGTTACGTGTGAAAAAACAACGAGAATCAAAGAGATATTAGAAATGAATTGGTCAATTTTTTCGGTGGTGTACATAAATTTTTTTCTCGAGTTGATAATCATTAAATTATTCTTTCAATACTAATACCGTTTTATTTTTCTAATTACACACGCTTTTAAATGTAGGATAAATGTATCAACACTTTTTTTACACAATTTGGGGCACTTTAGAAATGGTCCGAGAAGTCATCTTGAATTGAAAGACGACGAGTGGTGTTGACCGCCACTCTAGAGACTGGTTGTTGCTGAGCATCCAACTGAGTGAGCTCCAAGATTGCTTGAGAAAGAGTAGCAATGACAACAATATATCAAAGTAAATCTAAATAAACATTAGTATATCTTGATCGATAAAAAAATCAGTTTTAGATTACCCTTATATGGTTGGGACCAATGGATGTTCTTTGCTATTGTACAATACTATTTTTTTTTGTTACACTTAATGGTTGCTGCTTCTCAAGCTTTGATTTAGGTTCAAACACTCTTACACACTTTGGAACTTCATCGATGAAGATACATTAATTTCTCATTCACTTATGTTCCACCAAACTATACCAAAATGGATCAAAATTTCTATTATCAAATTTCCCCCAAATGCTCAATATTAGCTATTACATCTTAGGTTATTAGTATTGTAACGACCCGAGTTTTAAGTAACCCAAGACGTCACTAGGCTAAGGACCACACAGTAGGTCCCATCAGTTAGCCTGACAACAACTTCACCAATAGAACCTTTCAACAAGAAGCACGAAAAATAATGAAAACATCCAACCTGTCATTTAGAAAACATTTACATAACAGCCGTGCATGCAGTTAGTATGTATATCCCAAAACGACACTTTAAAACATGACACCTGAACAGGTGTCTTAAAACTTCAGCCTGAAATCAACATGTGTACACAGTTGCACACAACCAACAAAAGACTCGCTTGCAAGCGATTAGTTTCAAAAGTAGTTCAACCAACCCTTGGGTTAACACTGCCTCGGCTGCCCACTTCCTGCAGCTGACATCCTTGAAGCGTCCTATGTTCGGTATTACCTAAAAAGATTCGGTTTAAAACCGTTAGCTAATGATCATAATCTATCCACGAGAGATTATATCATCACATCACAACACAACAAATATATTCAAATACCATATACCGTGCTCATGAGATGATATCATGCTTTTATGAATGATGCACGTGAATGCAGTATGAAATTTACAATTTGCGATCCCGGACCAAATCCGGAACCATTGCTTATACGGTTCTGGCTTTGGTGTGAGCTCACCATTGCACAGATTAGGTTAATTCAGACATTTGCTCTTAGGTCGTAGCCAGACTGATCAAGTCTACGGGCCAGGCTTTCTCGTGGTGGGTTATGGTCTTAACCCCTAACCACATGCAACAATTTACCATTCATGTTAATGCAAACATTTACCATTTTCATTAGGTGTGCGACCCGAGCCTGAAGTCCATTAGACTCGGTGTCATTCTTATACAACGCAAGTGATCCGGGCTTGGCCGAGCTCCGGTATTCACTGCAAAATACTCACTTTACATACTCTTGACCTTTACAAGTCATCATCATATCACATGTCTCAAAAGGCTTATCATCTCATACATTATCATGTTTCAGCAAGCTTATCATGCCATTCAATAGCACGCCTCAATAGGCTAACACATGTTCATTTAACCATTTCTCATAATTATGACATGATAATAATCACAACAACATTAAGCATGCTTTACACATCATAACGTCATTTTCATCATAAACACATCAAGCATGCTTCACACATAACACATCTCAATGCATATCAACATTCACATTTCAGCACAACAAGGCATTTCAAAACAACAACACATATCAACACAGTGAGATATAAATCTCTCAGGCACGGTTTCTGCAGATCGAAGCTAAGTAAGTCTGAAGACTTACCTGGATACGCTCACTGAGCAACTAAGCTATAGTTAGTCTACCGTCTTCAACACCACCTGTCGAGAATATCATATTCCTCGTATTAAACTTCTTGCTTCAAACATCAATTAAATTCATTCCTTTGAATTTAATTAGCTTATAGCGTTTTCTAGATTCCTACTTTAATTAATTAATATTTAATTAATTAATTAAATTTCATCAGAATAACCTTTTGCCCGCAGGTAGTTTCTCAACCCAACTGTCATCAGATCTCATCAAACAAATAGCCCATAATCACCAGAATATTGTAACGAGCATAATGGAATTTCCAATTATCCATTTTGACAAGCCTAAGGTCAATTTAGGCCAAATCGCAATACTGAAAACAAATAAATTCATAACTTATTCGTTACTAACCCGATTGACGATCCGAAAGAAGATTCGGAATCACAACGATGCAGGCTACGCTCGAACACCATCAGATTCACCGGAATCTGAGCGACGGAACCGGACATATAAGGGGTAGGCTCGACCTGACCTTCACTTCAATGGAAACGCATAAACTCGGTACCAAAATGAAGAGGACAAAGAGAGGAATCCGAAAACTCAAACGGAATCGAAATCGGATTACAAACGAAGAGTAGATCTGAATTTGAAGGTTGAGAGAAATCAGAGCTTTTACGAGGAAACGTGAAAGGAAATGAATTAATAAATGAATTTTCGCTATTTATAGCGAAGACGATAATTATCCTTTAGCAAAGTCGATAATTATCCTTTTATCGTTCCGAAGGCGGTTTGAGCCCCCTTCTCCAAACTTCTCGAAATTGGAATAATAAATCTGACATATTGTGTGGATATTTATTCCGCAACTTTCTCGGAAAACGCGTATTCCTAAGCCGTCTTTATTAGCCGCTAAGAAACGAAATAGCGGCTCTTTTGGCCAATTTGCCTTTCCATGTTATTTCATATCTAGAACATACCCAATGTCCTGATTATTTCTCTCAACTGCAATTTTATTAATTGAAGCTCCCAAATGCTCCAAATAATACCAGAGGGTAAAAATTATTCCCCGGAGGAAAAAGTAAAATTTCCCCCATACGTCCAAATTTACGCCAAAATCATAATGGTGGAATTCATACTCGTCATCTACACACTATTCGCGATTTATGGGTCAATTGATGTCGATGATTAACTTAATCATCCTTTATTAGGATTCGAAAATCCTAGCTTTTACATCACACACCCCTTAGGAAAAAGTTTCGTCCCCAAACTTTAGTACACAGCTCATCAGAAGACTGAATCTGTCAATCACATAATTAACCTATCTTTGCATTTCATGCAAGCATAAGTTATTACCAAGTTAGAAGGGGTTATCAAGTTCACACTAGTGAAGTCTATCACTTTCTATGTTAGCAAACACAAAACAATTCACGCATACATAAATCACATCAACATAGATTCATATAAGCACATTAGTTAGTGAAAAAGTTATTACCAAGTTACATGGGAAGTGATAAACTTCACACTAGTGAAGTCTATCACTTCCCATGTAGCCTCTTCCATTCCCCTTCGGGACCACTGGATCTTCACTAATGGAATCTCTTTATTCCTTATCTTCTTTATCTTTCTATCTAACACGGCCATAGGGAACTCGGCATAGGTTTGATCAGGCTCTATCTCGATAGCATCATAGCTGAGTACATGGCTCGGATCTGGTTGATATTGTCTCAGTTGTGATACATGAAACACTGGGTGTACTCCATCCATTGTTGGTGGTAATGCTAAACGATAAGCTACTTTACCAACTTTTTCCAAAATCTCAAACGGTCCAATATACCGAGGACTTAACTTTCCCTTGATACCAAACCGTTTGACTCCACGAGTCGGTGAAACTTTCAGCCAAACATGTGTCCCTGTTTCAAACTCTAGCGGGCGTCGGCGCTTATCAGCATACGATTTTTGCCTACTCTGTGCAGCCAACATCCTTGCTCGAATCAAAGCAACTTTTTCAATATCACTTTTAACTTTGTCTGGAGCTGTGTCAATGACATCGGCAGGCTCATCCCAACATAATGGGGTTCGACATTTCCTTCCGTACAATGCTTCATAGGGTGCCATCCCAATGGACGCATGCCAACTGTTGTTGTATGTGAACTCGACCAACGGTAATTGATCTGGCCATATCGGTCCCTAATCAAGCACACATGACCTCAACAAGTCTTCTAAAGTCTGAATAGTCCTTTCGGACTGACCATCTAACTGTGGATGAAACGCTGTTGTAAAATTCAGCTTGGTTCCCATTACTGTCTGTACCTGACTCCAGAATCGGGAAGTAAATCGTCCATCTCTGTCTGAAACTATGGTCTTAGGAACTCCATGTAATCTGACTATCTGATTCAAGAATTCCTCTACTAACTTGTTCACAGTCCAAGTTTCCTTGATAGGAATAAATCTTGCAGTCTTTGTTAATCGATCAACCACCACCCATATGGAGTCATAACCCTTGCTACTATGTAGACTGGTTACAAAATCCATGGTGATGTGTTCCCATTTCCACTTCGGTATCTCCAATGATTGAAGTTCTCCTCCTGGCCTTTGGTGTTCAATTTTAACTTGCTCACATGTTTGACACCGTGACACAAACTCAGCAATATCTTTCTTCATACATTGCCACCAAAAGTAAGGTTTAATATCCCGATACATCTTGTTTGATCATGGATGTATGGAATATGGTGTTGCATGGGCTTCCACAAGAATCCTTTTTCTAATCTCTTCATCTTGAGGAACACATACTCTTCCCTGATATCTCATTATATTGTCAGTATCGATATGAAAATCTGAAGATTCACCATTTCCGATCACTGACCTTATTTTGATTAAACTAGGACAACTTAGTTGTTTTTGTTGAATTTCTTTCAACCAATTGGGCACTATCTCCAAGGTACACAGATACCCTTGTTCTTTCTGAACCCATATTTCAATGCCACTACAAATCAGATCTTTTTATATTTCAACTTGTACAGTTAATCGAGCAATCGCTTTTTTTTGAGCTGACTTCCTACTCAAAGCATCAGCCACCACATTAGCTTTACCAGGATGATATAGTATCTCTAAGTCATAATCCTTTATCAACTCCAACCACTTTCTTTGTCTCATATTCAACTCTTTTTGAGTGAAAATGTACTTCAGGCTCTTATGATCTGTCATGATCTTACACGTCGTCCCAAATAGGTAATGCCGCCAAATCTTAAGTGCATGAACTACTGCTTCTAACTTTAAGTCATGTGTGGGGTAGTTCTGCTCATATTGTCTCAGTTGTCTTGATGCATAGGCGATGACTCTTTCATTTTGCATCAAGACGCATCCCAAGCCCATTTTAGATGTATCACTGTATACAATGAACCCTAGTGTTCCATTTGGCTGAGCTAACACAAGTGTAGTAGTCAATCTCTTCTTTAACTCTTCAAGGCTTGCTTGACACTTCTTAGTTCATACAAACTTTGCCTTCTTCTGAAGTAGGTTGGTCATAGGTCTTGCTATAATGGAAAATCCTTTCACAAAACGTTTGTAGTATCCCGCTAATCCTAGGAACTACGTATATCCTTTACGTTTTTGGGTGGTTCCCATGCTAGCATAATTTTAATCCTGGATGAGTCAACTCTGATTCCATCTGCAGTGATCACGTGTCCTAAGAATGTTACTCCATTCATCCAGAAGTCACACTTGAACAACTTGACATAAAGCTTCTCTTTCATCAATACTTGGAGAATTGCTTTTAAATGTTTTATGCTCTTCACTACTTCGTGAATAAGCCAATATGTCATCGGTAAAGACCACAACAAACCGAGTCCTGAATGTTGTCGTATGGATATCATCTTCTTGAATCTTCAACTTGTGATAGCCTGACCGTAGGTTTATCTTGGAGAACACCTTTGATCCTTGCAACTGATCTAACAAATCATCAATTCGTGGCAGTGGATACTTGTTCTTAATCGTCATCTTATTCAGTTCTCTATAGTCGATACATAACCTCATTGTACCATCCATTTTTCTTCACGAACAATACTGGCGCTCCCCATGGTGATACACTTGGCCGAATAAATCATTTATCTGCCAATCATTCCAATTGCTTCTTCAACTCAAGCATTTCCACATGTGCCATTCTGTACGGAGCTTTAGAAATTGGTCTAGTTCCAGGCTCTAGATCGATTCTAAAGTCAACTTGCCTAGTAGGTGGCAATCCAGGTAATTCACACTAGTACAGAAATAGCCTCTCTCAGGGGTTTTTTATTGAAGGGGAAGGCGGTTTTTCCTTCCCTTTATACGTTCCCCTGAGAAATATTTCTCAGGGGTTATTTTTAACCCTTGAGAAATAAGTGGCAAGGATGGCGGTTTTTCAAAAAACCTCCGAGAGATGTCTCTCAGGGGTTTTTTTAAAAACCCCTGAGAAACATCTCTCAAGGGTTTTTAAAAACCCTTGAGACACATCTCTCAGGGGTTTTTAAAAACCCCTGAGACACATCTCTCCGGGGTTTTTTAAAAACCCTTGAGAAATGCATAATCGTTATTTTTTTTAAAACTACAGGACTTTCAGAAAAATAGAAATAATTAATCGATTTTATTTTGGATATTTTATTACTAATCAAAACATCAATATTTTTTTAATACAATTTTAATAATCTCACCAAACTCGGTCATAATGACAAAAATACACTTCATCTATAAAATTCTCAACATTCAAAATCAATAATCTATGCAAAAATACATTGTACTTTGAATTTGCAGGAAAAAAAAACATAGAAGGTATCTTAGTCATGTTACTAAAGCCTCACCCAAGAGCATTGCCAATTACTGATTAATGATAGCCGAATCAGCAGTTCGGATATGCTTTTGAAGTGCCTTAGCTGACATTTCTTGCCTTGTCCACCGCTTCTAATAAGCCAAAGTTATGCCGGAACCGCATCTGCACTTGCAACACATGCACATATATCTTCACTATGACAACACAAACTCCATAAAAACATGTGCAACAACCTCTCTAGCTTTATGTGACCATCCCTCCAACAACTGTACTAGTGGAGGAATCCCACCCGCAGTAGTAATTGCCTACTTGCTTTCTTTGACTTCATACAACAAAAGTGCCAAAAGCTGGATGGCAAGTTCTTGATGCTGCTCCCAAGATAGACCCAAGAATGAAATCAACAACTGGATACCTTCTCTCCTTTTCTAGGCAACCCAAAGGCTCCCTCCTTCAATGAACAAACTAGTCAGAGAAACTACCAAGTGCTCTTGAACTTCAGCAGAAGCCATAGTTAACAATCCAATTATTATCTTCTTTGCTTCCGCATAATTTAGGCAAATCGAAAGATGACTGTTTTTATATAAACTTGCCAAGGCTTCAAATGGTGCCTTTTTTAACCCAAGTTTCTGCTCAAAAACCATTACAATATAAGCTAGTGCTCCACACATATAAAAATGAATTATAAGGCAATCAATCAACAAAAAGTTGCAAATCCAGATGATGAATATCGAATAAAAATGAAAGACAAAAATGATTTGCTTATAAGTTATAAGAAACAAAAAAAAATAATATCATAACAATTTATAGCCTACTTATTATTTGCTTAAAAACTAATTACTATTTTTTTATTTTCAACCCTTGAACTTTATAATATCTATATTAAATTACTCGCCACTCTCACTTTTTCTTTATTTTTGTTTAATAATCATATAAATAATTTTAATATTGAAAAGTATACATGGAAATGATTGCTACTTTAGATGAATTATTTAAACCCTTTCTATTACTCTAAATATAGTTAAATAATTATAAATTTATGCAAACTTTTAACATAAGCAATCTTAACGTGGTAGTAGATTTTTATGTAGCTTTACCAAAAAGAACAAAGTATAAACTATGAGCAATAGAGAATGACAGTAGGCTCCTAGAAAATCTAGTGCTCTATTTTGATGTTCACTAGCTTCAAGAAGATTATCAAATTTTGAAAATTCAAGGTGTGTTTGAAAGATTAGATTTTCTAGGAACCTACTATCTTTCTCTATTGCTCATAGTTTATACTTTGTTCTTTTTGGTAAATCTACATAAAAATCTAAAAAAAATTCTAGTACCAAACCACTTGTGAAGCTCTCAAAAATATTAATCATTACTTATCATCCTATACCACCTATTGATCAACCTTCAAAGGGTTTTGTCACAGATGTATGTGCAACAACATTTTGTTTTCAAACAACAATTTATTTCATTTATATAATTTGAAACCAACAGCTATACCAATAAACATTTTGTCTTCATAGATGTATGCGCAACAACATTTATATAGCTACATAAATCAAGATGGGAGTTAGATGGGCAATACAATAAACATTGTATACAAAGCCAACGGGGTCTAATATATGTTCTTTTTGCTACATATTTTCAATATTTAGCCTCCTTTCAGAGTAACTCAAACTAAAATTAATACATAACCAGCGAAAAATCATGACTAAGTCATAATTGCTGCTAAATACCATATAAAGCAGATGGAATTTGACCATGTTTGTCCTACCTAGTTTAGTAAATTTAGAGACAAAAAAAGTCAAAACAATAGCAAGAGCATAATGGAGTATATTCATGACTTCCACTAAGATACTAACCTCGATCCATTTCCAGCTCCACTGCATCAAGGTCAATCTCAAGGTTGACAGCTAAAATGGCTAATACCTTTAATTGATTATCAAATCGGACAGTGCAATAATAAGCCTTTTGGAGGTTGGATCAATGTCGCGAATGGAATACAATCAGCTCTACTATGGCCTAAATATTGGACTTGGATTTGCTCAGGGGATACCTACATATAAGGAGTTTAATTTGATTAGTAAAATATGATCGCAAGACAAAGGAAAGAAGATTAAGAAAGTACTTACCAAATGAAAAAGAGTACATATTCAAATGAAAAAGAGCTACTGATAATGCTCAATTACTGGCAACAAGCTACTGTTTATGCTAGATTCAAAGATCTCCATCATTTATTTTGAATTAAAGTACCTAGTCTCAAATGTCAAATATTGCCTTTGATATTCAAATTTCAGAAACACAAGAAACAATACATATTTAAATGAAAAGAGCTACTGTTAATGCTCAATTGTCAATTGTTAGCAACGATCGATGGGTGGGGGAATATGTCAAGTAATAATTGGCTAATGTAAAGTTTGGAATGACAATATTTAACTAGTGTACTGTTTTACAAATATCAATTTAACGCGGGGTGCATTCTTCATTCAAAGCCCCCACACCCATTTATTTCAAGTTTCAATTCACAAAATTTTGAATGAGATCGACTGTGGTATCTTACTATCACAAAATGGGTAAACAAACTGAAAAGATCAATTCAAACCTGCAGATTGATGGTTGAAGTTTTCTTACCTGTTAAACCTAATGTCCGAACGAAATTGAGCAACTGCATCCACAGTCGTCGATTCTTTGCGATTTAAACCTAACTGCACTCTACATCCAACGAGAACGAGTTCCAATTGAAGCCTTGCGACAGGTCGAGGCCGTCGTTGCAACTGAACCCTAAGTTTTAGCTTCTTTCTCCTAACTGCAATCTACAGCGCACCCAGTGAGATAAAGCGATAGATAGAGGCCGGTATAGGCGCTTGAAGCTTTGAGTTGAAGGACGATTCTTTCTCCCCTGCCGTCGATTCGTTCTCCTCTCTATCAATTTTTTGGAGTTGATCGAAGAAGCTTGAAGCTTTTGATTTGAAGGCGATAGAAAGAGGGCATAGGCGGCTTTATTTTGATTGATTTTCAAATAGAACCGGCCGCCTGATATAAAATGAATTAGGGTTTACCGCGGTTTTTCTATTTAACCTCCGATAGAAATAGATTGCGGAATTTTAACGAGATTTTTTTTAAGGGGGGTCAATAAAATCCCTGAGAGTATATTTAAAATTTTTAAAAATATATATAAAAAATGTTCTCAGGGGTTATTCTAACAACCTACTAGAGTGTTTTTATATTACAGGGGTTTTTATTAACCCTTGAGAAATTACCCCTGAGAGAGACTATTTCTGTACTAGTGTCGTCTTGAAAAACATCCTTAAACTCGCGTGCAACTGGAATGTATTTCAATTGAATCTTTCCTTCTTTCTCCAAAGCATAACATAAATATGCTTCACATCCTTTCCTTACCAGCTTACTTGCTTTCATCGCAAAGATCATCACTAGTGAGTCTTGTAGCTTACTTCCTTTGAACACATGACAAGTATCATCTTTGGCTAACATCATTTTTGCTAGCATTTCCGCATCTATCTTATCCATATACTTGATCATCCAATCGATGCCTAGAATCACGTCATCATTATCCAATCCGGTAATAAGGATATCGGTTGGCTACTTTACTTGCCTAGTTTCCACGTAAACTTTGATTTTCTCCTCCTCTCACATTAGGACAAGATCCTTGAGTTAACATTATCCCCTAGCCTCACAAACTTTATCATATCTCTAGGTTAACTACATTTGAAACATGTAGTTGGACTTTTTGATCAGTCCTTCTTGTAATAATTTAGGTCTCCACAATTTAAAATGTTCTTCCCTCCAATTTCTCTTATGATCATGGTTGTGGAGAAGGCCTTGTTTCTTGACTCACACGTCTCGTACTCGCAGGTTCAAGAAACTTGGAGTAGACTTCTGCCTCTTTCCTCCACTAGTTTAGGAATCCACCTCTTTCCTAAAGCCTTGTCTTGCTTCAAGCTTTATTATCCTCTCCTAATACTCCAATAACGTCATACCTTAGGTGACAACACCAACTAAGAGATCGTTTCATCCTATCGTAACAATCTTATCAATTGATCATAAAGTGGTTCATTCTCATCCAACGATGTATACTCCTCGTGAAAATCATCTCCCTCATAGGAGAACCTCCAAATATTGCTTCCAGGAAAGACTTTAACGTACAAGTTAGTCCAAATCCGACTCTTGAAAGTCTCGTAATCCACAATGATTGCACAATTTCTCATCCACCAATATGCACCAATGTTCGGCATGAAGGTTGCTGCAAGTTTCATCTTATACTTTTCTAGCCCTCCAATGTCCCCAAAATTCATGTTTATGTGGTTCAACCGCCAATCAACTTGCATTACATAAGCTCTTACAAACACTAACACCTCTCTTCTTTTTATGGCCTTAGTCACTTCTCTAATGAAGTTTACTACCTTCTTGTTCCTCATATGGAACTTCTAGTGTTTGGGGTTCAACAACTCGTGCTTGCCCTTGCGTTTCTATCGTAGCAATAGCCCTTTCTACCGCTATATTCTTGCATCTTCTCATCTCATGTAGCTCGATGGGTAGAGGTACTTGACCTTGACCACTTACTTTAAACATTATACTCTCATGTACTTCTAGCTTGTCGTACTTCTACTAGCACACTTGCACATTATGCTCCCATTGACATACTCGTAATGAATCTGCAACTTCCTTGTCTCTTAATCAAAACGCTTACGGTTGCCTTTATCACGGTTTCGACAAACCGGAACATTCACGATCGTTCTCTGTTCATATATATCCACTACTTATAACAATAGTGATATCTATAAGAATACTATGATCTTAACAAGTTAGAGAGAGAGAACTACACTTACAAGGAGTCACGCTGAGGAGTGGAAGGCAGTGTCTTTACCCACAATCCCGACTATGCATATAATTTTAAATTCATTAAAACCATATGTTAGTAATTTCCAAAATCTTTTGAAAACTTAAATGTCCTTTCAAAACCAACCCGGACTGGGTTGTAGTTAGGTTGAACTATCATGTCTCATCTCAAGTCACATGTGCCCTTGTTGTCAACCTAAGCTCTGATACCAATCTGTAACGACCCGAGTTTTAAGTAACTCAAGACGTCACTAGGCTAAGGACCACACAGTGGGTCCCATCAGTTAGCCTGACAACAACTTCACCAATAGGACCTTTCAAAAAGAAGCACGAAAAATAATGAAAACATCCAACCTGTCATTTAGAAAACATTTACATAACAACCGTGCATGCAGTTAGTATGTATATCCCAAAACGACACTTTAAAACATGACACCTGGAACAGGTGTCTTAAAACTTCAGCCTGAAATCAACATGCGTACACAGTTGCACACAACCAACAAAAGACTCGCTTGCAAGCGATTAGTTTCAAAAGTAGTTCAACCAACCCTTGGGTTAATACTGCCTCGGCTGCCCACTTCCTGCAGCTGACATCCTTGAAGCGTTCCTATGTTCGGTATTACCTAAAAAGATTCGGTTTAAAACCGTTAGCTACTGATCATAATTTATCCACGAGAGATTATATCATCACATCACAACACAACAAATATATTCAAATACCATATACCGTGCTCATGAGATGATATCATGCTTTTATGAATGATGCACGTGAATGCAGTATGAAATTTACAATTTGCGATCCCGGACCAAATCCGGAACCATTGCTTATACGGTTCTGGCTTTGGTGTGAGCTCACCATTGCACAAATTAGGTTAATTCAGACATTTGCTCTTAGGTCGTAGCCAGACTGATCAAGTCTACGGGCCAGGCTTTCTCGTGGTGGGTTATGGTCTTAACCCCTAACCACATGCAACATTTTGCCATTCATGTTAATGCAAACATTTACCATTTTCATTAGGTGTGCGACCCGAGCCTGAAGTCCATCAGACTCGGTGTCATTCTTATACAACGCAAGTGATCCGGGCTTGGCCGAGCTCCGGTATTCACTACAAAATACTCACTTTACATACTCTTGACCTTTACAAGTCATCATCATATCACATGTCTCAAAAGGCTTATCATCTCATACATTATCATGTTTCAGCAAGCTTATCATGTCATTAAATAGCACGCCTCAATAGGCTAACACATGTTCATTTAACCATTTCTCATAATTATGACATGATAATAATCACAACAACATTAAGCATGCTTTACACATCATAACATCATTTTCATCATAAACACATCAAGCATGCTTCACACATAACACATCTCAATGCATATCAACATTCACATTTCAGCACAACAAGGCATTTCAAAACAACAACACATATCAACATAGTGAGATATAAATCTCTCAGGCACGGTTTCTGCAGATCGAAGCTAAGTAAGTCCGAAGACTTACCTGGATACGCTCACTAAGCAACTAAGCTATAGTTAGTCTACCGTCTTCAACACCACCTGTCGAGAATATCATATTCCTCGTATTAAACTTCTTGCTTCAAACATCAATTAAATTCATTCGTTTGAATTTAATTAGCTTATAGCGTTTTCTAGATTCCTAATTTAATTAATTAATATTTAATTAATTAATTAAATTTCATCAGAATAACCTTTTGCCCGCAGGCAGTTTCTCAACCCAACTGTCATCAGATCTCATCAAACAAATAGCCCATAATCACCAGAATATTGTAACGAGCATAATGGAATTTCCAATTATCCATTTTGACAAGCCTAAGGTCAATTTAGGCCAAATCGCAATACTGAAAACGAATAAATTCATAACTTATTCGTTACTAACCCGATTGACGATCCGAAAGAAGATTCGGAATCACAACGATGCAGGCTACGCTCGAACACCATCAGATTCACCGGAATCTGAGCGACGGAACCGGACATATAAGGGGTAGGCTCGACCTGACCTTCACTTCAATGGAAACGCATAAACCCGGTACCAAAATGAAGAGGACAAAGAGAGGAATCCGAAAACTCAAACGGAATCGAAATCGGATTACAAACGAAGAGTAGATCTGAATTTGAAGGTTGAGAGAAATCAGAGCTTTTACGAGGAAACGTGAAAGGAAATGAATTAATAAATGAATTTTCGCTAATTATAGCGAAGACGATAATTATCCTTTAGTAAAGTCGATAATTATCCTTTTATCGTTCCGAAGGCGGTTTGAGCCCCTTCTCCAAACTTCTCGAAATTGGAATAATAAATCTGACATATTGTGTGGATATTTATTCCGCAACTTTCTCGGAAAACGCGTATTCCTAAGCCGTCTTTATTAGCCGCTAAGAAACGAAATAGCGGCTCTTTTGACCATTTTGCCTTTTCTCTCAACTGCAATTTATGCCAAAATGCTCCAAATAATATCAGAGGGTAAAAATTATTCCCCGGAGGAAAAAGTAAAATTTCCCCCATACGTCCAAATTTATGCCAAAATCATAATGGTGGAATTCATACTCGTCATCTACACACTATTCGCGATTTATGGGTCAATTGATGTCGATGATTAACTTAATCATCCTTTATTAGGATTCGAAAATCCTAGCTTTTACAAGTATCTAGTTCTTGTGCAAAAAATTTTGGATTAGTCGCTAAACATGTTGCTAATAACAAATAGACATTTGTTGCATTTTCATTTTTCCATAATGAATATAGTTATCACTACTATTTACCTCTTAAGGTTTCCTTTCTTTAGAATACAGGGCATTGACAATTTTCATAGTAAGTTTTTGATCTTTAGGTTAATCTCCAAGTTCAAAAACCATGCTAGATCACTCGAACACTACTAGAAAAACGGGTCTTTATCAACACTTAGGTCGACATTTTCTTATTTCACTGGACAACAATTCAGTGCGCGGAACAAGTGTTTTTCTATTTTGACACTTTTTAGCATCAAAATAAAAAAAAAGACACCTATAAGCATCAAAATATGTTACAAAGCGGCGCTACATGATAAGCCTACCTATTCATACTATTTACATAAATTTTAAAAATATAAACAAAAACAAAATGATCAAAATTTCATAATGTGCAATAGACAAAATTAAGACTACACCCGCCTCTTTTTTTTTTAAGACTAAACCTGCCTCGTTTTTTGGTAACACTAAACCCGCATCTTTTTATATTTTCTTACTTTTTTCTCCTCTAATCCTAACTCGCTCCACACTTCTCCCACACCGCTGGTCTTTGTCTCTTCTGCATCACTCTCTTCATCATCCACATTTTGTTTCTATTGCTTCCCAATTCCTTCTTATTCTAGTGAAGAATTCGATTTGGAATATCTCTCCTCACTATTTCGATCTCTTCAGTATGTTTCTCTCTTGTTCTTTACCATCTTACTCTAGAAATTAGTTGGTTTCAGATTTGATCTTTGGAGTCGGTTCCGTCGAGAATAGGAAAATCTAAGTCCTTTGCAAGGGATGGTGGTGGGTCTTCCCACAACGAACCGAATCCCTCTCTACGGTGCATTCTCCGTTGACTGGAAATTTGAAGCTACAATTTGAGGTGATGCAGGGAGAAGTATCCACTTCGGAGAGGGTAAACAAAGATCAATATGAAATCACCAGCTAGGGTTTTCTTTGATTTTCTTCTTTGGCACGCATTTAAAGGTGTGAAGTTAGTGATCCGGTTCGAAAAGGAGCTTCGTGATTGCACTTTTTACTTGTTTATTTACATTGTTGTGTAGGTTTTACACCTATTACTCCAAAATTTCATTTTACTGGTTGGTTGTTTGATAATTCAATTGGTTGCTTTATGATTGAAGGAAGGTAAGGGTTTATTACATGAATGAAACACAAGGTTAAAAATTTAGAAAGTTCACTCGTTAAGAACCTCAGCATTTAAGAATACTGTTATGAGATTTGTGTGAATGATAGACCTTTTGGTTGAGCATCACTTCTTTGACACGAAAGAGTATTATTTTTTGAATGAGAAAATTGCCTAAACAATACCCCATCTTTTAGGTTGACTAAACTTTAGTACCAATCGTATAAACTATCATAACGGTATCTCACCTATTGAGCCCGACCAATGATTAGTACCTAGATCAACATCTAGAAGCTGTCATTTATTTGATTGAAGGAGCAAATGAAAGTGGTCAGTGGTTTTTTAATTATGAAAACCGCCAACCACTTTCATTTGCTCCTTCAATCAAATAAATGACAGCTTCTAGATGGTAATCCAAGTACTAATCTTTGACCGGACTCAATAGGTGAGGTACCGTTTTGATAGTTTAAACGACGGGGTACTAAAGTTTAGTCAGGCTAAAATATGGGGTATTGTTTAAGCAATTTTCTCTTTTTGAATTGATGTTACCTCACACTTTTTTTGGTTTCTTGATTAGGTTGAATATTCTCATTAAAACAACATTATTCCTTACACTATATGACATGAGCTATGGAAAAAAAGATATTGTAGGACCTTGCTAATATGTATTAATGCGCCCTTGGATACAACTATCACCCATGTGTCCGCCCATCTCAACACTTTAGCGACACACCCTACCTTTGCGACACTATGAGTTTACCGACGGATGATTGAGGATTGCCCACGGTGCCGATGGGAGACATTTTTTGCATATTTATTTCCGTCATCTTTTATATATTTTATTTATTAGATAATTAAATAATTAAAGAGAAATTTCTTGTCAATCTCTCCTTTTAAGAAGACATTTATGAATTAGAATAATTCTTAGAATATTCTCATCAAATCTTGTCTTTAATGCCTAGCATATTATGATTTAAATCTTGTGATTTGCCACCATCCATCCCTATATAAAGAATGGTTGACCTCATTTGTAAAGCATGTTGATAGCATAGAATATGACGATATTTTAGGCACATGTTTTGGTTATTTTTCCCCTTCTTTTGTGTATATGGATATGAGTTTGAAGCATTTATGAGCACATTCACCTACTATGTTGGTATAGAGATCTACACAAGCTTTGTTGTGATTTTAGGTGAATAAAGGCTTGGATTGGAGCATAAATGGACTATCTAGGAGTATTTGATCATGCTAGGCATCAAGAGGATGCATTGGAGTAGCTAAGGAAGGAGCATGATTAGAAAGCTTTACGAAACAAAGGCTTTTACGAAGAATTTGGTGATTCCACGGCCAAATACAAAGGGACCACTGCCGTGGTTTTGTGAATTAAATTAATTAAGGCCATGGGAAACTATGTCGAGAGCAAAAGAGTCATTCCATGGAGGTTCCACGGGCGTGGAAAGATACTCTTGGTCGTGGTTCTTCTAATGGCCACCACGTGTCATATTTGCCACGTCAACAACGATTATTGGGCTTTTGTAACCCTACATTCCTCCTATAAGAAGGCTGAAGAAGAGAGAAATCGGGACATCGGCTATCATCCGCATCCAGCGCCACATTTATGGTTAGAGGGATTTTGAGAAGATTTTATTACGTGAAGGGAGGATTTGGAGAAGTACGCACTTGAAGATTGCGGAATCGGAAAAGATCTTAGGGTTTCGTCTTGAAGGCGGATTGGCATCCCGTTCTTCTTTGTTCCTTGAGATTTGTGAGAGATTCTTATTCTATTATACATCCATTGAACGCAAGTTACGATTTTTGTATTTTATTAACATTGGTTTTGTGTTTGTTATTGAGATCTCAAGGTTTTACCCTTTTTCTCTTTTATATTTGATTTTGGATTTCGTTATGATGATTGTTGGCTAAAACCCTCAAGCGATTCTAAGGTGAAGGGTTGATAGTTGTGGCATAGATGATGATAGATTGAACCAAAACAGATTGGCCCCTGAGAGTTGCGAGAAACCTCTTTGTCGAGGCATTCCACGGCCTGTTCTTGAGTTTCACGACCGTGGTTCTTCAAGATCTGACCGTGGTTTTCCTCTGTCGTACGCGTTTTGCTTTTGCTTTGATCCAAAGTTAAAGATTTGCTTTAACCTAGCCTTGACTTAACTTTTCTAGGTAGTAGTGAGATTCAACATCCTCTACTTTGGTTTCGAGTGTCACAACCTTAACCGTTTTGGCTTATCTTTGATTTCCTTGGGTTTGGGCATGGGCATTTGAGAGTTTAATCTTATCCTTAGATCCTTTCTATATTGCAGCCTCAACAACCTTTATCGAGAGAGCCTTTGGGTGAGACTTATGGGTTTTGGAACTTCACCGTATAATTCCCTACCTTAGATCTATACCTTTGTAATCCTGACTCTCTCCTAATATCTGTAGAACATCTTGAATCGATTGCTACAATTGGATACCTGAATCTTTAGAATCGTTGTTTTCCCATTAATCTTTACAAAAGCTTTTTACTTGCTGGACAAATTTTATAAACTGAATTTATTCCCCCAAATCCCTGAGTTCAATACTCTGAAATTCTTGCTTTACTACGCCGATCCGTACACTGCGGGTTCGCTTTGCTTGATTTTAGGTTTTATAAATTTAAGACTTAGTGACACACACTTTCGAGCGAACACATGTCTAGTTTTAATCAAGTTTAGTTGAGAAGTATTGCATCCTCCTTGGTTTTGGGCTTCACAATATTCCTCTCTCAAAGTTCTTCTTTGGATCTTTGATCCAAATCTCCACCTTTGATGATTCTTAACAACAACCTATTCACTCAACTTCATGGCTTGCTCAATCTATTAGATCGAATCAACCATTCGCTTGTGCATCCATCTCAAAGCTTCCGCCAACTTATTTTCATCATTTGAATTCATCAACAAATAACGAAAATGGAGTAGTTGAAGTTCAAGTTCTATATAGATCCGGAGTTTATCCTTGAACGAGGACACATCAAATTTGGTACCAGAGCAAAGGAATCGAAGCTAACTTTTCTTTACTCTAGTTTTTGTGTGTTACATATTTATTATTTTTAGCCTTTTGTTCATCTCGTTCTTCACCGTGTTCTTCATCTTTCAACTCCATTTTCTTGAAATTTTGTTTTTCTTGATCCATTTCAAGCAATTTAGGAGATATTTTGGTTTTCCATCATGTCATATATCTACCAAATCATTCACATTAACTCACTCACTCCGAAATATTTGTTAATTAATTGCACCGAATTTCTTGGGGTATATTGTTAACAAAAATCGGATATCGCATCTTTGATATTCCAAAAACAAAAACAAAAACAACTCTTAAAAAACCGGATTTGTTTCAAAAAGTGGATTACTCTCTTGCATTTTCACTAGTGTAAAATTTCATTTAAAAGTTTAAAAAAGAAACAAAAAAAGTTTAAAGAAGTCCGAAAAATTGGGTTTTTTAAAAAGGTCACAAAATCGAAACAAGTAATACTTGCCGTTTAAAAAATCCATCCATTTCCTATCTCTCCATTTTGTTACATACGTTTGCAAACTATCTCTTGTTTTTGTGTGCAATTGGTTAACTTTTGTTGGATTAACCTTACTTGCTTAACACTTTTATCCCAAATTAGAACCATAATACACTTAAACTTGGGTAACATTCACTTAATTTTTGTCATTTGACTCATTTGATTGGTTGCATTAGTGTGCGTTGAAATTGGAATTATGACTAATGTTCAATTGGAAAACTCACAAGATTCTCAAGAATGACAAGAACAAGGGTATATCCGTTCGTTATTTGAGAAAAACGCAATTCTAAGGCGTGAAATGGAGGAGGTGAAGGAACAATTACAGGATACGACATCCTCCCAACGCCAAACACCACTAAATGAAGTCAGTCACAATGATCCTCCATTGGACCGGCGTCGCAAAAACAAATGTATCATGGTTACATGACCATTTAATGCTCCACTTCTTGCCTCCGTTATCGAAATCCAAAACAAACATTTACGTGACGGTGATGAGTCATTTGACAAAGACGAATAGGACCTTGGGCCTCTCCCGGATGACACAAGCTTGTCAACACAAATGATAAACACAAGCGTCGAAAGTCCGATGACAACGTTACAAGGGTTCCCCAACTTCCCGTGACACACATCGTTCCGGTCCTTCCGGACATGACACCATAAAGTGCCCCGACCCTGTCGACCCGCTAGTGTAATTCCTTATGGTCTCGAAAGTGATCATTATGGTTCACGACGCCAAAACAACCGCCGTCGAACCATGCGTCAAGAGTATGAGGAATATGACGAGTTTGTTGAGTTCTCCATTGATGAGTCTGATCTGGAGCGTGTCACACATGTTTGACCATGGCACCCTCCTATTCAGGAACCTTTTAAGAACAAAGATCGGGGTGATGAATGGTTTTCCCCCTCCAAATCCTCAGAGGCCAAGACAAGCCACCATGGGTGTCCACAGTCTCACGGTGGCCAACGTTAAACCGAACATGAAGACGATTACATTGAGCCCCGACGTCCGAACCCCTACAACGATCGTAGAGAAGGATAGGTCAAATTTACAATTTTGTATGGTGAATATGATTCATGTGCTTTTCTTAATTGGGCACATTATATGAAGAGGGTCTTGAAGCATTGTCATTCTAAAGAGCATGAGAAAATTGAGGCAACAACTCTCTACTTTGAAGGAAATGCCAAGTCTTGGTGGACCGATATGGAAACAACCGTAAAATACGAGGTTAGGATCCGGTGATGACGTTTGATCAATTGATTTATGCCATGATCAAGAAGTATGTGCCCAACAACTTCAAGAATGACATGTTCGCTCCAAATGGTGTGTGCAAGCTTTAAATCTATAACCCAAGATATATGCTCAAAACAAGGATGCGAACCCGCAGTGTACGGGTCAATCGTAGTAAAAGCAAGAATTCCGGGGTGTCGATCTTAGGAACTTAGGTGAAACAAAACCAATATAGGTAGTCAATGCAACTAATAACCACAAAAGCAATTAAAGCAATCAAAGATGATAAAAAGTCAATTAAGGAGATATGCAATTCTAGGGATTAAAGCATCTAGTTGTGGTTCCAACTCAAGATCTCAAGATAAAGCGGACAAAGCTGAGATTTTGCAAAGGGAAGGTGTTACTAAAGTGGAATAGATCACCGGGTAAGTCTCACTACTCACTAATCCCAAACCGTAACTCCTATTACCGGGTAAGTCTCAATGAATTAAGGAAAAGAATTATAACCTCAAACCAACACACCACCTAAGGGAATAGAATCAACCTTTACCGGGTAAGTCTCAGGCTAACTCACAAAGATGGAATGAAAGCACACTCAAACCCTAATAAAGGATAAACCTTTATTACCTATACTTATGATCTTGGGTAAACAAACGAAGGAATTACCGGGTAAGTCTCATCCTAAGCTTGCATTGAACCAGGAAAGGTGTAATAAGAATAGGATTTGGCAAACTCTAACACTTAACTCTCAGTTACGGATCAGAAAAGATCACATCGGTCAGACGAATTCCACCCCGGCCGAGATGTTCATCAACTGAACGAGATGTTCTAGGGTTAGGGATAAAGACTCGAGCTTTCAGGGTCCTACTGGGATTTAAGATTATTCTATCATTGTTTTTCCCACAACCTTCAGCCAATCACCCTAGAATCACACAAAGAAATTAGCCACTCATCATCATGAAAGCAATAATCAAATATAAGGGAAGAAAGTGAATAATTGAACACAAAAAGCTTAAGAACAAGGCTTCAATAACTGAATCAATTATCAAACAAACAAGCGTTCCTTGGATCACAATCCAACAAGACAATCAACAAGAAGGGAATCTAAGGAAACCTTACAAAACCCTTCACAAAAGCTATAAAAGCTACCAACTTCCTTCCTTCAATCTTCCTTCCTTCAACCACTATAATGACAGCGGAATTTTCGGTGATGCGCCGGTTCTAGTGGGCCTCCTGAATTGTGGAAAATCCCGCCTTTTATATAGGAAAACTACCCTCCTAAGATAAAATATCTTGAAAAGATATTATCCTCATAAAATATATCTATCTCCCATAAATAAATCCCTAAAATATATGATCTTCCTTCCAGAAATCCAGCCTAAAAATATAAGATCTCTCCTTCCAAAAATAAAAGATCTCAGCCAAGAATAAAATATATCTCGACGTGCCCAAGGTGTTCGCCTCGGTCGGGATGCTCCTCTGGATCACCTCGGTCGAGATGGTACTGTAGCTGACCGAGGTGGCTCTAAACTGAATGTGAAATCTCTTAAATCTGGTCCAAAGTGAATCTTTAATCCATTTTCATGCTTCGTGGATTCTTCCTTAAGCTCCTGAATGTAGCTCCTATGACTCCATAGCTCCTTTAGCTCCATTTTTTTGATGCAAAACGTGCCATTTTACCTACGATTACAATGAAACTTGGTGTAGACCTCGATTCCCGCAAAGGTAGATGAAACGACAATATAATCACATAATATACATCCAAACATGCAGATTATTGAGGATAAAACGTCTAAACAAGTCCCAAAATATAGACTATAATTCATGCTATCAAAATACCCCATACTTGTCTCTTGCTTGTCCCCCAAGCAAGTTCCAAATCTTAGATACAAGATAGAATGGATTATAAGTCAAAAAGATCAATAAAAAGTTTTTCAAAACATTTTTGGTGTGATAGAATCATAGATCACTCTAAGAGAATGCTTCATGGAATTTAAAATCAAAATATGATCAAAATATTTTATAAATATAAGAAAGTTGTTCATCTTTGCATAAAATCATAGAATGCATAATAAATCATAATTATCGAAATTAATCATGTATAATCCCGTTTAAACCACTAAGTCAATCAACAAGCTCGAGGTCTCAAGGGCTTTTCAAATGAAAGGTCAAAAAACGTGTGAGGGTGGGATGTATATAGGGAATGTGGTGCTAAAATCCGGGAAAAGGGATCTTATTTCACTTCCTTTAAACTTCAACATCTTCCACCAATAAGCTTTGCTTATTTTTACTTTTTTACTTTTTGGGATGCATGGACAAAGGTGCACAATGACCGAAGCCTAGGAGATTAGCAATCATCAATTTCTCGAGATGCCTCAAACCCTTGATGCACTTACCATGACCCGTTAGGAATATCGCTCAATCCGACTTTGGCAAGACACAAACACCCGGCTATGTGAATGGTGCCGAGTTACTCATCATCATGATTGACTTCCCCAAACCTATTTGTTTCTTTCTAACTTCCAACCAACATCTCAACTTTTCTTTCACTTGCTTGCTTCCAAATTCCCGGATAGGTAAAGGGAGGCAAATATGTATATGAGGGGTTAAGCATGGTCAAGAAGAAGAAGAGAAGAGAAGAGAATGAGTTGCCTTGGTCTTTCCAGAAAGAAAGTGAGAGAACTCATCATGTGGTGTCAACCTTCAAATTTAACATAATTTGGATAAAAACAAAGTATTAAACATGCAACAAATTCAAACAAAGCATTTAGCAACTTAAACATATCATAAAACCTTTCAAACATATAAAGATTTCAAAACCAGTCAGCAAACGAAATCATCACTGAGGTCATATCCAGATAAAAAGAACAAAAATCGTTTCGAAAACTGTTCCAGTTAAGCCACCTCGGTCGAGATGTTCTAGTCAACCGAGGTACTGTACCTCAATTGGTCAGAGTCACATCGGTCGAGGTCAATAAAAAAAATTTCAAACTAGTTTTTGACGTTTTTCTCAATCAAATAACCTGTATGCATGTAATCTCAGATAAGCACATAGAGCAAGATAAAACAATAAATATCCGAATCAAGTCATACAAGCATACGTAATGTCGAATAATACATCCAAATACCCCATACTTGGGACACATTGTCCCAATGGGTCATAATAATTCTAACGAAACAGAGTACTCACCAGACAATGTTGAGCTGCATAATAAATAAAGAAAAGAAATCCTGCAAGCTCTAATCCCAATCCGGTGGTGGTGGTGGTGGCACGTACGGGTACTGAGATGGGTCAAATGGGTAGCCCATGATATGCTGAAACTGAATTTCAGCCATCTTGTGCTGGTAATGCTGTCTCTCCTGCATCTCTCTAATGTCTAGGGATAAGGCGGCGTAGGAATCTATCACCTGGTCCGTCAAATCATCGATCCGGCAGTGAGCGACTGGATCCCTCTGTCTGCGTACCCTACGCCTGGCTGGACGTGCTGGTGCTGCAGCTGGATCCTCCCCTGTCTCGTCGTCGTCTAGATCGACGACCGGTACACTAGTCCCACCTGTATCTGTACCTGTGTCCATGGCAGCACCGCCATCCTCATCCTCATCCTCCTGCTCCTCAACCTCATCATCCTCATCATGTCCCTGAGCTACTGCATCTCTGGCATCCTCCATAAGCGGAATCCATGCGGTCTGCTAGTAATGCGGGTCATAAACAGAGAACTGAGCTAACCATCTAATACCTTGAGGTGCAGTCTGCTCCCAGGGCATTGCCACATACGGCGTAGTAAGTCCGCGAGGAACTAATATCCTCCTAGTGATCATCTCCTGTAGCCCGAGCGGCTTGGCAGCCGCCACCATAGTACAAGCACTCAAGTCCAAGTCCATGTAACTCGCAATGTGAGTCACTATACCTCCGCAACAGATATTTCCCTTCGCCTTTGCCTTTATCTTGTGTAGATCCTCCGCTAGCATAACTCCAAAATCCGGAACTCCTCCGGTCACCATGCAGTAAAGACTCAGAAGCTCACCCTGTCTAATCTTTTGAGGCGTCTCAATACGCGCCAGAAGAGTCTCGCTAAAAATCCGGTGAGCAAGTCTAAAAGCTAGGTGGAAGATAATCCGCTCCCTGGAATCTCCAGGTCTCCACTTGTTAGCATGCTCAACTACATGAGCTATCTGTCCCTAAAACTCTCGAGCTACAGCTCGAGAAGGAAAATCAGCAACTGTGGGGGCCGGGAAGCCGAAAATGTCCCTCCAGTGGTCCATAGGAACTAAATAGTTCCGGTTCATCAACCGGTACTTGATGGCGCGCTCTGTAGGCAAGTAAGTGACGGAGCTAACAAACTCCAAGGTCGGCTCGAGGTAGGCTGGAGCTCTAATCTCAGTAAACTGCTCCAGCCCCACCATAGAAATCATCCGCCTCAGATCCTCATCCACGTGGAGGCAGTCGAATGCAGAAATGTCCAGAAACCGTGGTGCAACCACTAGACGTGCCGCTATGCGGTCATAATCTACCTGGTGACGCTCATGGATCACCGGTATGGAGCGGCGTGAAGAAGAAGAAGGAGAAGGAGAGGATTTATCTCTCAGAACAAGCTGCCTGTCAGAAGTCATCTTTCTCTCTCACTGTTAGACCACCTCGGTTGCTCTGACAACTCTCAAGAACACCTCGGCCGAGACACAGGCCGACTAGACCGAGGTGAAGTGCTGCTCGATCGTAACTCTCAGAAATCCAGTTCTTTTCCCCCGATATCACTACCAATGGTTCCTATGGGGTACTTAATCCTTTTTCAGCACAATGCAGGAGCAACCAAAGCCCAATTTGATCAAAAACAGTGAAGAAGGGAGAGTTAGGGTTTTTTTTCCGAATTACCGTAGATTTGGTCGATTTGGAGCGTTTTTGTTGCAGATTGTTGCTTGCAAACCGATCCTCTACCCCTTTCCTTGCAGTTTGGAAGCGAGAATCGTCGAAAATAGGCGAAAATCAGAGAACGAGGTGATTTGGGGCGTTTCGGTCGAGAGGGTGAGAGAGGGAAGAGAGAAATCTCAGCCCCCTTTTATACCCTTTTCTGGAACTGTTGTCACCTCGGTCGAGATGGTCTCGACTGGACCGAGGTGGTACGGACCGAGGTGGATCTTCAGTAATCCTAGTCGCCTCGGTTGCTCAAAAATCATCTCGGTCGAGGTGCTGTGACAGCAACCGAGATGTGTCTCAGTCAAACTCCGTCCTCTCAAATTCTCGAACTTATGTCCTTCCAGTGTTGCTCCTGGGTTGTATTCCTTCCTTAGATGTCACCTGTTGTCTGTCTAGGACGCCAAAAACAAAGCGAAGCAAAGCAAAAGCAAACTATCTAAAGCTAGACTAGAAAAAGGGAAAAGAAAGCAATACCTTGGGTTGCCTCCCAAGAAGCGCTTGATTTAAGGTCGCTAGCTGGACCGTACGGCTTCCCTCAAACAAGGTATATTGGTGCAACTTCCTCAACCGGGATTTCCGGTTTGTATTTCTTAAGTCTATGACCATTGACCTTGAAGTTTCCACTTGTTTCTCCCCAAATATCAACTGCACCATAAGGGAAAATATGTTTCACAATATAAGGTCCGGTCCATCTAGATTTCAACTTACCTGGAAAGAGGCGGAGGCGGAAGTTGAAGAGTAGAACAAGGTCTCCTTCTTTGAGCTCCTTAGGAATGATACGCTTGTCATGCCATTTCTTCGTCCTTTCTTTATAGATCTTGGCATTCTCATAGGCGTTCAAACGCAGCTCCTCCAGCTCATTGATATCCAATAGCCGCTTCTTACCGGCTTCCTTGATGTCGAAGTTCAACCATTTGATTGCCCAATATGCCTTGTGTTCTAACTCAACGGGCAAATGACAAGACTTCCCATATACCAAATTATAAGGGGTGGTACCAATGGGAGTCTTGAATGTGGTCCTGTAAGCCCAAAGAGCGTCGTCCAACTTCATGGATCAATCCTTCCTCGTCCTAGAGACGGTCTTCTCCAAGATTGCTTTAATTTCTCTATTTGAGATCTCGACCTGTCCACTAGTTTGAGGGTGATAAGGGGTTACTACCTTGGGGGTCACCCCATACTTCGATAGAAGTGCCTTAAACTTCCGGTTGATGAAATGCGTTCCTCCATCGCTGATGATGATGCGTGGAGTCCCAAAACGTGGAAATATAGTCCTGTTAAAGAACTTCACAACCACCATGGCATCATTAGTGGGAGAGACAATGGATCCAACCCATCTAGAGACGTAGTCGACAGCTAGGAGAATGTAGAGGTTTCCTCCGGATGACGGGAAAGGTCCCATGAAATCTACTCCCCATACATCAAAGATCTCAACCTCTTGTATGTTATTGAGTGGCATCTCATTCCTCCTAGATAAATTCCCTGTTCTTTGGCATGCATCACAAGAGACAACAAATGATTGCACATCCTTAAATAATGTAGGCCAAAAGAAACCAGAATGTAATACCTTGGCGCACGTTTTGTGAGCGCTAGCATGCCCTCCACAAGGAAGCGAGTGACAATGCCGTATAACACTAGTAGCTTCATCTTCCGGAATGCATCTTCGAAGCATCCCATCTAGACCTCTCTTAAATAGTAGAGGTTCATCCTAATAGTAATGGCGTACGTCTTTGAAGAATTTCTTCCTTTGAGCGTACGTCAATCCGGGTAGTATTTCTTGGCAAACAAGATAATTAACAATGTCAGCATACCAAGGTCCTTTATTATCAGAAATTTGGTGGAGAGAGTGTTCCACCAACTGAGGATGTATGTCAGAAAAGGGAGTAAGAAGGTTGTTATTCTCAGTTGACATCATTTCGCTTTCGATCTCAGTCGAGGTACAGAGAGGGTGACCGAGATTTTCTTCAGTCAAGAACACCTCGCTTGGTCTAGAAAGTGCCTCGGTCGAGGTACATCAACTGGGACTGAAACTGGAGATCTTCTTCTCTTGGATTAGTCTTTCGGTTTTAGCTCCTGGATCTTCTTTCAGCGCTTTTAAGCTCCGTATATTTGCATCACAAGAAGCATCTATACCTTCCTCCATTAAGCTAAAACTAATAACTCTCTCAAGTGGATCATTAATAAGGATAGAGCTCACCAATTCTCTTGATTCTTCTTCATCATAGATGTTGAAGATATCATCTCCTAGCTGCTCTCCCTTCATTGCCGCAAGCAATGCAAACTCCGTTTCTTCTCCGCCAATGTTGAATTTTAACTTGGCGTTCTTACAATCCACATTGCAACCCGAATTTGCTAGAAATGGTCTCCCGAGAATGATAGGAACGGGATAATCTGGGGAATGTCAAGCTCAACAAAGTCTATAGGTAAATAGAAGTTACCTAACTTAACCGGAACGTCTTCCAAAATGCCCACGGGATGGATAATGGAGCGGTCCGCCATGTACAACCGTATCTTCACCGGCTTGGGCTCTCCAATTCCGATCCTCACACATAGCTCCAGCGAAATGATGCTCATGCTGGCTCCTAGATCACACAATGCTTCACAAGTGACATCCCCAACTTGAATGGGAATGCAAAATGAGCCGGGATCTCTCAATTTGGGTGGCATCTTCTCCTTCATGATTTGAATGAGCTCCGAGGATTTAGATGTCATCCTTACTTCACCAAAGTCTTCCAACTTCCTCTTCCTTGATAGAATTTATTTCAAGAACTTCTCATAGGCGGGCATCCCTAGAATAGCATCAAGGAAAGGGATATTAATATGTAGTTTATTCATCAAGTCAAGGAACTTACCAAAATGCTTGTCTAGATGTGCTCTGGCCCTTGACTGGGGGAATGTAAGTGGTGGTTTATATTCAGGAGGTGGAACATAAACTTCAGTTTTGTCCGACGCTCTCTGTGGCTCAACCTCGGTTGGCACCTTGGCCGAAGTGTTCTTCGACTGTACCTGGACAGAGGTGGTCTTCGTCTACTCTAGCATCGACCGAGGCACTGGATCTGCAGTCTTCAGTCCACTTCTCGTTGTTATTGCCATGATCTGTCCCTTGGGGTTGCTTTCCGTCCTTACTGGAAGCTTCCCTGGATCTCTTGGAGCTTCATTCGCTTTGTAAAAGAATTGTTGTTCTAAGGCTTTTTGTGCCTTCGAAAATGAAGTCATGGAGGTCTCCATAGAGTTGAGCTTGATCAAGATGGCCTCCAGCACCGCATCTTTCTTTTCCGGCTGGAATGAACTTGATCCAGGCTCCTGGCTCTTCAATGGAGTAGAAGGAGAAGAAGAAGAGAGGAAAGGATTAGATGAGTCATTCGAATTGGAGTTAGAGTAAGGGTTACCCGAATTTTGATTGTTTGCCCTCCAATTATTGCTGTTGGATCCTCTATTATTGTTGTAGTTGTTATTCCGGGAACCGTTGGTGTTGTTCCGGTACCCATTGTTGTTCCTCGAATTTTGATATCCTTCATCCTCTTTCTTGGTTTGAGCAACCAAAAGATCTTTCAATTGCTTCACATCATTCTTCAAAGAGGTGAGTTGATCATTGTTTTGTGCAGCTTCTTGAAAGTTGACTCTTTTAACTCCACCATCAGCTCCTTGGTGGGAGTATTTCTCCATGTGCAAAGCTTGCTTCTCTATGAACTCGCAAGCTTCGTCAATCGGCATGTCCATGAACGTGCCGGCGGATAGTAGTTGAAGGTTGAATTGGGTGTTTCTGTCCTGTCCTTTGAAGTATATCTAACTCTATCTTTGGAATCCCATGATGTGGGCAATCCAAAAGAATGTCTTTAAATCTCTCTTATGACTTGGACAAACTCTCTTTGTCTTTCATGATGAATGCATTGATTTTCCCTCTCATTTCAGCGGTCTTAGAGGGGGGAAAGAATTTAGTCAAGAACTCCGTAGTCATCTCCTCCCAAGTGTTGATTTTTCCTGGAGGGAGAGATTGATACCAAGTAAGCGCCCTATCTTTCAAAGAGAAGTAGAAAGGCCTTAGCTTGTAATTTTTGTTTTCCAGCCTTGAAGGTCTCAAGGTCTCCATCAAGATTTCATAGTTTTGTAGATGTTGATACGGAGACTCCCTCTTTAACCCTCCAAACTGGCATTGGCGAATCATGGAAAGAACTTGCGGTCGAAGCTCATAATCATGGTCCGCTGGATCACCTAGGTTGACTCCTGGACGCCTCAGTTGTTGGTTGGGGTCAATCCTCTGCCCTAGGTTCTGTGGAATACCTGCAAAAAGAGCATCTCGGACTGGCATCCGAGGTGGAAGTATCTCGGCCGGGGTAGCTGGAGCTGGGTCCTGCCTCGGTCGAGGAGCTGGAGCTGGTCGAGGTAGATATTGGTCCCGTAAAGTCGCCATATCTGCTTCGATTGCTTCCGTCCTTGCGCGAGTTTCCTCCTTTTTCAGTCGCAATTCTTCTTTGTTGAGGCGTAGTTGTTCCAATGCCTCCTTTAATTCGGCCTCAAGATCGCGATTCTCTTGATTGGCCATCATAGCTTCTTTCAAGCGTATTTTGTATGTCTTTTTTGGTTCGGGATCGTAAGGAACGATTTCCTTCCCAGCGCGGGTTCTTCGCATAAACCTGCAAGAAAGAACCTGCGAAAGTCACTCAAGTAGAGTGGTTAGTAATAACAGGGGCAAGTGCCCCGAAAGACTACCGCAACCGGCTCGGTCTAGACCAAGTCCCCGGCAACGGCGCCAAAAACGTGTTCGCTCCAAATGGTGTGTGCAAGCTTTAAATTTATAACCCAAGATATATGCTCAAAACAAGGATGCGAACCCGCAGTGTACGGGTCAATCGTAGTAAAAGCAAGAATTCTGGGGTGTCTATCTCAGGGACTTAGGTGAAACAAAACCAATATAGGTAGTCAATGCAACTAATAACCACAAAAGCGATTAAAGCAATCAAAGATGATAAAAAGTCAATTAAGGAGATATGCAATTCTAGGGATTAAAGCATCTAGTTGTGGTTCCAACTCAAGATCTCAAGATAAAGCGGACAAAGCTGAGATTTTGCAAAGGGAAGGTGTTACTAAAGTGGAATAGATCACCGGGTAAGTCTCACTACTCACTAATCCCAAACTGTAACTCCTATTACCGGGTAAGTCTCAAGGAATTAAGGAAAAGAATTATAACCTCAAACCAACACACCACCTAAGGGAATAGAATCAACCTTTACCGGGTAAGTCTCAGGCTAACTCACAAAGATGGAATGAAAGCAAACTCAAACCCCAATAAAGGATAAACCTTTATTACCTATACTTATGATCTTAGGTAAACAAACAAAGGAATTACCGGGTAAGTCTCATCCTAAGCTTGCATTGACCCAAGAAAGGTGTAATAAGAATAGGATTTGGCAAACTCTAACACTTAACTCTCAGTTACGGATCAGAAAAGGTCACCTCGGTCAGACGAATTCCACCCCGGCCGAGATGTTCATCGACTGAACGAGATGTTCTAGGGTTAAGGATAAAGACTCGAGCTTTCAGGGTCCTACTGGGATTTAAGATTATTCTATCATTGTTTTTCCCACAACCTTCAGCCAATCACCCTAGAATCACACAAAGAAATTAGCCACTCATCATCATGAAAGCAATAATCAAATATAAGGAAAGAAAGTGAATAACTGAACACAAAAACCTTAAGAACAAGGCTTCAATAACTGAATCAATTATCAAACAAACAAGCGTTCCTTGGATCACAATCCAACAAGACAATCAACAAGAAGGGAATCTAAGGAAACCTTACAAAATCCTTCACAAAAGCTATAAAAGCTATCAACTTCCTTCCTTCAATCTTCCTTCCTTCAACCACTATAATGACAGCGGAATTTCCGGTGATGCGCCGGTTCTAGCGGGTCTCCTGAATTGTGGAAAATTCAGCCCTTTATATAGGAAAACTACCCTCCTAAGATAAAATATCTTGAAAAGATATTATCCTAATAAAATATATCTATCTCCCATAAATAAATCCCTAAAATATATGATCTTCCTTCCAGAAATCCAGCCTAAAAATATAAGATCTCTCCTTCCAAAAATAAAAGATCTCAGCCAAGAATAAAATATATCTCGCCGCGTCCAAGGTGTTCGCCTCGGTCGGGACGCTCCTCTGGATCACCTCGGTCGAGATGGTACTGTAGCTGACCGAGGTGGCTCTAAACTGAATGTGAAATCTCTTAAATCTAGTCCAAAGTGAATCTTTAATCCATTTCCATGCTTCCTGGATTCTTCCTTAATCTCCTGAATGTAGCTCCTATGACTCCATAGATCTTTTAGCTCCATTTTGATGCAAAACGTGCCATTTTACCTACGATTACAACGAAACTTGGTGTAGACCTCGATTCCCGCAAAGGTAGATGAAACGACAATATAATCACATAATATACATCCAAACATGCATATTATTGAGGATAAAACGTCTAAACAAGTCCCAAAATATAGACTATAATTCATGCTATCATGACACGCGAATGCAAATTGCTGGACTCCAACAAGGCAATGATTTACCAGTGGCCTACTTGGCCAAACTCGATATGTTTATACTTCTAACATACATGTGAAAGATGTGTCCACTCCGAACGATTCAGGTTCTTCCAGATGAGGACAATAAAGGGCCCAACCTACATATCAAACGACTTTTGAGAGGGCACAAAACCGTGTCCATGTTCACCCGGCACAACCCCCCCCCCCCGGTCGCGCCATCCAATGCTCTCAAGTCATAGCGCAACCTTGTGAACCCGTGTGATACAAGTGTAGTGGGTTTGGTTACGTTCAACGTGATTGCCCAAACACAAAGCGGATTTTATTTTCTAACCCATTATATGTGGAGAGCGGAGAATACAACGACGACGATATCATCATTGAGGATGAAGGAGATGTTGACCCCGATTATGGCATGGAACCATATGAAGATCAACTAGATTGCGCGCCGAAACCTCCAAATAAGTTTTCCTTTGTATCAAGACGTATTTCAACTATCAATGAGTTTGTGTCTATTGATCAATGCGAGAACCTTTTCCATTCTCGATGCTTGGTCAATGACACAACCTTGTCATTGATAATTGACGGGGGTTCATGTTGTAATATTATTAATGATATAGTTGTAAAACACTTTAACTTACTGTAAACCCTTCACCCAAAACCTTACGGACTCTAATGAATCTCCAAAAACACGCGTGACACCGTCACACGTCAAGCTTGAGTGTCATTTTCCATAGGTGCCTATGTTGATAAAATCCTTTGTGATGTTATCAACATGATTTCCACGCATGTATTGTTAGGACGACCATGATAATTCGATCGTCAAACATTTCACGATGGTTATCTTATCAGATACATGTTCCAATATCACGTGTAACGAGTTCCGTTTTTTCCTATGACCCACATTAGAATTGTAGACTATGCGGAAAGAAAAAGGCAATAATCTATTAATGCGACCAAGAAAGCTTTGGCGTCGTCGGATCCTCCTCGGAGTTCCCCGGGCGTCATCAACGCTAGTAGATCCGGCAACCGCAATACCGACCATCGTCCCAAGGATATCACAACGAGGTCTAGTCAAGGATCCTTTTTTCATACGACCACATCCTTGACACCTCCAATGCCAATGATCATTCAAGGGCATTGTAAGCCGTGGATTCTCTTAGCACTTCAAGACAGTTTGACACCGATCATGAAGGTCAAGTTTCCTTGTTTTTTTCTCGTCCCATATTGTTTATCAACTTCTCATGACTTAAATAATGTGCCACACGAGTTATCTTTGTTGTTTTGTGAATTTCAGGTTGTTAGGTGTTGTGACTTACTGTTTGCCAACCATTTAAGGCTTTAATTAAGCACCATATCAATTTGGTTCCCGATACATCTGTACACAACATGACAACGTTCAGATCCACTCCGGAGGAGATGAAAAAGCTCAATTGCAACATACAAGAGCTTCTAGACCAAGGATATTGATCCGAGCCGTATCTCCCTTATCCGGTGCAAATCATTTTGGTGCCTAAGAAGGACACATCTTGGAAAATGTGTATGGTTCATTGTACTCAAGGATATTGATCGACATTCGTGACTATGACTGTTTCTGGAGGCATCCACTTTGTTATACGACACTTTGCGGTTCCAAATTTGCATAACTGTCGATCATCCAATGTTTCTCCGGAACTACTCTCATATAGATTCTTCATTTGATCTTGTTGAGTTGACTCGGGTTTCTCTTCTTGCCATTTTTGTGGGTATTGTCTTGTAGTCTTCACTCTTCCGTCTCGATGTTCCTCAGCGAGTTCAAAGGAGTTGACCGGATGTTCTCCTAACCTAATGCTCATAAGCTAAGCATACTTATCCTCGTGTTGACACATTCAAAATCTACCTAGATGGGTCAACATAGTGAGGATCTCATTCTGTTATCTCCGTAAAAGGCATAATATAACTATAAATGTTACTAACCTTCGGCATATGCTTATCTTTATTACATATCTTTATAATCAAGCTAATAAGTCAACATAACATTTCAAAAAGTACTAAGCTGCCGAGATCCACAAAGGTAGTGGTGGTCATCCGCACTTTCTATCCCATCCCGACTTATGCATGTATTTTGAAAACCAAAAGTTTCTATGACAAGTTCAAACCCTTTTGGGTTCTATTTATTTACTTATTCGTTCCTTTAGAAGATTTCAAGTGTCATTGTTGTCAACCTAGACCTCTGATACCATGTTGTAACACCCCAATTTTTCAGAACTCGGGGAGCTACTGGTTAGGACCTCACAATGGATCCCGACCATAGTTTGACAACAACTTAACTAGATCTTACAACAAGGCACATATAAGGAAAAACCAAAATCATAAAATAAGGTTTTGTATTGTCATGAATGTGACCAAAGACCAACAACCGACAACAATAATCTTAGAACTAAGTTTCTCAGAATATCATAACAAAAAGACCAACATAATAAAAAGACTTCAACCCGTCCTATGAAGTACGGAAACCAAACTGACCACTACTTTCCGGATCACTCTGTATCAACTCTAATCTTTAGCACGTCTAAACAACAATAAGACAACAATTAGATAACTATCCAAATACAAGTAGGATAATAATAGCACAAACACAACCAAGACAAAATAAAACAATCATCATGCTAGCACACAAACCGGTTATTATCTGATAACTTAGATGATTCACTTTATTCCGTTTTTAAAGGTGTGGAACGAGAAATCTAACATTTCTCGCCTCCGTTCCTTATCCAACTGGTGATGGTTTGGTACACTTCCGCCGGTAGCGTCCCCGCAAAACAAGTATGGACTAGTCCCTAAAGATCCTCCCAGTCGCCCTCGGGCTTACTGGGCAGAATGCTGTAACACCCCGAATCCGCGGGACCCGGGATGCTACGGGGTTGGGACCTCACAATGGGTCCCGACCCTTAGCCTGACAACAATTTCACCGGATCTTGCAACAAGGCACAAATAAAGGCTAAAATGAAATACATTTTTATGCAATGCAATGAAACCCGAAACCGAACAACAAAAAGACTTCAGCCGAGATACAAAACAAAGACTAAACGCCATACACGTGGCATACAAAACACAATAACCGAAGAGCAAAACACAACCCGACTCTAACCAAAACCCCTCCTAAAATGTACGGAACCCCGGCTGCCCACTCTTCCGGATCTCTCGACCGCATTCCTAACCTGCAAGGCAATCTACAACAATCGGTATAAAACCGTAAGCTCACATTCGAAGCATTAGAACTAAAGGGAAAGGCACAAACACAATTAATTCAACATAGTCACACAACATACTCAAAGCACACAAATCCGGTTTATTATCTTTATTTATTAAGTCATATCCCGTTCTAGTTCAACTTCTTTTGTGACACGAGAATCCTCCGAAACTCGCCTCGGTCCCTTCTTCCGGCAATGGAACGGTCGGATGCCTCCGACCGTCTAACCAGCACGGGCCAGTCGCCGAGATCCCCCTAGCTCTCACGGGGAGCCAGGCAGTGATGTCACCGCCCGTTATCATACACTTGGGCCAAATAATATAAAGGTCGGTAATCCTATTTCCGGTTTAGTTGTTATAAACAGTAAAATAATAAACACACACCACCCAACACACAATAATGCTAATACAAAGAATAAGAGCTAAGTAAGTCCGGAGACTTACCTGTCACAAAGCTAAACCCGATAACCAACGCTCTCAACTTCCCGTAGGAAGGCACTCAACACCTGGTCAAAACAAGGCATACAATCAACATCTCTCTCACATGCTAGAATTCCTTAAACTTCTAATACCAATGATCTCGCAAGATCATAAACTATAACAACATACTAGGATAAGCCAAACCTAAACTCCAAAATCTCACAAGATCATACAACCCCACCTCGAGCCTCATAACGCTCACAAGATCAATCATATAACTTAAAGCATTATAACAACCTCACAAGACAACCAACACCTCAAGCTTAGAATCAACATCAATACATCAACAATATCAAATCCTCGAAACTCACCTAAGGTTCAAAGCCACTACTTGGCATTAACTCTAAGTTGTGCTAGATCCATCCTAGCATGATACTAAAACTTAACATAACTAGATCGAGGGGAAGGAAGTACTCACACGACGTCAAAAGACGGATGACGAACTTAGACTGGTTAGGCCTTTATCGGGGCGCTTCTGGACCTAGAACCAAAGCTACACAAATTTAGCTAATACGCTAAATTTGATCGTAATATATAAGATATATTATTCTAAGGTAAACTCATTTTCAAAAGCAAACGCTAGAAAAACGCAATTTAACCCTTGAGTCATAATCTCGAAATTAATCCAACGAGGGTATAAAATATAAGGAAAGTCCCGTTTTTAAAACAAGGATACAACTCGCAAAAACGTTTTCCGGGACAAATAATAGCATTCCAAAAATATGGGTCATAATACGTAATTAAATATTGGGCCAAGTTCCATAAATAAACCAACAAGGACACAATACGTAATATACAAAAATATAAGATCAAACTCGTATATAAAATCCAAGGTTAAAACTCACAAAAACATTTTTTTTGGAAACTCATTACGTTCCATAAACTTTGGGATATATTCTGAAAATAAAATCTGGGTCAAATCTGTAATTAATTCAAATTAGTAGGGCACAATCTACAAATTTCAGAAGAGTTGGTTAAATCTGCAATAAACAGAAATATGGGTTCATTTCGTAATTATACCAAAACTCAGGGGGCCGAATTGAATTTAAGAAAAGGGGTCTCTTTTAACCCGTTGAACAGCGGTCACGCTGGGGAGAGAACGCAGGGCCGGCGGCGCAGAGCAAGCGGCGTAGGGCTTCTTGGATCCGGCAGCGAGGCGAGGTGGCTAGGGCTCCGGCCGGGAGGAAGGCGGCTCCTTGGCGGCGTTGTCTCTCCTTCACGGCAGTGAGAATAGACAAGAAAGGGAGAGAAGAAGGCGGCCGGAGATCTGCTTCCTGGCGGCCCCGGTGTCGACTGATGCAGCAAGGTCGAGACGGAGCAGTTGCTTTCCGGCTTCGACGAGGCGGCTCCCTCCAAAGACGAAGTGCAAAGGTACTCCGGTGGTGCAGCGAGGATGGTTCGAGAAGGTTGTCTTCTTGCCTCCAACCAACAAAGGACAGGGAGATCGAAGGCTATACCCTCCTCCGGCGTGTTGCTGCTGTCGCGGACTCTGATTCCTGGTCGTTGCAAAGAAGAACCAGAGGGAGGATGGCTTCTCTGGTGGCGGCAGAGTTGCTTCACCTGCTTGAGGGAGAGCCGAACAAGAGTGGCTCCTGGTGTTTGACGATGGGAGTGGGCCGGCGCTGAACGTGGAGTGAGAGACAAGAGAGCTGAGAGCTGGTGACCTGAGGAAAGGTGAAGGTGAGGTTGGGTATGCTTGCTGCTACGATTGTTTGAGTGAAGGAAGGGAATGGTCGGGATAGGGTGCAGATGGCAGCACAGGTGGGCGGCAATTCATCATAGAAGGTCGGGACAGATCTTTGAGTAAGACAAGGCAGGGAAAGAAATAAATAAAAAGAAATAGAAAGAAAAAAAAGTAATAATAATAATAATAACATAGAATAAACTCGATCGAAACGAACCGAACGGGACTTTCGAATCGGAAAAACTTTTCCGGACTTTCTCACAAAATAAAATACTGAATGTATAAACAAAAATATATACTCGTAAAAATATAGTTTACGATATATAAATTGCTCTCATAAAATATTCTTGATAATAATATAATGGTATAAATACGGATAATATATATATATATATATATATATATATATATATATATATATATATATATATATATATATATATATATATATATCAAACCTCGTAAAATTCAGATTACGGCGTAAAAATACTCGGAAAATATATTGAGCCCAATAAAATATTAACAAAAAATACGAAAAAAATAAATATCGAAAACGCACCCAATAAACGGTTGTTACATTAGATCCCCCTAAAAACAAGTTTCGTCCCGAAACTTGCTATACGTCGAATTTCTCGGTCCCTAAGGTTGAGGTATGAACTCTTTAAAGTAAGAAACCTTCTAACATAAACACACCATCTACTCTAACTACCACCGCAAGATATATCAAGTCATATAGCATATTCCCGCACAAGGTACAATTACAAATAACATCACACAAGCACATAACTCAACTAAGGGAAGAACTAGATCTAACCAGTTGATTCTATCGATGCTACTAGCTCAATGTAAACTCCACCAAAGATACTATCATCCGTCCTCCATTTAGCCCCTTCGGTTCCTCGTCTGCAACTAGATTCTCATGACTAACAATATGTCTCAAGTCATGTATGTACTTTCTCGATGAATACACATGAAAAACTAGGTGAACACCCTCTACTCTTGGTGGTAACGCCCACTTGTAAGTCACTTCTCCAACTCGCGCTAAGATCTTAAAAAGGTAGATATATCGGAACTCAACTTCCTTCTCGGGTCTTTCTCAATGCAGCATTTCCATTATTTTCCTTTCGATTTCTCTAACAAAGAAGATCGAACTTCCAATTTACACTGTTGGCTTTGGTTCTTGTCAAACCAAACTTTGATGTTATGTTTCCTCAATTCTTGTTGCAATTTCAAGTAACGAAGGAAGCACTTGACTCCACACTACTTATATTAACCAGACACGTATGCTATTACTTTTACATCGCTCCGCAATACTAGATCAAGACCTTTTCTTGAAGAATCACTTGTACACTTCAAACTCATAATACCTCAAGGTAAATCAAAACGATTGCACCAATGAATCCCCTCTTAACTCTCGGCAAATCTTTTGCCAATTCTTCATCCCATTTAGTACTTCATTGTCATTCGGAGTAGGTTACCATAATTGGTGTTATACAACTTCTCTCTTCGCAGATCTGGTAAAGCTCAACACATCCAAGAAAACTTGTAACCTCTTTCACATCTTTCGGGCTTGCCATCCCGCGACAACATGTTGTACATCTTCTCTCTTTTTCAAGAGTAGACTCAAAATATCTTATCCGGGGCTTCGGTAAGCCCATAGGAATAACTACAACTCATAGTGACCCTGGTTGGTCCGGAATGCCGTACTTGCAATATCCCAGTCTCAAATTCTCAAACGGTGACAATCAAATCTTAACTTAATCTTAGAAGAGACTCTCAGCCCTTGCAACTAATCGAGTAGATCATCTATTCGTTGTAAGGGATACTTGTCCTTCATTGTCATCTTGCTCAACTTATAGTAATCGATGTACAACGAAGATAACCGTCTCTCTTTTTGGCAAACTGGTGTCCTCCATAATAACTTTAAATCAAGAATTCAAGATATATCCCAACATGAACTTCAAATCAAGAGTTTAAGATATACTTACAATATGAACTTCAAATCCAGTTAAATGGTGAAATCCACCTTCCGATGCATTGGAAATTGTTCTATCTAGGGTTCCATCTTTTCTCTGCCCGTCACATATCGTAATAACCGACATAATCTTGTCTTATCACTTTACAAGTGGTCATGATACAATCGATCTACCTCGATCTATTGAGGTGACGTCTTTAAGTCTCGTGTATTGTTCCATCTTCAGCTTATGACCGTGGTTGTTCTCTTTCAAGGGTCCTTCTTTTCTCGAATCCGTATTGTTCCATCCTTTTTCACCTTGAAGGTATGGTCGTAATAACCTTTGAAGAACTGATACTTATGTGTTGTCATAAGCGTCCAAATTGTAGGGCATAATCCCGTCTAATAACAAATCAATTTTATCTTATTCGCTCTCCCGGACATCCCAACATATTGAAGGAGCTATTCGTCTTCTACATAAGCTTTCACCATAGACATCCTTTCTTCAAGTAGGCGTAGAAATTTATACTTTATTTTCTTATGTAATTGTCAAATGATTGCAGAGGCTCTAACCCTGATCTTTCATGTACTTTTTGTACGTCACATATCGACATCAACTTCAAAACTTCAATGTTCTCCTACTCTTGTTGGCCACCTTATGTATCTCTTGGTATCCATGAACAACTTCACAACCGTACTAGCATGCCTTTAGGCAAAAATTTCCCAACCACAACCACTGAAAGATCCACTCATTATTCCTCCAAGCACTAACATCATAACTCTAAGCTTGCAGTGTGGCCCTAATCTAGGTCCTCTCTTTCACGTCATAGCCATCATGTCTCTTCCGTGTGAGTCTAGAAACTTGACTTATCTCTTACCTGCGGTAACATATCATCCATTTCATACCCTGCATCCTCTATATACTCCCGTTTACGTACCACCTCCATGAAACCTTATCTTCTTCTTGATTCAATACTTCCCCTTTTCCGTGGTCAACTTTAAAAACCTCTAATCTGTGTTGTTCTCCCACACACAAATTCCATGACCTACAAAGGTAGCATAAGGTCATCCAAATACCTTTCTAAGAGGTCCATTAGAGTTGCTTGAATTTATTCAACAATATTTGATTTAAGACAAATGCCCTTCCGTTTACGTCCTTCCTTACCGTAGACATTGATCCACCGCGAATACTTTACGCTCTTGTTGTCGATCCTCTAAATGCCCATAATCTCGTTCACTCATCCCCTCTACACTCATCAATAGACAACTCGCACCTGTGCGTTCTTAGTAGTCACCGCTTAACTTGTATTTGACCTTCTCCGAAGTCAACAACTTATTATTCTATTGCACTTCTCATGTTACCATTCTCATGAAGGCTACCCTCCTCGGGTAGTCTACCTTGAACTCCGTTAGTCCCCTCTTCATTCTGCGCTTCCTTTCCTTATAAGGTAACCATATCTTCTTGGCCTTATTGTTTCATATAACTCCCTTCCATATGCTTAACCATTATTCCATGGTGTCCTTCAAGTACACCTTCACCAAAATTCCAGCCTCATATATAGTCCGTTCGTGTTTCTCTTGATTGGTATCTTAAGTCTCTCGATTAAAGCTCTTCGTTTCGTCTTTCATCTTCTTGGGGTCATCATTTATACACAATTCCTCCTTCTTGGCGTTTCATAGTCTTATCATCATAATGGAAATCGGTCAACTCCACGTGAATCCCCACCATGCCCTTCTCATCATAACTCTAGTAATGTTGGAACTTTACTTTTTTGGTACCTCGTAAGCTTAACCTACGGTATCTTAAATCTTTAGCAAATGGTTCGATCATTGTTCTCGTCTTGACTCAAATGCTTAGGAGCGTCTAAAGAAAACTTCACATCTTAATGGAATGTAACCTTTAACCTTGTGAGAATGTATCTCTCTCCTCGATTCGCATCTTTAGTTTTCCACGCGTCTTCTTGAAGAACTTATGTTTGTTATCCCTATTGGTCTCGTTGTCTTTCTAATCGTGACTTCTTTGTAACCACTTCCACACCTTTGTGTTACTCTTTTTCTTGTATGTTCCTCATCTCTATTTCTCTTAAGTTGTCACGAGTTTTCTTTTACTTGGTTGTCATTTGTTTACGTCATCTCTAATCCTCCTCTGCGACATCCTCTTATAAGAGTACAAGAACTCCAAGGTGTTCGTCCGAACGTAGCTCTCAACTCGATACTTGAGTATATTCGTCCTCGTATATACACTATCCTATGCTAAACAACGTCGTCCAAGGGCGATGATATCATACAATTATCTTTTCTATTAGGTCCCATAATTCCATACGCTACTACTATATATAATAAGAATACGTATAGATAACTATATAAGTCCTAAGTCCATATCACTACTAATATTACACATCCAACATTTCATCCACAATATAAGGTCCCATAACATATAACCGTCCACATATATAACTATACACATATATCCACTTCATCATGCAACTTACAATCACAAAGATACACATCAATTCCATCAAGCATAACTACAAACCTCATATCCATATATATATATATATATATATATATATATATATATATATATATATATATATATATATACACATATCAAATCCAATAAACTAAGCTGCCGAGATCCGCGGAAGGAGTGGTGGTCCGTACATTCTATCCCGACTCATGCATGTGATTTTGGAAAACAAAAACTCAGAACCCGCGGGGTTCTGTTTATTCCTTATTCGGCCTTTAGAAGATTGCGAGTGCCATTGTTGTCAACCTAGGGCTCTGATACCACTTTTGTAACACCCCGAATCCGCGGGACTCGGGATGCTACGGGGTTGGGACCTCACAATGGGTCCCGACCCTTAGCCTGACAACAATTTCACCGGATCTTGCAACAAGGCACAAATAAAGGCTAAAATGAAATACATTTTTATGCAATGCAATGAAACCCGAAACCGAACAACAAAAAGACTTCAGCCGAGATACAAAACAAAGACTAAACGCCATACACGTGGCATACAAAACACAATAACCGAAGAGCAAAACACAACCCGACTTTAACCAAAACCCCTCCTAAAATGTACGGAACCCCGGCTGCCCACTCTTCCGGATCTCTCGACCGCATTCCTAACCTGCAAGGCAATCTACAACAATCGGTATAAAACCGTAAGCTCACATTCGAAGCATTAGAACTAAAGGGAAAGGCACAAACACAATTAATTCAACATAGTCACACAACATACTCAAAGCACACAAATCCGGTTTATTATCTTTATTTATTAAGTCATATCCCGTTCTAGTTCAACTTCTTTTGTGACACGAGAATCCTCCGAAACTCGCCTCGGTCCCTTCTTCCGGCAATGGAACGGTCGGATGCCTCCGACCGTCTAACCAGCACGGGCCAGTCGCCGAGATCCCCCTAGCTCTCACGGGGAGCCAGGCAGTGATGTCACCGCCCGTTATCATACACTTGGGCCAAATAATATAAAGGTCGGTAATCCTATTTCCGGTTTAGTTGTTATAAACAGTAAAATAATAAACACACACCACCCAACACACAATAATGCTAATACAAAGAATACGAGCTAAGTAAGTCCGGAGACTTACCTGTCACAAAGCTAAACCCGATAACCAACGCTCTCAACTTCCCGTAGGAAGGCACTCAACACCTGGTCAAAACAAGGCATACAATCAACATCTCTCTCACATGCTAGAATTCCTTAAACTTCTAATACCAATGATCTCGCAAGATCATAAACTATAACAACATACTAGGATAAGCCAAACCTAAACTCCAAAATCTCACAAGATCATACAACCCCACCTCGAGCCTCATAACGCTCACAAGATCAATCATATAACTTAAAGCATTATAACAACCTCACAAGACAACCAACACCTCAAGCTTAGAATCAACATCAATACATCAACAATATCAAATCCTCGAAACTCACCTAAGGTTCAAAGCCACTACTTGGCATTAACTCTAAGTTGTGCTAGATCCATCCTAGCATGATACTAAAACTTAACATAACTAGATCGAGGGGAAGGAAGTACTCACACGACGTCAAAAGACGGATGACGAACTTAGACTGGTTAGGCCTTTATCGGGGCGCTTCTGGACCTAGAACCAAAGCTACACAAATTTAGCTAATACGCTAAATTTGATCGTAATATATAAGATATATTATTCTAAGGTAAACTCATTTTCAAAAGCAAACGCTAGAAAAACGCAATTTAACCCTTGAGTCATAATCTCGAAATTAATCCAACGAGGGTATAAAATATAAGGAAAGTCCCGTTTTTAAAACAAGGATACAACTCGCAAAAACGTTTTCCGGGACAAATAATAGCATTCCAAAAATATGGGTCATAATACGTAATTAAATATTGGGCCAAGTTCCATAAATAAACCAACAAGGACACAATACGTAATATACAAAAATATAAGATCAAACTCGTATATAAAATCCAAGGTTAAAACTCACAAAAACATTTTTTTTGGAAACTCATTACGTTCCATAAACTTTGGGATATATTCTGAAAATAAAATCTGGGTCAAATCTGTAATTAATTCAAATTAGTAGGGCACAATCTACAAATTTCA
>BSUD01000007.1:107882522-107895871 GCA_033239045.1 Fagopyrum esculentum | reverse complement strand
ATATATATATATATATATATATATATATATATATATATATATATATATATATATATATATATATATATATATATCAAACCTCGTAAAATTCAGATTACGGCGTAAAAATACTCGGAAAATATATTGAGCCCAATAAAATATTAACAAAAAATACGAAAAAAATAAATATCGAAAACGCACCCAATAAACGGTTGTTACATTAGATCCCCCTAAAAACAAGTTTCGTCCCGAAACTTGCTATACGTCGAATTTCTCGGTCCCTAAGGTTGAGGTATGAACTCTTTAAAGTAAGAAACCTTCTAACATAAACACACCATCTACTCTAACTACCACCGCAAGATATATCAAGTCATATAGCATATTCCCGCACAAGGTACAATTACAAATAACATCACACAAGCACATAACTCAACTAAGGGAAGAACTAGATCTAACCAGTTGATTCTATCGATGCTACTAGCTCAATGTAAACTCCACCAAAGATACTATCATCCGTCCTCCATTTAGCCCCTTCGGTTCCTCGTCTGCAACTAGATTCTCATGACTAACAATATGTCTCAAGTCATGTATGTACTTTCTCGATGAATACACATGAAAAACTAGGTGAACACCCTCTACTCTTGGTGGTAACGCCCACTTGTAAGTCACTTCTCCAACTCGCGCTAAGATCTTAAAAAGGTAGATATATCGGAACTCAACTTCCTTCTCGGGTCTTTCTCAATGCAGCATTTCCATTATTTTCCTTTCGATTTCTCTAACAAAGAAGATCGAACTTCCAATTTACACTGTTGGCTTTGGTTCTTGTCAAACCAAACTTTGATGTTATGTTTCCTCAATTCTTGTTGCAATTTCAAGTAACGAAGGAAGCACTTGACTCCACACTACTTATATTAACCAGACACGTATGCTATTACTTTTACATCGCTCCGCAATACTAGATCAAGACCTTTTCTTGAAGAATCACTTGTACACTTCAAACTCATAATACCTCAAGGTAAATCAAAACGATTGCACCAATGAATCCCCTCTTAACTCTCGGCAAATCTTTTGCCAATTCTTCATCCCATTTAGTACTTCATTGTCATTCGGAGTAGGTTACCATAATTGGTGTTATACAACTTCTCTCTTCGCAGATCTGGTAAAGCTCAACACATCCAAGAAAACTTGTAACCTCTTTCACATCTTTCGGGCTTGCCATCCCGCGACAACATGTTGTACATCTTCTCTCTTTTTCAAGAGTAGACTCAAAATATCTTATCCGGGGCTTCGGTAAGCCCATAGGAATAACTACAACTCATAGTGACCCTGGTTGGTCCGGAATGCCGTACTTGCAATATCCCAGTCTCAAATTCTCAAACGGTGACAATCAAATCTTAACTTAATCTTAGAAGAGACTCTCAGCCCTTGCAACTAATCGAGTAGATCATCTATTCGTTGTAAGGGATACTTGTCCTTCATTGTCATCTTGCTCAACTTATAGTAATCGATGTACAACGAAGATAACCGTCTCTCTTTTTGGCAAACTGGTGTCCTCCATAATAACTTTAAATCAAGAATTCAAGATATATCCCAACATGAACTTCAAATCAAGAGTTTAAGATATACTTACAATATGAACTTCAAATCCAGTTAAATGGTGAAATCCACCTTCCGATGCATTGGAAATTGTTCTATCTAGGGTTCCATCTTTTCTCTGCCCGTCACATATCGTAATAACCGACATAATCTTGTCTTATCACTTTACAAGTGGTCATGATACAATCGATCTACCTCGATCTATTGAGGTGACGTCTTTAAGTCTCGTGTATTGTTCCATCTTCAGCTTATGACCGTGGTTGTTCTCTTTCAAGGGTCCTTCTTTTCTCGAATCCGTATTGTTCCATCCTTTTTCACCTTGAAGGTATGGTCGTAATAACCTTTGAAGAACTGATACTTATGTGTTGTCATAAGCGTCCAAATTGTAGGGCATAATCCCGTCTAATAACAAATCAATTTTATCTTATTCGCTCTCCCGGACATCCCAACATATTGAAGGAGCTATTCGTCTTCTACATAAGCTTTCACCATAGACATCCTTTCTTCAAGTAGGCGTAGAAATTTATACTTTATTTTCTTATGTAATTGTCAAATGATTGCAGAGGCTCTAACCCTGATCTTTCATGTACTTTTTGTACGTCACATATCGACATCAACTTCAAAACTTCAATGTTCTCCTACTCTTGTTGGCCACCTTATGTATCTCTTGGTATCCATGAACAACTTCACAACCGTACTAGCATGCCTTTAGGCAAAAATTTCCCAACCACAACCACTGAAAGATCCACTCATTATTCCTCCAAGCACTAACATCATAACTCTAAGCTTGCAGTGTGGCCCTAATCTAGGTCCTCTCTTTCACGTCATAGCCATCATGTCTCTTCCGTGTGAGTCTAGAAACTTGACTTATCTCTTACCTGCGGTAACATATCATCCATTTCATACCCTGCATCCTCTATATACTCCCGTTTACGTACCACCTCCATGAAACCTTATCTTCTTCTTGATTCAATACTTCCCCTTTTCCGTGGTCAACTTTAAAAACCTCTAATCTGTGTTGTTCTCCCACACACAAATTCCATGACCTACAAAGGTAGCATAAGGTCATCCAAATACCTTTCTAAGAGGTCCATTAGAGTTGCTTGAATTTATTCAACAATATTTGATTTAAGACAAATGCCCTTCCGTTTACGTCCTTCCTTACCGTAGACATTGATCCACCGCGAATACTTTACGCTCTTGTTGTCGATCCTCTAAATGCCCATAATCTCGTTCACTCATCCCCTCTACACTCATCAATAGACAACTCGCACCTGTGCGTTCTTAGTAGTCACCGCTTAACTTGTATTTGACCTTCTCCGAAGTCAACAACTTATTATTCTATTGCACTTCTCATGTTACCATTCTCATGAAGGCTACCCTCCTCGGGTAGTCTACCTTGAACTCCGTTAGTCCCCTCTTCATTCTGCGCTTCCTTTCCTTATAAGGTAACCATATCTTCTTGGCCTTATTGTTTCATATAACTCCCTTCCATATGCTTAACCATTATTCCATGGTGTCCTTCAAGTACACCTTCACCAAAATTCCAGCCTCATATATAGTCCGTTCGTGTTTCTCTTGATTGGTATCTTAAGTCTCTCGATTAAAGCTCTTCGTTTCGTCTTTCATCTTCTTGGGGTCATCATTTATACACAATTCCTCCTTCTTGGCGTTTCATAGTCTTATCATCATAATGGAAATCGGTCAACTCCACGTGAATCCCCACCATGCCCTTCTCATCATAACTCTAGTAATGTTGGAACTTTACTTTTTTGGTACCTCGTAAGCTTAACCTACGGTATCTTAAATCTTTAGCAAATGGTTCGATCATTGTTCTCGTCTTGACTCAAATGCTTAGGAGCGTCTAAAGAAAACTTCACATCTTAATGGAATGTAACCTTTAACCTTGTGAGAATGTATCTCTCTCCTCGATTCGCATCTTTAGTTTTCCACGCGTCTTCTTGAAGAACTTATGTTTGTTATCCCTATTGGTCTCGTTGTCTTTCTAATCGTGACTTCTTTGTAACCACTTCCACACCTTTGTGTTACTCTTTTTCTTGTATGTTCCTCATCTCTATTTCTCTTAAGTTGTCACGAGTTTTCTTTTACTTGGTTGTCATTTGTTTACGTCATCTCTAATCCTCCTCTGCGACATCCTCTTATAAGAGTACAAGAACTCCAAGGTGTTCGTCCGAACGTAGCTCTCAACTCGATACTTGAGTATATTCGTCCTCGTATATACACTATCCTATGCTAAACAACGTCGTCCAAGGGCGATGATATCATACAATTATCTTTTCTATTAGGTCCCATAATTCCATACGCTACTACTATATATAATAAGAATACGTATAGATAACTATATAAGTCCTAAGTCCATATCACTACTAATATTACACATCCAACATTTCATCCACAATATAAGGTCCCATAACATATAACCGTCCACATATATAACTATACACATATATCCACTTCATCATGCAACTTACAATCACAAAGATACACATCAATTCCATCAAGCATAACTACAAACCTCATATCCATATATATATATATATATATATATATATATATATATATATATATATATATATATATATACACATATCAAATCCAATAAACTAAGCTGCCGAGATCCGCGGAAGGAGTGGTGGTCCGTACATTCTATCCCGACTCATGCATGTGATTTTGGAAAACAAAAACTCAGAACCCGCGGGGTTCTGTTTATTCCTTATTCGGCCTTTAGAAGATTGCGAGTGCCATTGTTGTCAACCTAGGGCTCTGATACCACTTTTGTAACACCCCGAATCCGCGGGACTCGGGATGCTACGGGGTTGGGACCTCACAATGGGTCCCGACCCTTAGCCTGACAACAATTTCACCGGATCTTGCAACAAGGCACAAATAAAGGCTAAAATGAAATACATTTTTATGCAATGCAATGAAACCCGAAACCGAACAACAAAAAGACTTCAGCCGAGATACAAAACAAAGACTAAACGCCATACACGTGGCATACAAAACACAATAACCGAAGAGCAAAACACAACCCGACTTTAACCAAAACCCCTCCTAAAATGTACGGAACCCCGGCTGCCCACTCTTCCGGATCTCTCGACCGCATTCCTAACCTGCAAGGCAATCTACAACAATCGGTATAAAACCGTAAGCTCACATTCGAAGCATTAGAACTAAAGGGAAAGGCACAAACACAATTAATTCAACATAGTCACACAACATACTCAAAGCACACAAATCCGGTTTATTATCTTTATTTATTAAGTCATATCCCGTTCTAGTTCAACTTCTTTTGTGACACGAGAATCCTCCGAAACTCGCCTCGGTCCCTTCTTCCGGCAATGGAACGGTCGGATGCCTCCGACCGTCTAACCAGCACGGGCCAGTCGCCGAGATCCCCCTAGCTCTCACGGGGAGCCAGGCAGTGATGTCACCGCCCGTTATCATACACTTGGGCCAAATAATATAAAGGTCGGTAATCCTATTTCCGGTTTAGTTGTTATAAACAGTAAAATAATAAACACACACCACCCAACACACAATAATGCTAATACAAAGAATACGAGCTAAGTAAGTCCGGAGACTTACCTGTCACAAAGCTAAACCCGATAACCAACGCTCTCAACTTCCCGTAGGAAGGCACTCAACACCTGGTCAAAACAAGGCATACAATCAACATCTCTCTCACATGCTAGAATTCCTTAAACTTCTAATACCAATGATCTCGCAAGATCATAAACTATAACAACATACTAGGATAAGCCAAACCTAAACTCCAAAATCTCACAAGATCATACAACCCCACCTCGAGCCTCATAACGCTCACAAGATCAATCATATAACTTAAAGCATTATAACAACCTCACAAGACAACCAACACCTCAAGCTTAGAATCAACATCAATACATCAACAATATCAAATCCTCGAAACTCACCTAAGGTTCAAAGCCACTACTTGGCATTAACTCTAAGTTGTGCTAGATCCATCCTAGCATGATACTAAAACTTAACATAACTAGATCGAGGGGAAGGAAGTACTCACACGACGTCAAAAGACGGATGACGAACTTAGACTGGTTAGGCCTTTATCGGGGCGCTTCTGGACCTAGAACCAAAGCTACACAAATTTAGCTAATACGCTAAATTTGATCGTAATATATAAGATATATTATTCTAAGGTAAACTCATTTTCAAAAGCAAACGCTAGAAAAACGCAATTTAACCCTTGAGTCATAATCTCGAAATTAATCCAACGAGGGTATAAAATATAAGGAAAGTCCCGTTTTTAAAACAAGGATACAACTCGCAAAAACGTTTTCCGGGACAAATAATAGCATTCCAAAAATATGGGTCATAATACGTAATTAAATATTGGGCCAAGTTCCATAAATAAACCAACAAGGACACAATACGTAATATACAAAAATATAAGATCAAACTCGTATATAAAATCCAAGGTTAAAACTCACAAAAACATTTTTTTTGGAAACTCATTACGTTCCATAAACTTTGGGATATATTCTGAAAATAAAATCTGGGTCAAATCTGTAATTAATTCAAATTAGTAGGGCACAATCTACAAATTTCAAAAGAGTTGGTTAAATCTGCAATAAACAGAAATATGGGTTCATTTCGTAATTATACCAAAACTCAGGGGGCCGAATTGAATTTAAGAAAAGGGGTCTCTTTTAACCCGTTGAACAGCGGTCACGCTGGGGAGAGAACGCAGGGCCGGCGGCGCAGAGCAAGCGGCGTAGGGCTTCTTGGATCCGGCAGCGAGGCGAGGTGGCTAGGGCTCCGGCCGGGAGGAAGGCGGCTCCTTGGCGGCGCTGTCTCTCCTTCACGACAGTGAGAATAGACAAGAAAGGGAGAGAAGAAGGCGGCCGGAGATCTGCTTCCTGGCGGCCCCGGTGTCGACTGATGCAGCAAGGTCGAGACGGAGCAGTTGCTTTCCGGCTTCGACGAGGCGGCTCCCTCCAAAGACGAAGTGCAAAGGTACTCCGGTGGTGCAGCGAGGATGGTTCGAGAAGGTTGTCTTCTTGCCTCCAACCAACAAAGGACAGGGAGATCGAAGGCTATACCCTCCTCCGGCGTGTTGCTGCTGTCGCGGACTCTGATTCCTGGTCGTTGCAAAGAAGAACCAGAGGGAGGATGGCTTCTCTGGTGGCGGCAGAGTTGCTTCACCTGCTTGAGGGAGAGCCGAACAAGAGTGGCTCCTGGTGTTTGACGATGGGAGTGGGCCGGCGCTGAACGTGGAGTGAGAGACAAGAGAGCTGAGAGCTGGTGACCTGAGGAAAGGTGAAGGTGAGGTTGGGTATGCTTGCTGCTACGATTGTTTGAGTGAAGGAAGGGAATGGTCGGGATAGGGTGCAGATGGCAGCACAGGTGGGCGGCAATTCATCATAGAAGGTCGGGACAGATCTTTGAGTAAGACAAGGCAGGGAAAGAAATAAATAAAAAGAAATAGAAAGAAAAAAAAGTAATAATAATAATAATAACATAGAATAAACTCGATCGAAACGAACCGAACGGGACTTTCGAATCGGAAAAACTTTTCCGGACTTTCTCACAAAATAAAATACTGAATGTATAAACAAAAATATATACTCGTAAAAATATAGTTTACGATATATAAATTGCTCTCATAAAATATTCTTGATAATAATATAATGGTATAAATACGGATAATATATATATATATATATATATATATATATATATATATATATATATATATATATATATATATATATATATATATCAAACCTCGTAAAATTCAGATTACGGCGTAAAAATACTCGGAAAATATATTGAGCCCAATAAAATATTAACAAAAAATACGAAAAAAATAAATATCGAAAACGCACCCAATAAACGGTTGTTACATTAGATCCCCCTAAAAACAAGTTTCGTCCCGAAACTTGCTATACGTCGAATTTCTCGGTCCCTAAGGTTGAGGTATGAACTCTTTAAAGTAAGAAACCTTCTAACATAAACACACCATCTACTCTAACTACCACCGCAAGATATATCAAGTCATATAGCATATTCCCGCACAAGGTACAATTACAAATAACATCACACAAGCACATAACTCAACTAAGGGAAGAACTAGATCTAACCAGTTGATTCTATCGATGCTACTAGCTCAATGTAAACTCCACCAAAGATACTATCATCCGTCCTCCATTTAGCCCCTTCGGTTCCTCGTCTGCAACTAGATTCTCATGACTAACAATATGTCTCAAGTCATGTATGTACTTTCTCGATGAATACACATGAAAAACTAGGTGAACACCCTCTACTCTTGGTGGTAACGCCCACTTGTAAGTCACTTCTCCAACTCGCGCTAAGATCTTAAAAAGGTAGATATATCGGAACTCAACTTCCTTCTCGGGTCTTTCTCAATGCAGCATTTCCATTATTTTCCTTTCGATTTCTCTAACAAAGAAGATCGAACTTCCAATTTACACTGTTGGCTTTGGTTCTTGTCAAACCAAACTTTGATGTTATGTTTCCTCAATTCTTGTTGCAATTTCAAGTAACGAAGGAAGCACTTGACTCCACACTACTTATATTAACCAGACACGTATGCTATTACTTTTACATCGCTCCGCAATACTAGATCAAGACCTTTTCTTGAAGAATCACTTGTACACTTCAAACTCATAATACCTCAAGGTAAATCAAAACGATTGCACCAATGAATCCCCTCTTAACTCTCGGCAAATCTTTTGCCAATTCTTCATCCCATTTAGTACTTCATTGTCATTCGGAGTAGGTTACCATAATTGGTGTTATACAACTTCTCTCTTCGCAGATCTGGTAAAGCTCAACACATCCAAGAAAACTTGTAACCTCTTTCACATCTTTCGGGCTTGCCATCCCGCGACAACATGTTGTACATCTTCTCTCTTTTTCAAGAGTAGACTCAAAATATCTTATCCGGGGCTTCGGTAAGCCCATAGGAATAACTACAACTCATAGTGACCCTGGTTGGTCCGGAATGCCGTACTTGCAATATCCCAGTCTCAAATTCTCAAACGGTGACAATCAAATCTTAACTTAATCTTAGAAGAGACTCTCAGCCCTTGCAACTAATCGAGTAGATCATCTATTCGTTGTAAGGGATACTTGTCCTTCATTGTCATCTTGCTCAACTTATAGTAATCGATGTACAACGAAGATAACCGTCTCTCTTTTTGGCAAACTGGTGTCCTCCATAATAACTTTAAATCAAGAATTCAAGATATATCCCAACATGAACTTCAAATCAAGAGTTTAAGATATACTTACAATATGAACTTCAAATCCAGTTAAATGGTGAAATCCACCTTCCGATGCATTGGAAATTGTTCTATCTAGGGTTCCATCTTTTCTCTGCCCGTCACATATCGTAATAACCGACATAATCTTGTCTTATCACTTTACAAGTGGTCATGATACAATCGATCTACCTCGATCTATTGAGGTGACGTCTTTAAGTCTCGTGTATTGTTCCATCTTCAGCTTATGACCGTGGTTGTTCTCTTTCAAGGGTCCTTCTTTTCTCGAATCCGTATTGTTCCATCCTTTTTCACCTTGAAGGTATGGTCGTAATAACCTTTGAAGAACTGATACTTATGTGTTGTCATAAGCGTCCAAATTGTAGGGCATAATCCCGTCTAATAACAAATCAATTTTATCTTATTCGCTCTCCCGGACATCCCAACATATTGAAGGAGCTATTCGTCTTCTACATAAGCTTTCACCATAGACATCCTTTCTTCAAGTAGGCGTAGAAATTTATACTTTATTTTCTTATGTAATTGTCAAATGATTGCAGAGGCTCTAACCCTGATCTTTCATGTACTTTTTGTACGTCACATATCGACATCAACTTCAAAACTTCAATGTTCTCCTACTCTTGTTGGCCACCTTATGTATCTCTTGGTATCCATGAACAACTTCACAACCGTACTAGCATGCCTTTAGGCAAAAATTTCCCAACCACAACCACTGAAAGATCCACTCATTATTCCTCCAAGCACTAACATCATAACTCTAAGCTTGCAGTGTGGCCCTAATCTAGGTCCTCTCTTTCACGTCATAGCCATCATGTCTCTTCCGTGTGAGTCTAGAAACTTGACTTATCTCTTACCTGCGGTAACATATCATCCATTTCATACCCTGCATCCTCTATATACTCCCGTTTACGTACCACCTCCATGAAACCTTATCTTCTTCTTGATTCAATACTTCCCCTTTTCCGTGGTCAACTTTAAAAACCTCTAATCTGTGTTGTTCTCCCACACACAAATTCCATGACCTACAAAGGTAGCATAAGGTCATCCAAATACCTTTCTAAGAGGTCCATTAGAGTTGCTTGAATTTATTCAACAATATTTGATTTAAGACAAATGCCCTTCCGTTTACGTCCTTCCTTACCGTAGACATTGATCCACCGCGAATACTTTACGCTCTTGTTGTCGATCCTCTAAATGCCCATAATCTCGTTCACTCATCCCCTCTACACTCATCAATAGACAACTCGCACCTGTGCGTTCTTAGTAGGTTAGATTGTTGTTGAATTAGTTAGTTTTAGGTTGATTGAAGAGAGATTGGTGAAACTGTGGCCGAAGGACCTTCGACAGTCCGCCTTCAATGGCGGACTGTCGAAGAAGATGAACAGTACTCCCACGGTCACGCATTGCGAAACCGTGGGAGTACTGTTCATCTTTTAATGCATTGGAATTATAATTCCAATGCATTAAATTAAAAAAAATATATTAAATATATAATTAATTTTAAAAAACTTAATTTAATTAAAGAATAATAAATACAAATTAAATTAAATAAAAATATTTTTATTTAATTTAATTGTAACATATTAAATATATTAAATTAGTTTATCTAATTTAATTTAAAATAAGATGGATTAAAAATATTATATTAAATATATTAACATTTAATAATCTTAATTAATGTATATTAATTCAAAATAAACGGAAAAAAATATATCTAATTAATTTAATTGTAATATATTTTTAAATTAGTTTATCTAATTTAATTTAAAATAAGATGGATTAAAAATATTATATTAAATATATTAACATTTTATAATCTTAATTAATGTATATTAATTCAAAATAAACGGAAAAAAAATATATCTAATTAATTTAATTGTAATATATTAAATATATTAAATTAGTTTATCCAATTTAATTTAAAATAAGATGGATTAAAAATATATAAAATAAAATAGATTAAAAATATATATAATTAAAATCTCTACCTTTACTTTTTCCCCCTAATTTTATTTATGTAATTATAATTTATTTAATTTATTTTAGTTTCTTTTAAATTCAATTTAAATGAAAGTAAAGGAAACTAAATAAAAGAAAATTAATTAAATTGACCTGTAATATCAAATATAGATATTACAGGCCATGCAGAGACATAGACGGAGGCGTCCCACGGCCTCGGCTCGTAGAGATGGTCTCGCCACTGCGAGAGCTACGATGGGGAGGAGGTCCCACGTAGCTGGTTCGGCTGCCGACACACCACCACCACAGCAGCCACAGAGACCATGCATCTCAGATGCATCTCCGGCTCTCCCTCGGGAGGTTCTTCCACCACCGACGTATGGATCTGACTCGGACCAGGATGTGGCCAGTCCTTCTGTACAGGCAGGGGAGATAGATCCCACAGCTGGCGAGCGCGTTGATACTACTGCTGACGAGCAGGTTGAGCCACCTACTGATATTACTGCTGACGAGCACATGGAGACAGCTGCAGATATTCCTGCTGAGGAGCAGGTAGAGCCGCCTGTTGGCGATCATACCGAGCAGCGAGATTTTGACTTCGATGCTCCAGCTGCAGATCCTGTAGTACCGCCGCAGCAGGAGCCATTTGTACCGGCTGATCGAGGTCGTGTAGTTGCTGATACAGGGGCACCATTGATCAGCGATGTGCTCACTTGCTATGCCGGACACCGTGCTCGAGGTGTCTGGATGGGAGAGGTAGATAACTAAACACAATTACAACACATTATCTTACAAAAAGTAAATTAATAAAACGTTTAATTGAATATTCGGTGTGTTATGAAGGAGGATTACAGGAGGCCGATGACAGCTTTACGGCGGATAGAGCACATTCAGACACTCAGTAGATGGATTTCCGACGCTGATAGAGCGGACCCCACTTCCTGGTTTGCTTTAGCATCTCAGAGTGGCTTGATGGGTTTGCTAGATGTCTCTTTTGCTGGAGTTGACCACGCCCTCATACATGCATTTGTGGAGCGCTGGCATCCAGAGACTAGCAGTTTCCATCTACCTTGGGGTGAGATGACCATCACCCTGCACGATGTAGCCGTCATCCTAGGCATTAGGATTGATGGAGAGGCCATGGTCACACCTATGCTGGCACGAGATAGGGTTAGGTGGCTGAGTGATACATTTCACATATCAGAGGTGGAGGCTAGGAGTCACCAGACAGCTCTACCAGTGGACCTGTTGAGGACTGCGTATGATGCCATTCGGCGCGACCCAGCTACCCCAGCTGAGGAGGTGGCATCTGTGTTTCTTCTTTTCTTTTTAGGGTCATCCTTGTTCGTCGATAAATCGACGAACAAGATTCGACCTTTTTTGATCGACTTCGTGCGAGACCATGGGCGGACTGGAGACTATGCTTGGGGCACCGGCGTCCTAGCGTACTTGTACTCGTACGTATAACTATCACTCTACTTCAATACCTAATAAATTCTTATTGTTACTGTTATGATAAAATGACAAATCTGGACTTTACCTACAGTATGTTGGGCGATGCCTCACGACTGAAGGTGAAGACGATAGGAGGATGTACATCCCTTCTACAGGTAAGAACTTTCATTGTAATTAGTCACTTTAGATAAGAACTTACATTTGTTAATCTTACTAATAACATCTTTCATTTACTTTAATATTTACAGTTCTGGATCTATGCCCACTTCCCGTCCTTGGGTTGTTCAGCGGCAGAGGATCCAGGACGTCATGGATCTGCCATATGGGCTTCTAGACTGTCTGTTCCGAGGACACCAGCACCCACTCTTGAGAGGTTGAGATCCTTGCGCTCACAGTTAGATCAGATGAGAGCGGAGGACATCAAGTTCATGCCATATAGCGACAGAGTGTTAGATTTTGAGGGCGAGTTTGCTGTGTCGAGGTACCGAGGGACGATCCAGATAGGAGATATCATCGAGGCATATATGCCGGATCGAGTCCTCCGACAGTTTGGGTACATTCAGACGATCCCACTTCAGAGGATTGTCCCTTATTTGGAGCAGCGCCCCGCTTCTGGCAGTAGAGGGTATAGGGTGAGATTCCATGGCGCAGATGATCGTTGGGCTGCTAGACACGAGGAGGCGAGCAGATTTGCGCTTCAGGGTCAGACCAGGGCCCCTTTACCATGGACAGTATCTGAGGACTACATGTCCTGGTTTAGCGAGCGGTGCCATCCATTTCTCCTTCCTGGCTCAGCTATGCAGTCTCCACCGGTAGATCGTCCTCCTCCGGTCCCTGTTTCAGATACTCGGGTACGAGATATTATTTAAAGTTTTATAGTATTATGCTTTACCTTTAACTGACAACTTTATTTTCCAATGCAGAGGCTACACATTATTCAGGCCCGCCTACGGGATATTATTAGTCGTGGCTCAGTGACTATGGAGGACATACATACGATGTACGACGAGTCAGTTGGCCAGGACGTTCATATTGCACCATCTCAGGTCAGGG